>JAWWTY010000138.1:12400709-12487308 GCA_035222235.1 Margarornis squamiger | reverse complement strand
CGGCCTGCGCTCCGCGCCCGCGCATCGCCCGCGCCGTGCCCGCGCCGTGCCAGCGCCGTGCCCGCGCATCGCCCGCTCTGTGCCCGCGGCCGGGTGCCGGTGCCGGCGGTGCCGGTGCCGGCGGGGCGGGGAGCAGCGCGCCTGTGCAGTGCCGGGGGCCGGGCCCGGCGTTACACAACCCGCCGCCGCCACGGGCGAGTTTCACAAGTCCCGCCGCAGCCCGCGCCCGCCGTGCGCCCGTCCCCGCCGCTCCTGCCCTGCCGCGCTCATGCCATGTCACCGCCGGGCAGCGGGACCCCGCGGACAGCGGTAACCCCTGCGGCCGGGAGGGCTCCGCGCCGGGGCTGGGCATGGCACTGAGAGCGGCTCCGCGACGCGCATCCTCCTCCTAGACGGTACGTACGGTGGCGGGGTCGCGGACCTGGCGGGGTGAGGGGTGAGGGGTGCGGGAGCGGGGCGGGCACCCCGCACCTGCAGCCCGCGAGGTGCGGGGGAAGCCTGGGGAGACCCGCAGGGCCGGTGCGCGGCACCCCCGCTCCGCCCTGCCCTCGTCCGACACTGCCGGCACCGTCCCAGGTAAGTTCTGGAGAGGAGAATTGACAGTCGCGAGTTAAGTCCTCTGATTTCCCCCTAAAAAAATCCGTGTATCGGCAGGACGGGCACGGGACGCAGGGCGGGTTGCTTGAGGGGCTTTGGCTGTAGAGGGCGGGCGGGATGGATGGGGACTGCGGGGTGGGGATGCTGGAGCGCGGCGCATCCCGGGGCTGGACACCGCCGTCCCCGTCCCGCAGCGCCCGCACACCCCGGGGCGTGGAGGGGCTCGGGAATAGCCAAGAGCTGAGCGCCGCTGAGAGCTGCGGGCTTTGGGGTTGGAGGAAACAGATTTTTTAGAGTCTGAAATGGATCTGATCGCAGTCTTCTCATTCTGCCTGCAAGTTCGTCGTTCAGGAAATGTGTTTGGCTGAAAACAGGGTGAGGGGGAAATCTCCGAAATGAGTCTTGCGCCTAAAGGTAGCATTTGAAATCCAGGTTGAAAAGTTACTCCTCCCACCAGGGTTATTGTGTGGTTTGATTTTACAGAATGTTTACATTGTAAACGGGGAATTATGAAGGCTTTGAAAGTCCCTCCTATGTTTCAGCCGTGGATTTGTGAATGATAACTCCAAGCCGTGGTCCTTAGTGGCAGAAATTGTGAACTGATTGCCCTGGGTAGCTCACACTGGAAGCACAGGTCGGAGCTGAGCCCTGTGTGATTCATCACTGAGGTGTCACACGCGTTTTGGAGAGCTGTTGTCCTTTGTAAAGTGCCACAGTCCCCGAAGGCAGGAAGCTCCTGAGCCATCGCAGAGCAGGTCTCTCCTGGGTAGATTTTGGAGAAGTTCAGCACATCAGTCCCTTTTGGGATACCTAAGTGCCAACTACCCCTCATTTCTGAATGAAGTTGTCTTCTTCAGCAGTGAAGTGGCCTCGGACATAATGTCCCTGAAATCAAAGCTGTTGAAATACCCCATGCCTTACTCTGGGAGGGTGCAGGATCACCGAGGAGGGCAGGGTTATTTACTAGCTGAAGTTTATTTTGTTGTGTGCAGTGAAAGCGGTGGTGTTGGTTTCACTAATGGGATAAGACACTTTGGTATAGACATGAGAAAATGTTAGGAGTCCCTTCATTTTTGAGCAGAGTGCCGGTGCTCCCCGGTCCACATTTTGCTGGATCACTGCTGGCTAATCCCTAGCTCTGGAAATGGGAATTTGCCTTAAAGAGACAGCTTCATGGGTTTTTCAGTCCTCATAGGTCCTACAGATGTTTTTTGAAGCAGCAGATAGTTTCAAGAGTATGCAGTGTGAAGCCCTGGTACTGAAGATCTGACAACATGTGCTGTTTTGCTTGGGAATCTGTGTAATTTTTATAAACTTCCTAGACTGCAATGCCTCACCAGTTATCCAGAGAGAAAAAGACATTTGGATTTTTGGTTTTCTTAGAAACTGTACTTAAAAAAAAAAAAATCATTTTCCTGTAATGTGCTAATTGGAGTAAGGCAGTGTGTCAGTGCTGCACTGGGGAGGAACAGAGCCCTGTGCACTGATGCCCTGTAACAATAGCACTCAGGGCTCTGTGGCTGACAGAGGCTCCAGAGTAAGCCAAAAGTGGAAGTTTGTGTGCAAGGGAGGCATTAGTATCTCTTATAAACGTGTTTACTACTGAATCTTTAGAATTTTTCTGGAAGATGTAATAGGAAAAATGCAAATGGCTTTAGGAGTGGTTGGTTGCTGCTCATTTATCCTGTTCCAGCCAAGCTGTGGATTACAGTTACGTGATTTAGAGGAAAAAGTAAAATTGGTTTGAAGGTTTTTTTATAAACTGTATACTTCAGTACGATATATGATGGTTGCTGCGTTTTAGCCACTGAGACTATGTCTGTATTAAATTATTTTGTTGATTTAAGACATACATCAAGTACACAAAAATAGCTCAGGGTTAAAGATTAAAATTAGCAAATGAGTAGTTCTTAATTAAAATCTCATGATGGAGGAAGTGGCATTACATTGCAGAGATACTGATGTTGAATACAATTTCTGCTCATTAGTAGTATCAAAAAATTGGTAGGATGCCTTTACAGTTTGGAGCCAGGGCTCGTCTCTGCACAGAAGTTGCATTGTTTTGCCCTAAATTGCACAACCTCCCAAGATTCACATGTAATGGTACAAAGGTTTTAATGCCAGCATAGCTCGTTCCTTCAAGACTGGAGGAATAAGCTATGTGCCTATAAGAGAACAACTGAATTTAGACTTTTATTGGGACAGTTATGGATCCTAGTGAAATAACATGGCTTAAACCAAAATAGTAAAACTTATAAAAACCAAAATAGTATGACCCAGTCTTTCCTGGTACTATTGAAATGACAGAGCTCTCTATCACTTCGGTTCCAAACCTCTATTAGGGAAGTCAGGCAGGTGCAACAAGAACTGTATTTATTTGTTATGACCTGGATGACACCCTTCTTTCACATGAATCCTGGCTCACTTGGGGCCATGCTCTGCCTGATGTGCCTCACGTTGTCCCAATAGCAACTCTGTGCCCATTGGCACAGCCATGGCGGCAGTGCTCACCTGGCTGCAGCTCTGCTGGGTGTACCCCACTCTGCCACCCAGGCTGAGGCCATTTCTCTTTTTTCCAGGTTTCTCTGCTACTTTTGGAGCCCACAGGACTGTGTAGCATGAATGACTTCTTGCTCTGTGGCCTGTATGCTGAAGGAGCAATTTCCCCGTGCAGAAGTCTTGCAAGACCCTATTTATTGTTACTCCAGTGTCACTTAAGCCCAGGTTTAAGTTAGGTTGATGTGGTGGCAGGCCCCAACGAGCATCCTATGCACAGCTGGGCTTGCTGGCTGTGCATCTGCCCAGCTTCACAACCTCCAGATTCAGTCAAACCACAGATGTGTGTGCAATTAATGAGAGACTTTGACCTACTTCATATTCCTTTATTGGCTTTGGCCTTGTCTACATGGGGAGATTACACTAATTTAGTTTAAGTCTGTTTTTAAAGTGATTTGATTAACCTGATGTGACCTTGCATAAGGACATTCTTATTTTGGTTCGAATGAGCTTATTTGGGTTCAACCAAAACCTGCACTTAGTCAATTTGCACAGAACTGAAATTAGATGTGCCTAAACTGAAAGGAGAACTTATGTCTCTAAATAATGACACAACTTTCTCATGAAAGCAGAACCTTCTGTAGAAATTGGAACAGAGTGTAATTACTAGCAAATCTGTAGGCAACTGAAAACTATTCATAGCAAAGTTAAAAAAAAAAAAAAAAAGAAAACAGGCAAAACTTAAATATTTTAGTGAGATAAATGAAGAAGTGCCAATAATCCCAGTCCTGGAATACTGAAAGCAGTGGCACAAGGCTTGCATGGCTTGCGACAAGACTTTCCCATGGCTCTTCAAATGCAGAAGAGCGCAGGCATTTGTGTTCTATACATGGGGTCACTATACAGTCAAAAAAATTAAAAAACAATGCAGGAAACTCTAGGCCAGCTTGTTTGAATGCGATAGTACCCAACATCTCATGACGTATTTTGTAGGAAAGAATAATTAGACGTGGAAATAATGAGGAAGCAAGCTAGGTTACAACAAGATTTTATCAAAGATGGATTGTGCTAAACTAATCTAACATCTTTTTTATATGGCAGATTATTTAGGTGGGGTAAGTCAGGAATGTAATTTATCTAAAGCCAAGCATTTGATACTATGCCCCGCAGGACATTGTTGCTTAAAATGAAGATGGTTGTTCAAGACAGGAATTGAAAGTTGGAAAAGAAGCTGGCCAAGGAAGAGATACAACCATTGTGTGAGAATAAAGTTGTCTGTATGAAAAGAGACATTCAGAGAAAGTCATCAGCATGGAGGGAGATTAGTGGTGTTGCTCCCTTGGAATGAGGCTTGGGGCTGTCGAATGGATCCACTCTGACCTGTGTGCAGTGTCTGGGTGTGTGCCCAGGAGCTGTGTGGCATGACAAAAACTTGGTGGGTACTGTCAGTACAGAGGAGGATCAGATTATCATTTGAAAGGAATTTAGATGACTTTTTTGATCAGAGTGATAGATGTAAAATGACATTTAATAGTGCTGAGTGCGAAAGTTTTAAGCATGAAGACCAGTAACAAGAATTTCCAGTGTGAAACAAGAGTTCATCAGATGCCCATGGCAGAAGGGAAAGATGTGGATGTACTGGCTGCTCAGGAGATACCTGGGAGCAAGCAGTGATACACAGATATTAAGGAGTCCACTGACATCCTTGGATACCAAAGGAAAGTAGTGTGAGAGATTCAGGGAAATGAGGTACAATCACTGTGCAAATCATCATGCAGAGTATCAGTGCAAGAGCTTTCCATTGCTCATAGAGTAGCTCATTGGGATTTTGCATAGCTCTGGACATCCTGTCAAGAAAATGTTCAGTTACAGCAGTAGGAGGTCTAAGACATGGTTACACAAACAGACCATCTGTTGTACGAAGTGAGGTTAAACACCATCATTTGTTTAGCTTGGTCCAGTTGAACAGATGAGGGGACAGGTTACAATATTTATTTATTTTTTTAACACACAATTGGCACTAAATAACAAGAAGCCAGAAAAAAATAAGGTAAAATATGGCATCTGCACAAAATCAAATTGTCTACATTGGTCATGAATATATTTGGATAGCAAATTAGAAGAAAGCTTCCAGCTACCTAAGGATTGAAGTTGTGTAAGAGTCTTTCAATTAGGGTAGTTTTGAGATAGATCTTGATAATCTTATGAAAGAGATTATACAATTAAATTAGAGAGTTCCCGGAGATAGGAAATTACGTTTGCAGAGTTAGTTCTTTGGTCTGCAGTATAGTCATATTTTTAAAGTGTGGTTGAAAGGAGAATGAACCTGGTTTCTTTACACTTTTAACCCCATGCATTAAGGCTTCTGCTGTTTTCTTGGGAGCTGAGAAAAGAATTAATTTTCCCTGTTGCTGCAGATTTAAATCTTTTTTCTCCCCTATCTGCCTTCCTCTCAAGCACTAGGCATTGAAAATGTGCAGTTTGGAAACTCCTTGTAGCATTAGACAGGCACAATTGCTCCCTGGTTTAACCTGTTCATCAGATTTTGGGCCAGAGAGGCATTTTTCCTTCATATTGTGTTGCAAATAACCATATTGTACTTCATGGTGTATTTTCTGTGATCTGTTGTTAGCGTTAATGAACTTGGTGTGGCTACAAGGACAGGCAGTGCTGGCAGTGATCTTCACGTGCCCTTTGCTGTGTCACAGCACAGTTTAATCTTGCATACTTCTGATGTGTATCATAGGTTTGTTGTACAATGAGGATGTGTTCTGGGCCTTCTGGTGCTTCTCGGCAGGTTGAAGAGATATTATTAAGTAGCCATTAACAGTGTTGTTTTTCAAAACTGGAGTGCTGTGTTTGATGTTCCCTTTTGATCTGATATTCCTAAAATAAGTTAGAAATCTGGTCTTAATATCAGCTCTGCTCTGGTGCTGACCAGAACAAAATTCTGTAAATCATGCAGGATAATCTCTAGAAGAAAGAAGTGATTGCTGACCATTAATGATGGATTAGTAATTTTAAAAACACTGTTTGGTTAGAGGAAAGTTGAATGTATAATGATCATCTTATTACAAGAAAGAGAGCAGGAAAGAAGTAAAAGAAGGGAGAAAGAAAGCAGGGAAGAAATAAGACAGAAAGGAAGCAGGCAAGGAAGAAGGAAAACAGCTCAACTTAGGCTGCAGCAGAGATCACCTGCTAAGCTGTCTGTAAAGGGAAATTGAAATACAGAAAAAAGGCAGCACAGAAGAGGATAACACTGAGATGGTAGAAGAGGAAGTGTGTTAACCAAACTCCACAGAGCTGTTGAAATGCATTGAATCATCTGACTGTGACTTGTGTTCTTAGGCAAACACAATTGTATAATTGATTAATTTGTCGACATTCCTTTAGTGCATAACGCTATGGTAACCAAGAGGCTCACTAAACATTGCCGTGGAGGGCACTGCAAAATACAGCTTTGTTTAGGAGGGAGGCAGAGTGAGGCCTTGGAGCTCTGACTTTGGAGGGCTGATGCACACACAAGTGCACACCTGAGCAGTTGGAATTGGCCTCCTGTTGATGGTGGTGGAAGGTGAAGTTAGGGCAGTCTCTCCACGATTAGTGTTCCCCCTTACCTGTAAGAAAATGTGAGGTCCTTTGCTGAGTATCAGCTAGAGGCAGATGGATTAATTGATTGACTAGATAAATGCAGAGATATTGGTAGGTGTGTTTATTCTTGTTTACAAACTGCCCAAGCTTAGGCAAGATTTTTGAGTATGTAGCAATGGCAGGAATCATATCCATAAAAATGCTAATCTGCTCTCTTGCTTCATGTGTTCAGCCCACAAACACACACATATACACATGCTTAAAAAAATTAATAAGGCTTGCTTGTTCTTTTCTGGGCTCAGCCTGCTTTAATCTTGGTTTAATGCACAGCACAGAGCAGCATGTTGCTTCAGGACAATACGGATTTGACCATAATCAACATACTAAGTAAAGCATTTTTTTGAGTAATTAATGAACAATAGATGAGCTGATAAGAGCTCCCATTGCTAATAATTACTTTGCATAGACATGGCAGCAAGATTTTTAAGCCAATGCAGAGGCTTTATCTGAAGGAGATGAGATGAGATGAACCCCTGGTCCTGACAAAGGCAAAGGCTGAACTTCCAGCAGGTTCTGTGCAGTGAGGACCATTCTCAGCTTATCAGCTGAAGGGAAAAATAAATATCCCTGGGAATCAGTCCTTGGCTTTAGGCTGTTTGAAGCTCTCCTGCACAAACTGCAAATACGTGTTTATGTATAGAGGAGGATGCTGTGTGTTTGGTCCATTGTTGGCTTGTCACAGCAAAGGCAGCAATTAGAGAGGCTGTAATAGTTGGGGAGGGTTACACCCCTTGCTGAGGAAGTTTGACCATAAACCTGTTTGTCCTGTCTCTGAGTGCAATTTACACTGGCTTGATTTACAGTGACTTAAAAATATTCACACTGATCAAACTATTTCCAATTAAATTTTATTAAGTGATGTATTAAGGTGCGTGTTAAGTGAGTCACATGAGGAAAAAAGGTGGGACTTCGGCTGACTCTGCTACTGATGTATATGTTAAAGATGAGTATTAACAGTTTGCCTTTTCTCTCAAATAGAATAATTGGCATGGCTTTCTTTTGGGGCAGGCTTTTAATGGAAAGGGCACAGCAGGAAGTATTAATAAAACAAACTCTTTGTGCTAATCTCAACACCTACATTTTCTATTTAATTTTGCTTGTGCAGAGGCCTGAGCCTTTTCATTAGTGGAGACAATGTGTCAACATGAGAAAAGCGAGTTACTGTATTTTCTCTCTGTCATGAACTCTGGTGTTAACCTCCCACAGGGCAGGGGTGATGTGGAGCTGTGTCATTGCAGGGGGAGCATACACTGGCCCTTGGGTGCCAGTCCTGGGACAGGCAGTTCCCATTGCTCATTCTGCTGGAGCATAACCTCTGTGAAGCTAAATCACTTCCTTGTCTGGGGCATCTTCACATCTCTTGGAACTTGGCTTTTCAGCTGCAAGACCTCCTGGTACCTGTGTGTCACTGGGCCTGGAGCTGAACTCCACTGTCTGGGGAAGTTTGTGCAACTCAGGAAGCCTTGCTGAAAATTGTGTTATATGGGAAAATTGTCTGTAACTCTGTTTTTCAACTTTCTGGAAATAATTCAGAGTGTGGAAGAAGAGGGTCCCAGAGGGAGGTTGTTAGAGTAGGAAAGTGCATATAATTCTGCAATAGTCCTGGTATATTGTCTGGAAAGGGAAAAGATCTAGTGTTTAAAATGGGAGAAGAACAAACGCAATGGATTAAAATTGCCACTAAAGGATTTGGAAACTACAAATGAGGCTGAGTCAGAACATCTTATCCAGGACACGTTTCGAATCTGGAGCTGAATTCCTTATATTGGGTATATTCATCATTAAAAAGACAACTAGTAGAGCTATCAAGATCTGGAGTGTTAGAATGATTAGTTTGTTGGTAGTAGGCTGTTGTGACTAGAGCAGAATTTCTGTTTTCACTTGAGAGCTGATGAAAGGACTAACAATCATGTTTTGTGGGTTTTTTTGAAGGAAAGCATATGAATATTAATAAATTATCCAACTGGGATAGCATCTTTCCTAAAAATTGTCCTTAGAGATAGTGTATTATATTAACAAACATGAATTTGGTTGTACGGTAAATAAAATTTTATAAATATAAATCATCAACTTATTTCAAAAGTTGCAGTGCCAACAAAACTATTCTGGGATTTTCTAATATAGTCTGGTTTGAATTGTTTGAATAAGAAGATGTACTGGTGAATAAATCAGATAATGAGCTGCTTTACATAGAAGGCATAATGCCTATTTATGATGTATAGAAGTCCTAACAGAGATGAATTGCCAGTTTAATCTTCTTTGGAATGTGTTTGAAATCTACTTTTATGTGGCATTTCTGACTGTTCCTGAGATTACTGTTCAGACACTTACACAGACTTCATTTCTATTTGAATTACAGTTCTACAAGGTCCTTTGCAGACAAATGTTCGTTTACTTTGGTTGTTTTTATTTAGTTCCTTGACCTTGAAGTAAAATTTTTAGTGATTATAAGTTTTGCCAAAAGTTTTCTTCTGACCTAGTTGCTCTTGTCAGAACTCAGGAAGCCCTGTCATCCCCCTTGATGCACCTTACCAGAAGGAGCAGTACTACAGATCAGCTCTTTTGTTGTTTGCATTTTTGACACAATGTGGCAGAGCTTTGCAGTTGACCCGAGAGAGACTAAGATTTCTCCCTTGTTCTGTGCAGAAATGAAGGGTGTTTCGAGATAAACACTTCTTTTTTCCAGATTTTTTTTCTAAGTTTTTCTGATAAGGAAAAGAGCATTGCTGGATTAATTAAATCAGTGTAACTAAATAATAGATTTCTCTCTCTAATAGTGCATTGGCATTGATTGTTTACCCATAAACCAACTTCTATTTGAGAAAAAAGCATGGAATTTATTTTTGTGTCTTTCTGGACATGAACATCATGCTTTATGAGGGAATCTCAATCAGCTTTACTAGCAGCTGATTTTTCTCCCAGCCATGCAACAATTGCAGCAGCTTCAATCAAAGGGCCCTGATGGGGAAACAGTGCTGGAAGGTTGACAGGCAATGCTGGAGCCTGGCAGAGCAGGATTGCTGCTCTGCATAGAGGAAGCATCTGGGAGATATTAAAAACTTTTGACAGGGATAGGAAGATAATTCTCAAGATAATTCTGCATCAAGCTCTGTTCTAGCTTCTATCTCCTGCCAGGCTTCCCAAGCCCTCGGTCATAAGGTTAGAGAAAATTGTGGGCTGATTGTGTCATCCTTCACCTGTAGATGCAGAGCTTTCCCAGCACAGTCAATCACTGCCAGGCCCGGAGAGTCTGTCGTCACCCTCCTATTCAGGATGACTGTTTCTAACGCATTAATATTCATGTCAGGTCTAGATAGGGATCAGCAGAGGCTTAAATCATTGTCAGGAACAGATGTGAGATACCTAATCAGTTATTTCCTAAGGAAAATGAGTTTGATTGCATGAATAGTTGTAAATATTTCATTCAGCAATTCAGCTACTACAGCAATGGTAAACAAGCTTCCGAGGCTGAAGAGAAGCATTTTGTGGTACTGCAGTTGATTTCTTATTCATTTCAACTTTAGTGTAAAAGGAAGCTTAGGTACTTTGGATTACATTTTGTGACTGCACTGATCAGAACCAGGGTCTCACTTTGAAGACAGCCAAACACAGAATCATTGAAAGCTTTGGGTTGGAAGGAACCTTAAAAATTGTACAGTTCCAACTCCTTGCCACGGGCAGGGACACCTTGCACTAAAGGAAGACCCTTCCAACCCCTTCCACTCAGGGCCCCATTCAACCTGGCCATGAACACTTCCAGGGATGGGGCATTCACAGCTTCTCTGGTCAACTTGTGCCAGTGCCTCGCCAACCTCATGGGGAAGAATTCCCTCCTAACATCTAATCTAAATCTCTTCTCTTTTAGTTAAAAACATTTCCCCTTGTCCTATGACTATCTGCCTGTGTAGAAAGTCACTCTTTCTCTTTTTTATAAGCTCCCTTCAGTCCTTGAATGCTGCATTGAGGTCTCCCCAGAGCCTTCTCTTCTCCAGGATGAACAACCCCATCTCTCTCAGCCTTTGTCCATAGCAGAGGTGCTCCAGCCCTCTCATCATTTTTATGGTCCTCCTCTGGAGTAGCTCCAACAGGTCAACATCTTTCTTGTGCTGAGGACCCCTGTGCTGGATGCAGTATTCCGGCTGGGTCTCATGAGGGCAAAGTAGAGGGAGAGAATCACAATCCTTAACATCCCTAACTCTAATAAACACGATCAGCTCCATCCCGGTTTACAGTGTGCAGCACTTGTCCCCAGGACGAGCACAGAGCTGGACATTCTGTCCCTGGGAGATGTTCATGGCATGGAAGTAAGTTTTGGCTTTGGTAGGGAGATGACAGCCTGAGCACCAAAATACCCAGCCTCTGCCTCAGTTTTGCACTGCGCAGCCAGTGGTGGTGGTGAGTTTTGGTGGTGAGCACAGTCCTGGGGTGGTGGTTGAGCCAGGATTAAGTGCGCTGTGTCACTTCTGGCAGTCGCTGCTTGGTATCCCTGCTGGCTCTTTGAAGCATTTGCTTTACACAAGAAAAAGTTAAAGATACAGCTTTAATTTCTTGTTTATTTTGCACTTCTCACTTGTTAAAAACAAGACTGAATTAAATTGGAAGAAACTTTGGCATTAAATCAGGGTGGCTGTAATACCAATTTCAGTGAAGTAGGGAAGAGTTTCACTACTGATCTTTTGCAGAAGGGCTAATGAGAGGAAGGAAAAGAGGGAGGAAGTTGGCTTTACTTTCTGCCTAATTGAATGTTTTCCCTGCTTGAGTTTCAGTTAAACTACTGTGTAGTTTGCTTGTGATTTTTAGCAGATGTGCACAAAAGCAGTGTGTGGAGGAAGGAGGCTGGGAGTACAGATGATATTTGCTTCTCAAACATGGTGTGGAATTTTGAGGAAACTGGGACTGCCAGCTAAAGGTCATGGGCATTTTTAACTTCTGCTGCTGGCTTCATACTACTGCGTAGATGTTTGACAGGGATCTTGCTGGCCTTGGTGGTGTTACGTAGTCAGATTATCACAGGAACAAGCTCAATGTGTTTTTTATGCATGTACGTTGCAGTGTGATTCTTTCCATCAACTAGTTTTAATGTGTATTTTCTCAGCCAGATGTTTTTGTTCTGTTAAATACACTAACAGACATTGTTAGTATAAGGATATACAATTTAAGATGCTTTGGTCAGGAAAGCCCTAGGTAATAAATTCATGTTTACCACAATTGGGAACACACAAATAAATCCTGCTGGTTTCACCCAAGAATTACACAGATGGTTAAAAATAGAGGCATGTGCCAATGGATCTGGCTAAATGAAGAGCCAAGCTCTCCAATGCCCTTTTCACTGTCCAAGGTAAAATACGTTCTTGCATTGCAGCCTTTTCTGCTGGCCTGGTTTCTTACATGAAAACCAGGGACCTCCATCCTTGTCAGTCACCTCCACAGAGCCAGGATTGCTCAGCCAGATGGGAGTGTCCATTGCTACTGCTATTAACTTATTTGGTAGAGAAGAGTTATCCTTTGGGAGAGATGGACTGATGTATTTCGTGTAGTGGTCATACTGGAGTCTTGATTTTGACTTAGACTAGGAGGATTCTTAGGACTTTTGCAGATGTGAAATAAAGCATATTGTAAAATGTTCTGCATGCTTGCACATTGAAATAACCCATAGACAGTGCTTAGGTGTCCAGAAAAACACATATGTCCTTAATTGCAGGGATGCCCATCCTTGTGGAACATGACCAGTTCTCTGTCCTGCATCTTCCCTTGTCCATTGGTGACAAATCCACCCTGTTCATGACAGCAGGTGACAAGGGACCCTGCACTCTGCAGCACTGTCAGGGCAGCTGAAGAGACCAGACCCTCTTCGAGGGCATGGCAGCAGAAATGCTGTTTGGTCCGTTCCCTTTCCCCAGCCTCTGTGTTTACGCAAATCTTTTTCACATTGACATTATCTGGGAGGGACACATCTTTTCCGATCTTCAATAGTTAAAAAAAAAAACCCAAAACCTAAAACTAACCTTCAGGAGAATCCCCAAAGCGAATTGGACATTCAGTCATGCTGAGTCATATTTTGTTATTATGGCTGATTATCCAGCCAGCCATGCAAATAAACTGCAGGGGGAAAGAAAGGATGTGTGTGAACAGCTTATTTACGACAGAATGAGGCCTTGGGTCTTTGTGCATAATATGTGTAACAATAATGACCTAGTAGAAAAGTGTTCCAGTGACTGACATATTTGGAGTCTAAAAAAAGATAACAAAGTAATGAGAGAGAGATCTGTGGATGCTTATCTTCTTTTTTCTTCTTTCTGAAGGGAAGTTTTACTTTCTCATTATATTTCTAGTGCACATCAATGGTGCCGTGCAGAATGATTAATATGATTGCAGTTAATTGTTTAAATATTCCCTTATTCCTGAAGCTTTCAAAACAAATAACCATCTTTTGAGGAGCTACTTGAGAAGTGATGTGGGCAAGGTAGTGCAAAAGAGAATATTGTATGTGAAGTTAAAAATGCTTTAGAGAAGAGAAAGAGAAGTGTGTGTGGGTGGGTGTTTTAAAAAGGGACAAAACCCAGTTATATTAATAACAATACCGGTTATATTATTAGCAATATACCAGTTATATTATTAGCAATACCAGCATAATTGGCAGCAATTCTTCTTGAAGAAAAACTTGTAAACTTCAATAGTTCAAATCCATCCTTTGTGTAACAGCAATGGAATTACAGTTGGATCAACATCTTCTCTGTTGCATAAGTCTTCTAGTGTTACTTAACGCAAATACTACAAATGAGTATGACTTTGTCCAAAATGCATTTGCTGACCTATATTTATCGTCTGTCTTCTTCATAGTAAACAAGAAGAGACATCTGTGGAGAGGGTCTGGTAGCCACAGAAAATATTTTGCATCATAGTGTCTAAGTGGTGCCATTATGAGCTATTCTCAGCTCAAAGAGCAGTTCTTTAGGGCAGCTGAAATACAAATGTATATTTGGTGTTTGGGCCCCTTTGCAACTGTATTTTATATTTGTAGTGCAGAAAGTAGAACACTGGATGGAAAAGTGCCACTTCAAGACTCCCGTGAGTGATTTTGGAAATAGCGAGTAATGAGAGGAGTTTTCTCACAATACTGCTCAAGTCTAGCCCTTAATCATACACTTGAAACAAGTGGGCTTAGACCTTACGAAAGGTGTTTACTTACTCAGCTTTAAGGCACAGGCCAAGAAATAACTTGATCGGATTAGCCGAGTTTGAATAGGAACAGCAGCAAATAGAATCAAATGAGTGTGAATGATGCTCCTGTGCTCTCTATTAGAAAAATAACTGCCAGCTGACATTGCAGAGCATAATCCTGCAAGATGCTGACACCTCCAGTTCCCACTGCCCGAGGGAGCTGGACCAGGGCACTTCAGGCGTGCAGCTCCCATTACTCACCTTAGCCGAACAATGTTTTTTCTCTGAAATCCTCCTTTTCCCTGTTATATAAAGGCTGGTTCTTTTCTACCTCCTCCTTCTTCTTGAAAGGCTCTTGATGCTTACAGGGACTGAGTGCATTGCTGGTTATTCTCAGCTGCAAGATTACAGAGGATGGCAGCGGTAAGGTCAGTGGGGCATGAACATGGCTCAGCTGGAGAGCAGATGTGAGCAGATCATTTAAGGAAAGCAGCTGAAATTCTGGGAGCCAAATGACAATAAGACAAATTGTGAAATCTAAGGGCTTTGTTTAAATTCCTTTTGATTTAGGTGTACGTTATACCTGGAATGCTCCAAAATTAAGCACATCAAGATGGTAAAGAAGTTTCTTATGCTTGAACTTGAACACATGAAGCCAAAGATGTAAAATGAGGTCAGTTAGCTCAGCTGCAGTGAATCCTTTGATATTCATTTAATGGATAAGTAGATAAAACTCTAAGTAAGCTTGCATGGGAGACTTTGAATTTTAACTACTAAAGCTCTTTATAGTTTTCTCACAGGTCTTTTACATTGACTGGACATTAGGATGCTTTTCTTTATGGAGAGGTGTTCCACTGGAACAGGCTGTGCAGAGAGACCGCTCAGAGAGGTGGCCAATTCCCCAAGCCTGTCAGCATTTAGAGGCATTTGGACAATGCCTGTAATACCGTACTTCAACTTTTGATCAGCCCTGGAGTGGTCAGGCACATGGACTAGATGATCATTTTAAGACCCTTCCAACTGAAATGTTCTGTTCTGTTCTATTCTATTCTATTCTATTGAGCAATTAAACAGTACAGACAGCTAGTGCTGTTCCACTTCTGCTGCAGTACGACTGCAGGTCTCCTCAACCTGCTTTCTCATCCCTTCTGCCTTTAAACCAGAGGTGAGAGGTGGTCTGGCTCTAGGAGATCCATTGTTTTGGCATTATTTGGATTCAAGATTTTGGCTGAAATCAAAAAGTTGATGTGTGGATCAGGAGCTGGATCCTTCTCTGGCATAGAGAGGCTTTCAGTCTAATTCAGATCTATCTGTAATCCTTTTGCCATAGTATTTCCTTTTATTGAATAGCTTCCTTATGTATTAAGTTCCAGAAATTCCAGGCTGGTGATATACATGGGAAACAGATTGCAACAGAGAGCCGATTTAATTACTCAGGTCTAGGATTACTGAAGCAGAACATTTTTTTCTTCTTGTTCTTTAAAAAGGGAGAAGAATCTTCCCTTTTTTCTTTATAGGAAGAAGCTGGAGATCAAATGACTCTGAGCTGCCTTTTAATTGGTCAGTCAGTGATCACTTGAGGAAAAAATAATGAACTGGGTCTTTTCCCCTCTCCTTCATTTGAAAATCAGGTCTTACCCAGTGCTGCGTATTTAAGGGAGTTCTAAGACTATAGTCTTATATGCTTCAGGAAGCTTATTTTAGGAGGGAAGACTTGACTGAATGCCAATAGACAGAGCTAATCATCAGGACATCTGGATTCACTTCTTAAATCTGCTGCATGACCTTGGGTCAATGATTTAGGTCGAGCTTTTCCAAAATGTTCAGTATTTGTAGGTGCTTATGCTGGGTTTCAGTATTACTGAAAATTAGGCTGTAACTGCATTTACTGTTTCAAATTCAGCTTCTCAAAACTGGGACACTTGTAAAAAAGACAGAAGTAAAATGTGTGCCTGTTTCCTCACTTGTACAGCGAGGATGGATAACTGTGTTTGTAGAGTGTGCCGAGACTTCTTGATGTAAAAGCATGAGAGGAGAAAGGATAGCAGCAAGCTGCTTGCAAAGCATCAGAAAAGTAGACATTGTTCAGGAGAAATCAAAGGATGCTGAACAAGGACTAGACTTCCAAGACCTCCCTCTTCACCAGCTGAAGGGCTCCCCAGACTGTGCAGAGGACCCAACAGATCTAAGGAACTGCAGAAATGACAGAGCAAAAGTTGGCAGCTGTCTACAGACTGTCTGTGCAGCTTCCAGCCCATCCAGCTGCCTTCTCACCTGCTGCCCAATGACAGCAGAGGAGCAACTGAATTGCCCTTTCATGGAAGGGGGATCCAGAGACATAGCACTGATAATGGGCAGGCCAGCACAGGTGTAGCAAGCTGCATGCTTCCAGCAGGCTCTGGTTTGTGTCACATAGTCAGTCTGTGCATACTGGACAGGGGCAGACCTGCTGTGCAGCTGTGGAGGAGCTATGCTAAACACCTGGTCAGGTAGTGGAGGAGTTCTAATAGTGTCAGGCTCCTTTCATGAAATGGGCTAAGGAGCTGCTAGACACTTCTTGCTTTCACGGGTGATAAGTGCATCGCTTCCATGGGCACATCCTGACTCCAAGATCGACTGTGGTTGCTATGGGACTTTGGAGTGAGCTAAAGCATATTTATAGGGTGATAGCCAGGGAGTAATGATTGTAGACAGAAGATGTTCAAGTTCGAAAGAAAATCCTCCAGTCCATAAATAGCTCCCACCATCTGCCAGTCCTGCAAGCCGGGAGTAGATGGAATGTGAAGCCAAGTCATCCGCAATGTTTTTCCCCTTCTGGAGCAGAGCACTTTGGAAGTGTGGTCCTGGAACCACCTAGAACCCACTCCTGACCCCTGCTTTTACTGTGTAAGGCAAGCAGCCTTCGGGCCTTATGTTTATTTTTGCAATATGAGTACAACCTTCAGCAAACACAAAGCAAACACAAAGCCCAAGTGCTCCTCTCCTCATCTGTGCCATCCTCGAGCACCTGAAATGCATTTTATATACAAAACAGAGAAAAGCAAAGAAACAAAGCAAAAATGTATTGTTTGAGGAGAAAAAAAAAGAACAGCTAAAGACATGAATGCTACTATTGCCTCTTTCAATGAACGGGTGGTTGCTGGAAGTGTTCTCTTACTGAGAAAAGTAGAGGAGAAGGTATTTAGTTCAATTAGATCACTGATTTTCTTTGCTGTCTACTGATTACATTTATTCTGTGCACACGGAGCGCATAAGGCATAAAAGTAGGCAGTTTAATGACACTTAGACTTTCTGTAGCTCTCTGCTCAGGATGAGTTTCACTCATAGTAAATAAAAGAGGAATTGCAAGAGGGATTTCAGGGTAACGCATCCAAAAAGGCAGCTTTAAATGTTTGTCCTAGTATCTACATAGTTGCCAAAACAAAATTCAAAACCGAAAAAGGCCCCGATGACCTCACTTAGTGCCACCAATGCAGTTGATGCAAGCTGTGTCCTCTTGGTGGGAGTAACGCACAGCACCTCCCAGGGAGACGCTCCAGCTGGTGATCCCTGAAAACGGAGCAGGAGGTGTCGCGCCCAGCACCCTCTTCACAGGCAGTTCTGCAGAAGATAACACTGCTGACATAGCAGAGTGTTGTCTTCTTGTTAAAATGTTCCTAGCTGGTTTGCTCTGATAGTGTTAAAACTATTCCGAATGAAACCCTGAAATGAACGGGAATTTCAGCACTGGGTTTATGACCAGATGCTGTTCCAGTTGTTTAAGGGATTTTTTAGCTTGTTAAGCCACTGTTTTCATTGCTGAAATTTATTGGGTTAACCTTCCCACACCCCCTGCTCCTTTGTGATTTGCCAGAGAATGAATGTGATAGGAAGTGGCCTGAGGCAGGAGTAAGGGAGCTCTGCTCACCTCCCTTCCCATGCACCCAGCAGGAATGGTTACTCAACTCCCAGCATGAGGAGGTGAGTGCTGCAGGAGTCATCCTGAATGTCACCACTGCTTTCCTGGGTAGAAATTGCTCTCAGTACGTTCTTGCAAATTGCTCTGAAGTAAAATGTGTTTATATATGTTTGTCTATGCACTCACCCCCACACACATGCATTTGCATCACTGAGATCAGCCAGAAACAAAAGCAGAGCTTTAAGAGTTGGAAATTTTGAAGAACATTCTGTTCGAAAGACTTTTGACCATTTGCTTTCAATATTCCTGCCTTCTCTTTAGCTCAGTGTACCTTTCCTGGAAGTATGAAAACACACATTTCAACTACTGCTGAAGGGTTAATTGTGGACACCTGTCTTTGCTCCCATCTTACATGAGGGAAAGCCATGTTATTATTTGAGAATGATTTGGCTCTATGTCTGAGCCAGGTGTGTTAAAAGCATTGTTTATGGGTTGGGTATCATCATTTCATACTACAACACACATTTACCTTTCCTGTAGTAACTGACTGGCTACAAATGAATGCAGATATTCATCCAAGACTGCAGAAGTATTATTTGCGTGTGTTTTTATCCTACCCTCCTTGTGCCAGGAGAAGTATAGTTTTCTACTGCTTAGGGTTGTGAATCAGCAGTTCTGCATTTTGCCATGTTTTGAGAATTTTAAAGGGCTATTAGACAAATTGATAGAATTAATTAGATGAGTGCTCTTCTTGTTACAGAAACCCCAGAGACATCATGAATAATACTCTATAATGTTGTCTCTTTACCTTGCAAGATTTGGTAATTTGCTAGAACAGAACAAACTTGGCCAGCTATTTTCTCCAGGATCTGACAAAAATCCTAGAGAACAAAATGTTCCAGTAAATATCTTTTCATTTCAAGTGTCTGTTAGTTTTTAATCTTTTTCTGCCTTTCTTTTGTCAGAAGCACCATATATTGGTAAAAAAACCCCAACCGCAAAAAACCCAACACATCACCATTGTTCCTCCCTGTATCTTTCATTTTACTTCTGTGCTGAATCACAGTGTTCTGATACAGCCCTTTTTATAGAGTAATTGTTTTGTATAATCCATTTTCTTTGGGCACCTCTTAGCTTCTGTCTGAAGCTGTTACTGTTATAATGAATGTAGTCATAAATCTGTCACAGGTAACAGGCTAAATTTAGAGCTCAATAAACCAGGGGAGAGTATGCTGTAGATAAGTGACCATGTTGAGATGCAATAGTTACAATAGTGGCACAAAAAGTCCACTTCTGACGGGTTAACAAAGGGGGAACACAGAACATTTGGTTCCCTCACCCACTGAACACCATCACCCATGTTCCAGGAAACAAAGATGCTGTGAGAAAATATAAGTGCAGTCATGGCATGTCACCTTGCTTTGACACCCCAAAAGACTGATGGGGCTGCCATGGGTGGGTGTGCTGTGCTAGACCACTTCCCTCAGCCATGGAGAAGAATAAGCAATAGAAAAATGAAGGCAGATGATATAAGAAACAAAAAGATGAAGGGAAACCATATTCAAGAAAGATCCGATTCTCTGAGTTGCAATCCAATAAATGTTAAGGGGCATAGGTGGAAGAAGGGCAGGAAAGAGTAAATAACAACAGAAGGCAAGGCATGGCAAGGAAAGGAGAGGGTGAAATGCAAGCGGAAAAAAATTAAACAAGCAGATCAAATATTGCAAAGTCCTTTGCCACACCTGTTTTAGTCTTTGCATTTCTGCGTGGTGCTTTCACACTGAGCTGTGACACAGCAGTGGGGAGGCCGTGCCCTGTGGGGCACCCCAGCAGAGGGGAAGGCATGGCCGTGCTGAGCAGCTGCCACTGCTGTTGCCCACTCCCTGTGGCACTGGGGCAGAGGTTTGTCCCAAAGGGGGGCAAGTTTGATGTCAAGACTGCTCAGCGTAAGAGAAGGGCCTTTGCAGAGGAGGGCTGTGAGAGCCACTGCTGTGGCTTTCCCGTGTGACAGGAGAATGCCCAGAGGTGGGTGGCACAGGACCAGCCAGGGCTTTGGTGCTCCTGGGCATCAGCAGAGGTGCTGATCCTTTCTCTGCTAAACAGCCATAAAGATCCAGCCATACTGTTTGGTTTTTCAAATGCCATTTGCATAAGCATCTTATTGTTGAATCAGTAGCATTTTACTGAAGAGGTTAAATTCTGCCTTTTAAAACCAAAATCAGCTGTTTAGCTGCCAGCCAGTCATGCCCTCCTGTTGGCCTCAAGAAGAACGAAACATTGACATACTGACATATAAATCATATTGCTGGAGAACACATTAACTTTCTTATTTATGTGCCACAAAGTGCTGCATCTTGTAATTGAGGGCTCTTTGATGAATTCATTGCATGTAAAATCTGTGGAAATTATTAGCGCAGCACATTTCTGTAACTAAAATATTTCCTACAGTATAGATTTGAAGAGTCCCTAGCTGCCGTATGTTATTCAAATGCAAAATTCTATGAAAAATTAAATACAAGCACAACAAAGTTTTTCATTAGACCAGTTGTTATGATTGGAAAAAGCTATCAAATCATCTGGGTTCAGGGACCCTTTTTAGGTGACCAATGAAAGCTTTATTCATTGCTGATCATGAAGAAATGGGCAGCGTCACACAGAATGATCTTTGCTTTTCCATCAGCGACAAAGCCAAATAATTAAAATTCAACCTATAATGAAGCAGTCATAGGGACTGTTGGTTTCAGGGCATAATTCTTACTAATGTGATGTCCCATTAAGAGCTGTCCTAAGGTAATGTTAATATTTTGATGATTTGCAGCAAGTCAACAAATAAACATTTTCTTTAGTCAAAAGTTTGCAGTTTTGGACAGCTCCTGAAGTCAGACAGTTCTTCAAGACAATAAATTAAATTTTTAAAAAAAATAAAAATAAAAATCCCCCCTTCCATTCTCTCTTCACTAAAAACGTGCCAGAATATTGCAGATAGCATGGAATAATGCTTTAACTGTTAGCTGTGTGTCCGTGAAGTCCATTTGTCTTGTTAAGGCTATCATTTGCCTACATTACCCTTTCTGTAACCCTGGAAACAACTTCAAATACTGTGATATTTGAAAAGTCTAAAACATAACATGCCCTTAAAATGCTATGAATGTTTTTTGATACTCTCTGTACAAAGAAAAAAAAATCTTTTCCTTTTACAGAGGACATTAAGTATGCTGGATGTGCTTTACTCTGTGAGAAAGCTGATCCTCACCTGTTGTAGGTGGGGTGTAGAAACGATGCCAGCAGTACTGACAAGTTTCCTCCTTACCTGCCTACGGAGTTCAGGAATCCCTCTGTCTAAAGGAGGGAGAGGATTTTCAGGAGGCAATAAATAAATTTTGATCCTTCTGCTTAATACAGTTAAGGTCAAAGAGATTCTATCTGGAGCTATTTAAAGTACTCTTAACCTGCAGACAAACTGCTGCCAGTAGTGCTAAGTGCCTTATCTGGCTGAGGAGTATATACAACCCTTATGAAACTATTCTTAAGTATTCTGGTTACTATATTTAGCTCTGTCTCATAACAAGACAAAAAGCACTTAGCTAAATGTAGTCCTGAAGTGCTTAATCCGATTAAGAATATTCTGTCCTTAGGTGTCTTCTACTAAGACTTTTTCTAGCTCACCATCCTGCTGCATCATGCAAAAGGCTTCTCTGTGTGTTTGGGCCTGTGAATTCTTTTATAGCTGTTTATTCCGTTAGCGCCTTGAAGTCTGGTGTTGTCTGAGGACATCGCTCACGTTCCTCGGGAGCCTCACTCCCCTGGCAGCTCCCGTCAGCCGGACTGCAGCGGGCTGTGATAGCTGCTGCTGGGGACTGGGGAATCCAGGCTCCGTTTCCCAGTTTAGAGTCAGTGAGCACTGACTGGACTGTTGACTCTCTTGGTGATCAAACAACTTCCCTCAGCTTGCTGCTGTTCAAGCGGGCTGGGAGGCCAACCATGTGAATGGCATAGAAAACCCACCAGGCTTCCCAGGTGTTTTCAGTTGTTAGACAACCCATGGGCAAAGTCTCTACATAAAGCCTTGCACTCCAAGCTCAGGAAAGCTCCTTTTCTTTGGCTGAATTTTTGCATGCCTAAGTCTGTATACAAACAACATTCCCTGAAAAAAAGTGACAGTGTATCCACAAGCATTTTTTTTTGTAATTTAACACACTGCTTTAAAAAGAGTTTTCTTTATACCTACGTATCTCTGGGTTTACCACCAGTCACTGAAACATCTGTAGGGATCATTCTTCTAGAGGAGAAACAGCTGTATGATTTTGATAGAACAGCACTGACGGATGAGCAGCAGTGACTATGATGAGCACCTCGATTCTATGGTAGCTCCATAGGGTAACAAATAAGATCACAGGCTCCTTTTGAACTGGAATAAAAGCATGTAACTTGACCAGCATACGACCGCTGTGAGAGTTCTGGTGATCATGTTTGTCTCAAAGGAGGTTTTGCTTACAAGATTTGATAGATGAGGTACAAGTCATGCTGGTTTTTATAGCACACAATACCAGGTAAACTGTCTTACTTTGGAAGAGCTCCTATCAATCCTCAGTGGCTCCAAGCTAATAGGGCCATTCCACCACTCTGCTGGGCCACGTGGCTTTTTGGACAGGAGAAGTCATGTTGGCCTTCCCATGCTGCTTCTGTGGCAGCAGGTAGTGCCCACAGAGCCAGAAGCCCCAGAATTTGGTCCAGCTCCCATTGCTGGAGGCTTTGCTGAGCTTTCATCAGTCATACTTGAGCATGTTTCTAATTTGTTGTGGTAGACTTTTCACAGCTTGAAGTGATTGCTGCTCTGGAGGCTAAGTCTTGCCTGCAACTGTGTTTTAACTGGACTTGCTTTTCCTTCCAGGATTAATTTTTCTCCGTCTCTATTTACATGGTGATAAGAAGTGCTAATCCCACTCTGTCAGTCTGGACTGATGAATCTGAGGAATAGAACAGGTAATTTCTAATTTGGTTTGTAGCTTTCGGTGACCCGAGCAGTGAGAACCACTCCCTCCCCACGGAGTGCATTCATATTCTGGAATAAAAGAATTCATACAGTTTCATCTGTCCAGTTCATCTGCAGGAAGGGAGATCCTTTCCCTGGAACAGGGAAAGAAGGATAAAATTTTGTTCCGTTTACTGTGAGCAGCTTCCTTGACTTTCTGTCAGTTGTGGGTGGTTTTATTTCATGTTACTTTTGTAGCCACCAAGTTGTTTGGAGCAGTCTCAAAGCAGAGGAAATCTTTTGGATGTACCTATTGAAAAACGCCCTTTGGGTGCTGGGCAGCATGGGAGGGCTTTGCAGGGGAAGTACTCACTAGAGATGGGGGCAGATTGGTGCTGATGCTGGGAATGGGTGCAGTTTCCTCTTTGGAGGTGTCTGGGCGGGGTGCAATCCAGCAGAGCTGACCCGGGCAACGCGGCGTGGAGTGACAACAGCCCTTCATCTGGCTCTCCGTCCCTTGGACTTAGCCCTCCTGAGTCACAGAAAGCAAGGCACCAGTGAAGAAATTACCCTTGTGTTGAATTTTCCATCATTTAATGGGGATCAAGAGTACTGTGGCCTTACTAGGAGTTGTTGCCAACTGTTCTCTTTACCTGTGCTGGAAGAACAGGTAAGATGAAGACAGCAGCACACAATGGCTCTTCTGATGGAGGAATATATACAACCCAGGGAACCCAGGTCACATTCCCTTCTTTTCTGTGTTTAGTGCCAGGTGAGGAAGTTTTAATTTGAAGTCTTGGGTATGAATCCCAGTGGTAGGACACAGCTCAGATGATGTGGGGGAGATCCACCAGTGCAAGCAGCAGTCATTGGCTGTAGGATGCTTTGGATTAACCTGTCTGTCATATCATCTCTTAGATATCCTGATAGTACCCTGCTGTTGCCTAATACTAATCCTTTAGGGGATTAACACAGTTTCTTTCTTTCTCCTATGTCCTTCCACTGGGAAAGAAATCTCAAATGTATTTCAAGCTGTGCAGTGCTTGAAATCAACCAGCAGTCCATGATTTCCCAAAACAGGAGCTGCCAAAGTGCTGCCTGGTGGAGACATCAGTGTCAAATTGGCTCTCACATCTGCAGGGAAAATGCTGATTTCTGTGCAGAGTTGAGTGCTTCAGCAGGATTCCCTGTCCTGGTGCAGAGAGGAGTACAGAGGCAGGCTGAGGGGCTGCTGGCTTTTAGCTCTTTCCCTCTGAAGTCATGCTTGCTGTAGCTGTATGTTTGGGTATGTAGCAATGGTTTCATTTCTCAAGCCTCAATAAAGGACTGAATAAGCAAGGAAGTATGTAACAAGAATGGAAATTGAGAAAGGGAAGATTGAAACATCCAGGAGGTCTTAAAATACAAACCAGTAAGCTCCATATTTTGACATTCTTAGCAAGATCAGGGAGTATGTTTCAGTAAGTACTTCTGTCTTTTCCTTCCAGAGCCCTGTGTTGTGTAAACGAACTGATGGATGAAGATGAGAAGGACAGGGCAAAGAGGTATGTTGGGATTCATGCCTGGAGAACTGTAAATGCTGTGTTGTCCAGTGCTTGACAAAGTACTTTGACACTACAGATGTCAGAGGCAAAGCCCCTCTGCAGTTTACAGGCTGTGTATAGCGGACCATAAGCAACATAACTAAATCAGCATTTTCAGGCTTCTTATAGTGTTTTACCACTCCTACAAAGGGTTAATCAGTTGAGTGGTTCTTAAATTACATTGTTGTGCCCTCAGGATCTTGTGTTATCCCATGGCTATTGATTATCTTGATGCAGGACTCCTGACCTGTGACTTTATTGGCATCAAGCAGTACTGCCCACGTGGGGTAGAGTTCCCTGTGAAACTTAGAAAGCAGTCCTGCTTTAGCACAGGTATGAGTTACTCTCCCATCAGGGGAGCATTTGGCTCAGTTCTAATTAGTCATCATACACAAGTGCCAAAACAGAGATGGCTGTGAACATAAATGCTGGATCTGAGAACCTCCAAATGCCAACCTGAATATGAACGGAAATACTTTCTGCATACCACACTCAGTCTAGATCACAGAAAGTATGTATCATCATGAATGCACTTGTAAAGCAAATTAATTACTCCTGGAAGATGTGGTATGAGAATAGGGTGATCTCAGATATGAGCATTGAAAAGAACACTTAGGAAGAAACTGAATGGATTGCTTTCTCCTTTAGTGTCTTTAATGGAGGGAAAAACCCTAATAAAACATTCTTGAATTGTATTAATGTGAGTTGGAAAGTAGTCTGTGGTTCTGCAGATAGACTCTTAACATTCCCAGTTTTATATATCACAGCAGTAGATTTTCAGAACTAGATACAAGACTTCTTTCTGCAGTTGAGTTGTCTCCACACAATATTGTCTATTGATAAGCTCCTTTTGCAAGTACAGATCAGGGAATGAGGAATCCTTCACATTTTGACCTTTATATGTGTGTATACTAGCTGTAAAACAAAAGTTCATACAAATTAAGTGAGCAAAGCATGAACATAGTGCGGGTGCCAGGACTTCTCTTACTGGAGAAGTTTCGCCCGTAACACCTTCACTGCCACTGCATTTGAAACAATGGGAACTGCTGTTGAAATGTATGTAACAATGTGGTCCTGCTGAAATGAACCTAAATTGTATTTGTTACCTCCAAGTGTTCCTTGCTGCCAGTGAGTTCAGTCCTGCTGCAAGGCTCTAAACACCAGCTAAACACTTGAGCACAATTCCAACTTTAAGCAAATGAACATTCCCACCAGAGTTTAGGTTCTTGTATTGGAGTGTTTTGCTGGGGCAGGAGACTTACCTTACCCTGCTTTGAGCTGCAGGTCTTTCATTCTGCTTAGTGGCCTTTATGTTTTTGTTGCTCAGGGCGTCACGCAACAAATCTGAGAAGAAGAGGAGAGACCAGTTCAATGTCCTCATTAAAGAGCTTTGCACGATGCTGCAGGGCCATGGCCACCCTCTCAAGATGGACAAGTCCACAATACTGCAGAGGACCATTGACTTCCTACAGAAACAGAAAGGTACTGGTGGGTGCTGGCTCTGCACATGCCCATTTCAGAAACTGAAAACTGTTTTTCCCAAGCAGCTCAGACCGTGGAGAGCACATGAGCTTAAGTGAGGGGCAGAATAAGGCACAGCAATTGGCCTTGGGAAATGGGCTAGAGCTGAACACAGTGCTGATCAGTTAACCATAGATTTCAAAAGATGCAGAGCTGTATGCTCTTTAACGTAGAGACATCATTTCCCTCACTGGCCTCCAGTCCCCCTGGCCTGCTTTGTACACTCTCAAACAGAGCATGAGGGAGGACAAGCTGAGGAACAGCATCCACTACAGAAGCCAGGGGAAAGGGGATTCTATGCCATGCCCCTAGGTCTCCTGGATTAGGAGATGACTGGGTGCAGCCTGTCCTGCTGCTTGGACACTTCCAAGAGCCTTCCTGAAGCAGCTCCAGTGTCGCAGACACCCTCTGCTCATAGGAATGCTCTACCACTCTGAAATTAGCCTGTTGACCATAATTTTTGAAGGACTCAGACCAGTCAAACTGTCTCCATTTTCCTTGCTTGATTTCTAATGTGTTTGTATTATGATGGCATAGAAAATGACTGTTGCATGCAAGAAGGCTTTGTGTGAAGAATGATCTGAGGATGATTCCTCTGAAAGCCTTCTTTAAAGAAATCTAGTGTTACTTGAAAAGGAAAAAATAAAATCCAAGTAGCATGAGTCATGTTGCTTTTTTGATGTTTTCTCTTTAAGAAATCACAGCACAGACAGAAGCCTGTGAGATTAGACAAGACTGGAAGCCTTCATTTCTTAGCAACGAGGAGTTCACCCAGTTGATGTTAGAGGTAAGAAGAAATTAAAGCTGCATAGATTAGTGAGAAGTAATCAGTTCAGTGGAGTAGTTCAGAGACGTACAGTTCCTTTTCACCTGTAGGTCCCAATGCTAATGATTTCTACTCTGCTGGCACATACAATACAAATCTGACAGAGACCAGTGTTGTGCTAAATGCTTTGCAGACACAGAATTAAAAATATGATTGCTTCCCCTTAAAGATAAACGGCTTTTCATTTAGGAATGGAGATTGATTTGGCCCGGATTTGGCCTGGTGAGAGAGGAATAAGAGAATTTCCCTTCTCAGAAGAGCTGCTAGAGCTAGCAGTTTTAGGGAAAACTTGAAAGGACCTGAAAAAAGTGGAGCAGTTCTCTTCCTCCCACATCCCATTAGCCAGGCAGCATTGCCTCTGCAGCTGCTCGCTGTGTGCCGCTGCACTTGTGATGTGAGCGCTGTCTCTTTTGCTTGCATTGCCTTTAAGTGCATCCAGGAGAACAGCTCTGATACTCCCACCTCTAAAATGCTTCACTGGTCCAGAAACACCCCACAAGCCTACATTTCTCCTTTCTTAAGGATGTGTCTCTGGGTTTGTGCTGCTTGCTCCTCTGGCGAGGACGTCTCGCCCCCTGCGTGGGCAGCTGCTGCTCTTTGCCCCACCAAAATAAGGGTGTATGTTAGGCTGAGCTGGGAGGTGCTGCAGTGTCTTAGCTACTCCTTTTCATCAGGATGTCATGACTCACCTCCCTGGAAAAGTCTGTTCATTCTTTCTGGGAATCTCTCTCACTAAACAAGCTAGCTTGTTCCAGCTGAATCAAAACAAATTCCCCCCTTAGATTGGAAGTGGCAGGGGAGAGTGAGCCCTTTAATAACTGCTGGCTTGCTGGACTTTGTTAGATTCAACCAGTTAAGCAGTTTGCTTAAAATTGGTGGGTTTTTTTTTTCCCCAGACAGAACTTACTTTGAGCAAAGGCAGAGTATGGCAGTGAGGTGGGGAAGATGGTGATTGCTGCATCTTTGGCTCCCTGTAGCTAAGTTGCAAAGCAGCCTAACAGTGTTGTTAGAAGAGCTGGCTTTGTGCACGGTGCTGCCCAGCTATTAAACCTCCCAGATCTTGATGTTACTGAAGAATAGGGACAGACACTGAGTAAATGGTACAAGGAGATGTTGTAAAGAATAGGGAGAACACCCAAGGAGGAAAGCACAAGCAGTGACTTAAAAGGGACAGAGAGCTTTGACTCTGGGACATAAACCACTGTGAACAAGAAAGGGGAAACAAAACAAGCCTCAAAATTGTTTTGTCACTAACCTTACAAATCAGTGCTTTAAGCAAAATAAATAAGGCTTTAGATCTTCTCCATATTGTCCATAAACTGCTAAAAATACATCATTGTGTCATTTTTCTGTCTCTGCTTATCCATCCATCCATCCATCCACAATGCTGGGTTTGCCATGATGATATCTACCATCTCCTTACGCACTGAGTTTGTTAACTGTTGTGTAACTCAGAATGCATAATGAAGTGGCTGAAATCACCAGGATTGTGTGGGTGTCAAAATTCTAAGCATCACTGTTTTGCTTCATGTTAAATAAATACTCACTGGGTGAAAAATACAAGTCAATTTAATAATAATGAGCAAATAAGAATATAAAAAGAATGTTGAATTAGACAGCATGTATAATTTTTGTTTCCACATTGAACTATCATTTCCATGATTAATTTCTGCTAAGTTTAGCTGTTAGAAGCATCACCAAAGAATCAATTAGACTACTATATTCTGTTACCTGGCATAATTCTTTTATTTTTTTCTTTTGTCTGCCTGTTACCATTAGGCACTAGATGGCTTTCTCATTGCTCTTACCACTGATGGGATTATTATTTATGTATCTGATAGTGTTTCATCTCTGCTGGGACACTTACCGGTAAGTTCTGACCACTCCATAGGAGGCTCACTCCTCTCCTTAATGCAACCTGTCAGTGCAGGGCTGGGGATTGATTTTGTCCAACCCAAAAGCCTACTGACTCTGGATGGGGGTCGACCAACAAAGTCTTAAGGAGTTTCTCTAATTCCTGTGAATAACAGATTCTCTCTCAGAATCTGAGTTACCTAAAAATAATCAGCTATACAAAATCACTGTACTCATAGCTCATCACTCGACTGCACGTCTAAAGGATGGTCTGGGAGGTATTTGTCCCACAAGGTATATGGAAAATCAGATGGTTGTGAAATCTGTGCTGAAGCTCTTCTTAGATAATGTAAATGTTATTTCAAGACTGAATTGATGCTCTTCTAATGACATTGGGTTTTCCTACGTTGAGCCCGTAGTCTTTAGTAACAAATGTGTGGCCTTGGAGTTTTCTGGGAGCATTTCTATAAACCAGAGAGCTGTCAGGTGCAGAAATTTCAGCTTGGCCCCTCAAAAACATTTTTGTCTTTATCTGGTGCCGAGTGTGAGGCACCAACAATGCTATATACAAGGGCTATTTTGAGCACACAGTTAGCTGAATGTCCTGATGTGGAAAGAACAAATCTGTGCTGACATTTTGGTAGAACCCCTTTACTCAGGATGTGTGGGTTGATCAGCACTGAATCACTTGCAGGTCAAGATGATTTTGCCAGATGTTCAGCCTAGAAGACAAATGGAGGATGCAAGGTGGAGCTCTCCCACTTCTGTCATTCTTCCAAAGGAAAATGTTTCACATTTTCATTTTGAAATTATACTTGTCATCATGTTACATTCCTGTGGTACCAGGGTTTCTTCTCCTGCTTACATCTCTCTGAACTGAGGGGGTAAATTCTGGGACTCATCAGACCCTTTGCAAATAGACAGTAATCCTGGGGTAAAATAACCTAAGGGTTATGTTCTGCCCTAGATCCATCTGCAGATTGACTGGGCTTCCTTGTCTTAGGCATCCACACTAGACTGGCGGTGTCTGTGCTCTGCTGCGGGATGAAAAGGCATGTGGTTGTGTCAGGCTGTACTGCTGAACATGACAAAGCATTCTTTTGTATCAGTCAGATTTGGTGGACCAAAATATATTAAACTTTCTACCTGAGCGGGAACAGAGCGAAGTGTACAAGCTCCTTTCTCCACATGTGCTCATGACAGATCCTGTTGCAGCTGATTTTCTAAATGGTAAGCTTTGCTCTTGTCTGTTGGTCAGAGAGATTTGCCAAAGGCAAACAGCTCCCAGGGGAACCTGCACAGGGTTCTCCAGCTATTTAATTCTTCTGCCTGCCACTTCTGTTTTGCCCTATTTGTGGGTTTTAGTGCATCACATCATCTAATGTCTCTATGTGCTCCCAGTACTTGATCTTTGATTCGGACAGCCTTTGTTTTACCCTCTGCTTTGTCCCATAGGACAGTGAAGTTGCCCTCATTGGACATTTTTCCCCAGGTGGGATGCTGGACTGAACCTGAGAAAGGAGTGAGGGCTTAGGGAAAGGAAAGTGGTTGGAGAAATCCCAAAGGGTTTTGGCAGAGTCTGTATTCCGTAGGAAGCTTGCATGTCTCAGGACACGAGGCAAACCCCAATGTAACTTAAGCACCAGCCTTCCTACCTGAACAGCCCTTCCAGATCTGTACTGCTGGCTGCTGTCCCAGCCCCAGAATGTTCCTTTCCCCTAGAAAATGTCCCCAGCACCAGAGCAGGCAGCAGCATCTCCCTGTCATCCACGTTTCACCAAAGCTGTATTGGCTTCCCCCTTTCCCAGTGGGTTTTCCCACTGGCTGAGCAGCACTCGCCTTCCGTCCCTGCTTCCCCGTGAGCATCCATGGGAACTGAGCAGCCCTTGTGCTGATGATGCTCTGCTCTGAGGGTGGTTCTCCTATGGCTGAAGGCTGTGTGGTCTAATCCATAGAGTTTAGACTTGGGGCAGAAAACTGGATGAGAGCATGGCATGGTGCCCTCCACTGTTAATGGAAAGGATTAGGGTGAGTTCAGTGCCCTCCGGATCTGGGTCCTACTGAGCTGTAGAGGGTACAGCAGGGTGCTGCAATGTCCTGTAACTGCTTTGCATGAAATCCTGCAACTGTGAAGTCAGGGGAAGATCCCACTGCTGTGTAGAGCCAGGACTTCACACCCAGTGTACTGGGGTGACTGCAGAGCCATAGGAGAAGTGGTGAGAATACATTTCCTTAAACAGAACCAGCTGATAACTGCTCCTAGTGTTTATATATTTACTTTTGGGTTTCAGGAGCATCCCAGCAGGGTGTGCTCAGATACCACAGCAGCAGGGTTGGTGTAAGCATCCAGATAAAATTCAGTATGTGAGTGTGCTGAAGTGCCGACTTCTGGTAACATTGCCTGTGTCTCTCTCTCTTTCTCTCATTTCAGCAGAAAAACAAATAGAGTTTTGCTGCCATTTAGCAAGAGGCAGTTTAGATCCAAATGAACCTCTAATGTATGAATATGTGAAATTTGTAGTGGATTTTAAATATTTTACTCATGGTAAGTTACTGCTTCAGCCTACATTTACTTCTTCACCTCTCTCCTTTAAACCATGTCCTCATCCATAGCATCCTAAAGACCTTGTTTCAGCTGAAAACACCTCATAATTGTCAGGGTTTGAAGGAGCTGTGGATACACTGAGTATGTTCTTCATACAAAAGTGGTGGGGAGGCTGTTGATCAGAAGAGCTCACTCTCTTGCATGCTGTGCCTAAAGCTGATACCCGGCTGATAATACCTCCATTTGACCCACTGCCAGTTGTAAAGCAGCCTACTTATTCAAGTAACCAGTAAAATATGCTATTCTGTTTCACTCATGGCAATGAAATGACACTTCACAAAGAGTCAATAGTTTGAGATATCAGTAAAATCCTGAATCTTGCAAATGTTGACCTGGAGAAAGGCTAACAAGGAGACTACAGCTACACACTGTGAGCTACTCAAAGCTGTCTTAGGAAGCTCCCCTGCAAACCAGGGGTAGGTAGTTGCAGCTCTGTAACTCAGAGCCTAAAGGGTCATGCTTTAAATAATGTCAGTGTGTATCAGCGTGGCATCACTTTGTGGGTAGGAGGCACTTGTTGCTGGGGTTTCATCAGTCATTGTACCTGTCTTAACATGAAAAGAAAACTCTCCTTCCTCTTCTTCTTAAATAAATTATCTGGTTGTGTCTAGTGCCTACACCCTCCTGTAATGGCTTTGAGTCAGCTATTGCACGAGCTTTCAGGTCAGCCACGGAGGAGCAGATTTGCCTCGTAGCAACTGTTCGTCTTGTCACACCTCAGTTCTTAAAGGTGAGACCCCTGTGACTGCATGTCCCCTCTGTGTGGGGCTCTGCTGGGTGCTCAGTGGGTGTGTGGGAGCTGTGCTGCAGCAGCCTCCCAGCAGCACCACAGGTTGTTTGTGCAGAGGGCTAGTAAAGAAGAGAGGACACTGCCGTGTTTGGGAGTGGAAGATGGCATAAGTATGTGTTTTGGAAAGATGAGGTATAAAACAGGAGCTGCTTTTGAGGAGAGGTTGTTGTGTGATGGGGTGTCTCAGCAGGCCAGGAAGCACCAAGACAAGGTGACCAGTTACACCACTTGGGAATTGGCAGCTTTCAGAGACATACATCCCCTCACCCTGTGGTGTGAGGAAGCCACCCGCACCTTGAAGCACAGTGAATACCATGTCTCATGGGCTCTTTCTGCTGGTCTGTAAATGTCCCGTGGCTCAGTGCCCTGATGACAGGGATAACAACCACAGGGACTGCTTGCTCAGGAGGGCATTAGCTAGCTCAGTTAGAGGCTGGACCTGGAGCTGTCATCCATATTCAAATGCCAATATTTGCAAAAAGCTGGGAAATTTTGCCTACAGAGTGCAAGATGAGACCCTTTGACAATTTATCCTAGCTCAGAAATTCAGCTCAGGGTAAATTATCCAGCCACTTTTCATCAGTTCATGCATCCATATAAAAAGGCTTATATATTCCTTAGAGGAAAATAAGTCAAGTACTTTAAAAGCACTGTATTTTGCTATGGTTTATTATATCAACAAGGTGCATCCTTAGTCTTGATAAAAGGCTCCTTTTGTTATTTTGTAAAATTAGGTGTCTGAATGTGACAACTGTTTTGCAGGAGCTCTGCAATGTTGAAGAGCCATGTGAAGAATTTACATCGAGGCATAGTTTAGAATGGAAGTTTTTATTCTTGGACCACAGGTAAGAGATTTGGGTTTAGTCACTGAAGAATAAAGAAACTGTAGTTTAAAAATAGAGAACTTTGTATAGTTACTGCCCGAGATCCCAAGAGGAATAGTTCTAATTAAATGCAACTGAGTAAGTAACAATATTGTGAACTTACTTATTAGGCATCCTTAAGTGCTTGACTCTTTTTCATATTTTAGGCAGGTAAGAAATCATATAAAATGCTGGAAAATATCTAGAAAAATGTCTGACTTCACCAAGATAATAACTCATTGAAACTGAGCAGTGTGGATCCTGTTGCCTGTATTGGTTTAGTTCCTCTGTTCTACCACTACAGCTTCCAGGAATCCTTCTAAATCTTTTGCTGTATCAATAAACATTTGGTTTTTCACCTTGAGAAATGATGGATTTTATGAAAATCAAAGAAAAAGCAGCAGATTCTAAGATTTAATTCATATTAGTTTTTGACAATGCCATATGGTGGGCTAGGATTCAGCTTGGTGAGTGAAACAGACTGGAACCGCTTTATTAAGCTGATTAATATAGGATTCATTTTCTTCAAAAGAAGCTGGAGGTTTTATTCACTCTTTTGCTTCTCTGTATTTGACATGTGTGCATAAGCACATTGCAAAATCCTACCCTTTCCATCTTCCCTCCCCTTGCGAGCTGTGCAAAGATAGTCATTGCTAGAAATAGAAGACTAGTAAATAAGGCTGTAAGGAAAAATATATGTGAGGTAAAAAAGCCTAAATATCATCTGCACATTTAGAGCAAGAAAGAGAGGGAGCAAATATAAATTAATAATAACTTTCATTTCTATAGTACACATGATGTGTACCTCACACATCATGTTTTGAAGCATGGAGGAACTGAACCTGTGACAGCCCTACTGTTTGTTTTGGGACAGTAGGATTAGACAACTGGCCTGTCCAATAATGCATGTTTTCAGAATCAGCTGATTAATGTTAAGATTGGTAAAAGAGCCCTAAGCCCCTCATTCACTGACAGAGTGAACTGGTTTTCCACAGGGCTGTGTCCCAGCAGCTCCTGTGATTAAGGTGAGCAGCAGCTACTTTGAAACCTGCCAGAGAGTCTTTTGATGAATCTGGTTTATGACTCAGACAGGAATCTCCATGCCAGGTGCTCACAGCTATTCCAGTCCCACTGATACCCCAGCAAGGAAACCATTGTCACCGAGACAGAGTTTGGGGCAGCCCCAGATGCGAGCAGTGAGTTCAGACCCAAGAATGAGCATGAGGTCGTGGGGGTTATCTCATTTAATCATCCATTCAAACCTCTCTCCACTACGGTCTGCAGGAAGCTGAAATATTGCTGTTTCTTGCTTATTTGTATCAATGCAGGCTGCCTGATGCTGAGATGTGCCATCAGCAGGGGCAGAGGGTTCCAGCAGGAGCTGGAATCAGGATCTTTACTATCATGATCACAACTTAAAGCAGAATACACGAGATAGTGCAAAAAGCATTCCATAGATCTGGGGAAAAAAAACCATGAGAAAAATAGGAAAAATCTGTTTTCTGGGTCTATATGTAAATACGTGTAGAGGAAGAAAACCTGTCAGCTTTGGTAATGATCTGTTTCTCTTCTGCACTGTGGTACTGTTCTTATTTTCCCTTCATTTATTAAAAGACTGCATCCAAAAGGCTCTCTGAAGACTGTGCATTCCCATTTGCACAGCAAGGTGCAGGTCTCAAGGCTGGAACTTAAGCTAACAAGACACTTTTAAATTGCTCCACAGGCAAGGCAGCTCCTTGTCAAATGACAGATGAGGAACATTTTGTGGTTGCTTTCTCATATAAAGAGCCCTGGCAATATTCCGGAAAGCATAATACTTTCCTGATCAGCTTAAATGTTTCTCTGATGTGCATCTGAAAGACATTATTGTCTTCAATATAAGCATGTCATTAAAAATAGGAGAGACAGTGATGCGTTCTGCCAAAGCGACAGCGAAGAAGGACACTTCAATAAATACACATATTATCATCATTAACAGAAATCTGGGTCACGTGAGGAAAAGGAACACAGTGCTCTATGAAAAGTTACTTGAATGAATAAAGCTGTATTGTGGCAGAGACCACTGTGTACTCAGCACGCTCTGTTTCAGAGATTTGCTGTTGAATGGAGGGCTGACTTTCCCAGCTAACAACTCATTCTGGGACTCGGGAGCTCCTGCTCACACCTTGATCCTCCTGGGAGTGCTGTTGGGCAGACACCTAGCTGTCCTCCTTTTCTCCCCATTTCCCATTTGGTGCCAGACACCCTGCAGTTGTGGGGAAGGGGGAGGTTACAGACCTGCCTGGGCTCTCTTTAGTTGAATAATCTATGTGTACCTTGTCTCTAAAGACAAATGTAGAGCTGAGTGGCTCAGCCAAGAGAGAGCTTCCCACATTAATAACCAAGAAACTCAGGACTGATCCTACGTTTAAATCACTTCTTGCTTCTATTCTTGGCCACTTTATGACATTCACCTTCCTTAAGAGCACTCAGCACACAAGAGAAAGGCAGCGGGGGAGGCAGGTCTGATAGGCACCATCCCTGTCGAGTTGTTAACCATTTCACTGACACACCACCACCTTATTCCTGAGAAACGTGCTGAACGTGGCAGGTGAGCCCCACACCATCAGCACATCCTGCAGCCAGAACAAACAGGTGGAGCCACATTAGCACAGGTCCTGCCTCTCTGAGGGACTATGGTGCTTGAGCTGCTGCAAGCAGGAGTGTACCTGAGTGCTGGAGGATGGAGGGTGGCATGCTGACACAGGGAGGAGAGCCATGAACAGTGGTTGTCTCCTCACATTCCAGCATTTCACAAGCTATCAGGCCCCAGTGAAGGCTCTACACACATTCTCTTGTTAGGACACCTGCTTAAAAATAACCCTGATATTTTGCCTAGAAAATGGAAAATGTAGAATTGACAGCACAATAGTGAGCTAAGTCATTGCAATGTGCAAATCTAAATACTTAATTTATTCCTTATCTGCCTGCCAAAGCAAAAGCAGTCCTAAATCAGCCCCATGCCTATTGCTATCTATACTACCAGCATAGGAAGTTTTGCTGGCTCTAGCTTCCCAAGCTTTTCCATGGGAACAATTACTTTTTCCCAAGCTGGTCCTGACACACATTGCAACTGCCCACTTACTCTTTCTTCTGCAGTTACTACCCAGATGACATTTACATCCAACCTCCTGGATAATTTTACTCTAGCTCCAAGTTGTTATGCACAGGACCAGCCGTAGCATTTCTCAAGCTGTGTGTCTCACAAGCATCCTTAATGAATTGAGTCACTCGCATACGTACATGCCTTTCTCTCCACCCACGTAATGAATAGGCTATGAAACAGTAAACACACACCTTTTCATTTTCTCAATTTTTACCTCTCTCTTGCTGTGGGGGTTTTTTTGGTTGTTTTTATATGAGAATACATCGTTATGTATATGAAAATTCACTCCTGATTTCCCTGCCAAGTGAACAAGAGAGGTTTTTGTTGCAGGTATCATGGCTTATCTGCCAGAATGTCAAAGCATCAGGTTTTGTGCTCACTCCCTGCCCTTTGCTTCCTTTCTAGGGCTCCACCTATTATAGGATATTTACCCTTTGAGGTTCTGGGAACGTCAGGGTATGATTACTACCACGCAGATGACCTGGAGCTTCTTGCTAGGTGCCATGAACACTGTAAGTTCCCCTCCCTTTGCAGCCTGCCCGTCTTTGATCTCGTTTGTCACTTGTGCAAAACCCTTTACTGTTGTCACAAAAGGAATCTTCTTCAGGGGCACGAGGGAATTGTCTCTTCCCATGACAGACTGTCATAGCTGACGCTTACCCAGGAGGTTGAAATTTGCAGAATTCACTTAGTTCAGGAACTGTTTGTGCAGGTTTCCTAAATTGGCAGATACTTTGTTTGAGCACAGGTTGTCTGAGTTTAATAGACTGGAAGTCAGAGCTTTCCCTCCTCTGCTCCCAGTTTGTGAGGGTAGCCCCAAACCCTGTGAGTTTTGTTGATTGTCACAGTTCATGGGATCTGGCTGTTCCCTCTGGGCTCCAGAGTCAGCCAGGAAGCTCAGCTCACCAAAATGCCTCCTGAGAGCAGCATTTGGATCGCCTACCTGTGCAATTGGATCTTGTGAACCTCACTCGCTCATTAGTAAAATGATTCTGGAGATTCAGATTTTTTTTTAAAATACAAAGGCACCAAAAGCAGTTTCCCTATGGGCTCATGTTTGGTCAACCTGAAAGTAAAGCAGCAAAGCAGAAGAGTCCCAGTTCAGGCTGATGTGTGGACACCAAAGAAAGTCCACTAAGTTCATCTCCGTGCAAGAAGAAATAGTGTGACCTGTGAGAGCCAAGGCATAAGGAGCACTGCACTGGAGTACCACAGCAGTGCAGCCTGCTGCTGAAGAACCTAAAGGTCCTAAAGGCTGCAGCCGATGTGAGGAAGGACAAAAGGTGCCTTCACATGTGGTCTACTCTTAATCAGTGTGCTGTTCCTACCAGGTGTGAGATGCTTTATCCCCAAGATCATGATTTTTCCATTTTATTAGGTGCATTTCAGACAGATTCTGAGCCAGAATTATGTCTGTCCTCCAGTGGTTTTGCATGGCCAAGCACTGCAGTGAAAAATAACTACGTACTTCGTAAAATCCATCTAGGTAGTCAGATATTTTGCTAAGAAATATTACTTACAGGTTTCCTGTTGGGCAAACTGTCTGTTTTTCTCTCTGTTATCTCTGCTTGAAAGGAGAGTATTTTGTCAAAAGGAAACAAGGACACCCCAGAGAGTGGAGCAAGTGGGATGCTGTAATTGCTCTGAAATGCAGAGCAGTGCAGTGCAGGGACCAAGAAACTCCCCAGCCCTCCAGCTCAATGGAGCAAGACCTGCTGCTTCATCTCTGAGTTGCAAACCACCCCCACCTCTACCACATACCCTCTACCACTTACACGTATGAGGTTCTGAAGGACCTAGTAAAGAATGAAGAAAATTACTTCTCTGATTGTCAAGTTTCCCTGCTCCATTTCCCTGCTGACTTCGCTGCCCTGTCACGGCAAAGCACTGGCACAACAGCTGTCAGGGAGGCTGCTGAGCACACAGAGGAGGTTGTTAAAGGGGTAGATGCAAGTTGTGTCAAGTGCAGCAACATGTAGATGGGACTATTAATGGAGTATTTTAATTGCTCTTAAGTACAGTACTTCTTAGTTCTGTTTGCTTAAAGAAGTGAGCTACTTAACCAGACAATGTCCTTCTGGTAATGTATGCATGCAATTTCATATAGATACAAACTGTATTGGGAGTGGATCAGATCATTCAACAGATAATTGATTTGATGATTTATGTTCTACATCTCTGCTAGTTGTGGATTTCTCTTACATATTAAAAGCATATTTGTACAACACGCCTAGGAAAGGGTCTTTTAATTTTACTGCACAGGTGAACAAAGTAAGGTGTTGGCAAAGTGACTTAGAGAAGTTGTTTCAGGACATCTCTGCCAGGACTAGGAGCTGAGGGATCCCCAGCATGGCATGTTAACCAGAAGACCTCTGCTAAGTGCTTCCTCTAAAGCCCATCACTGTTAGTGGGCTCACTAAAGAAGTTAGTCCTAATATTTTAACAAAGTACAGGTGTGATGGTGAGTGAAAACACTTGGGTTAGTGTGGCTTGATAAGTTCCTGTTTGTCAGATTGGCTGCTCTGGGTAGGCATCTTGCCTACTGTCAAGTGAAATGGATTTGCTTAAACCACATCTGTGTGTTTCTTTAATTAATTGTGGATACTTTAAGCAAGCATGTTTCAGTTTGTATTCCCAGCAGTCCAGAACAATTAGTGTAGTTAATGTAGTTCCCTTTGTTATTTTCCAGTTGTATTACAGCACTTCAGACTTTTCTGGGCATAGGCTGATAATACGTACCAGGTGTGGTGTATTTAGGTCATTTCTTGGAAGAAAACTCTCAGTTAAACTGGTAAAACTCCACTATCTTATTGGTTTGTGCCATTATTGTGATTCTGACTTCACACTTTCAGTGTTTGAAATGCATTCTCATGTACATGAGAAAAGCAAATATTCATTTAATTAATGTTATTTATGCTTATTTCAAGGGAGCCCACAAATAAGTTATAAGTATATAGCTAGTTATATAGTTATACCAGTTATAAGAGCAATCTTAAAATACCAAAGGGCACTCCTGGAAAAGAACCCAAACAAAAGGTGAGTGCATGGTTGTGTATCATCTGTTGTGTTTATAAAGCTCCTGAGCCATTTTGGCACTGCCACAGTCTGTTAGAGGTGTGTGGGACCAAATGGTTTTTCTAATCACCTTTGCACCAAGAAATCCCTGTTTGCTATAAACTGCTTTCTTTTTTTGTTGAACAGTGATGCAGTTTGGAAAAGGAAAGTCCTGTTACTACCGGTTCCTGACCAAAGGCCAGCAGTGGATATGGCTGCAGACACACTACTACATCACCTACCACCAGTGGAATTCCAAGCCCGAGTTCATCGTTTGCACTCACCTGGTAGTCAGGTAGGAGCAAGCACCAGACCCTTCACAGAGTGTGTCTCAGTGTTCAGCCATTACTTTTTCTAGTTCTGTTTTGTGTTAACCAAATATTTGCTGTGCTTACTGACACACTAAGATGGTATGTAATTCCATAAAACTGTTATGACAGGGAACATGTATTTTCATTGCCCTTTTTCCTTTTTCAACAACTGGACGAAAAACACGGAAGTCCCTGTTGGCCAAGTTTACCAGTGTGTTACATTCCCTTTTTATCCCTAATGATGACATGGCCATTGAAAGAATTAAAGCTGTTAAGAATCAGACGGCTTTATGGTCATGAATGGGGTCATATATCTCCTACAAAACATTTTGGATCAGAGTTTTAAATATTTATGACTTGAAGTTAGCTGCTGGTTTGCAAGCCTTATTCCTCACCACCCCAAATCCAGCCCAGGATCCCCCCCTAGTGGAAAGCCGCTTATGCTGAGTTGCAGCCCTGTGCTGGAAGGCAGTGCTTGTGTGGGATGCTCTGTGATACACACCTTCTGGAGGGGAATCTGCTTGATCACCACTGCCATCTCAAAAAAGACTGTGTTAAGAGTGAGAATATATTTACTAAGGGCTTGAAAAAATGGTTACATACTGGTTTGCTCTATTAACTTGAGTAAACTTATTGCTCTTTGTGCATTTCTTTATTGTCAGTAATCAGTTTGTGATACCTTTCTGGTCCCCCCCTTTTTCTTGTCAAACATCTGGACTAGCAAACACTGGTAAGAAATGGACCTGTTGGAGTGAGTCAGAGGAGGGCCATGCAGATGATGAGAGGGCTGGAGCATCTCTCCTATGGAGACAGGCTGAGAGAGTTGTGGCCATTCAGCCTGGAGCAGAGAAGGCTCCAGGGAGACCTTTGAGTGCTTCCAGTGCCTAAAGGGGCTACCTGAGAGATGGAGAGGGACTTTTTACAGGGGTGTGTAGTGACAGGACAAGGGGGAGTGGCTTTAAACTGACAGGGAGTAGGTTTAGTTTAGGTATTAGGTAGAAATTCTTCCCTGAGGTTGTTGAGGCACTGACACAGGTTCCCCAAAGAAGCTGTGGATGTCCCATCCCTGGAAGTGTTCAAGACCATGTGGAGCTCTGAGCCACCTGGTCTAGTGGAAGGTGTCCCTGCCCACAGCAGAGTGGTTGGAACTAGGTGATTTTTAAGGTCCCTTTCAATCCAAATTCTGTTGATTCTGTGATTCTATGATCTGTGATTTAAACTACATGTCAAATGTTAACATTAGCAAATGTTATACAGAGAGATTGCTTCTCAGTTGTGTTGCTTCTGCCATCCTTTAGGGAATTTAGCTCCACTTTAGGATCTGATTTTATTGTGCACGAACTTGTTTTTTTCTTACTGCTCCAGTGCCTCTTAAACTTAATGAGCACTCAGAGAGTCTTTAAAACATCCTCTCCATTTTATCCCAGTGGTGAATCACATAGCATTGTTTACTGTAAAGATTTTATTTTTTAAGAGGAAAAAAGTAAGAAAAGCAAATTGTATACTTTTAGAGGCACATTCCTGGGGATGCCTGCACCTTGAATTACACCTGGGCAGCTGCTGATTTGTATTCAGAGCTTTCAGTGGAGTGCAGGGTGTTAACTCTGATGCAAGAGTTGTGTGCACCCTCAGAAAGAGGGACCTGAGCTTCTCCTCCCCAAGGCATTGGAAAAGGGTTCCCTGAGCTACCTTACCACATGTTAAAAATTGATTCTTGATCATCATCAGGTTAGAAAATTAATGTATTCTTGTTATGGCAGTTTACCTGCACAGAAGCTGTAGGATCATTTTTCTGCCTGATTGTGGAAAATGGGAAACTCTTTTATTAGGAAAATTGTACTGAGGACAAAGACAACTATTTTGTCTTCAATAGCCAAGTGCACTTTGCTTTTAGACTGGTTTCACTTGAAGGCATCCAGGGCCAAAATTTGCAAAGGAGTGTCTACTTGGAATGATTAGTGCAGTTAACCCTACAGGCTCTGCAGTCCTGAGTGCAGCAGGATGGGACACTGCCCTGTTGTTCTGATCTGTGGAATTACTCACAGATTGTGAGGCTGTATGATGATGTTCCTCTAAGTACTTTCTATATTGAGAGAGTGTGTGTGTTTGTGTGTTGTGCAGAGCTTGGGACTCAACATGAAAACTCCATAGTGACCTATGTAGTAGGGTAGTTACCATACAGTAACCAGTATCTAGCCTGAAAAACTGGATTTGAAATGGGGTTTGGGTTTTTTGGTTTTTTTTAGTTATGCAGAAGTTCGGGCTGAGAGAAGGCGAGATCTTGGCCTTGAAGAGTCATCAATTGAACTGGCATCCTCTTCTCTAAAGGTACCATGTCCCTTCACAATTAAATAAGGTGTTTAAACCAAACTGAGTAATTGCTTACCAATCTTAGGAAAATATTTGTTCTTCTTCTCCTTTTTCTTTCCTCCCATCTTGGGCCAAGCCTATTCAGTTGGGTTATGACTCAGGCAGACCCTCAGAAGTTTTCCTCTGCATAGCTCTAAACTGCTTATCTTGGTTCAGGCCAGGCTGGATGAGCTTTGAGCAACCTGGTCTGGTAGGTGTCCCTGCCTTTGGCAGGGAGATTGGAACTCGATGATCTTTAAGATCCCTTCCAACTCCATTCTCTGATTCCATATTAACTGCAAATTCAGCAGTTGCATTGCTCTGTTCTGCTCCTTGTTATCTTTCTGAGACCATTACACAAACAACAGGTTAAACCACCCTGGCTCAGAAACAGAAAAGCAGAGCTGGAGGCTGGATTGCTGTGCCTGTCACCCTTAGTAAGGTGCAGAGGATCCAAGTGCAGGACAATATTACAGGGTACCTGTTTTGCTAGTGCCAGCTCATCACTGATACTTAGATGAAGACTGGAAGTGCAGGGAGAACACTTATCCAAGATTTCAGTTCTATTGCTGCATCGCATCAAGTGTAGCATTGTGACCAGAGCATTAATTTCCATGGCTTAAATCAGTCTGGCATCTCAACACGCCTGCCCAATTAACAAGGCCATTTTAATTACTTTCAAGTTCTTCCTCTTAGTATTTTACAGATAAGACCAGCAATCAAAGTAATTTCAAGTGGATTGTTGTGTAGTTATCATTCCATTAGCCTCGCTTCTCTTCAAACATTACTTTATGGGGGCTCTGGCTGTTCCCCTCTGTGGATGTGCTGCCCAGTTCCTGCCCAGAGCAGCCTGCTGGGAGCCACTGCTCCTCAGGGAGCAGCAAGAGGGGTTGCAGCTCCCAGCATTGCCCAGTACCTGTCCTCCTCAGGAGACATTTGCTGTAGGTTCTCCCGGGGCTGCAGCTGATGTCCCGTGCCACTGCGGGGTTTGGTGCTGCACACCCCGGCTGCTGTTTTCCTCTGCAGACGCGGGGTCGGGCAGGTGGAGGTGCCCTCCAGTGCCGTCCCTCCTGCTGACGGTCGCATTGTGCTTCTGTCCCCGCAGAGCCACAGCAGCTACCTGGATGTGGGGCAGTGTGGCAGCAGCCAGGACGCCAGCCGGGAGGGAGTGTCACTGTCATCCCACAGCTCCCGGCGCTCCTCGCACACCGCCCTCTCCGACTCCACCTGTAGGTGCCAGAGAGCCTGGGCGTGGGGGCGCGGAGTGGGCTGGGGGGCAGAGCAGCCTCCAGAATACTCGAGTTCGGCTGGAAGTGCCCGAGTCGGGGTGGGAGGGGAATGCTCAGCACTGGGACGGACATTCCGTGTCATAGCAAGTTATGGTGCAGCAACAGGGGCACGGCCATGTGCCCCCTCCTCCCTCTTCGCCCACTGCTGGTGTGAGAGCAGCTTTCCCCTGGTTTGTCACCAGCTGAGGGTCACGGCTGTTTGCAGTGGCTCAGGGGGCAGGAGGTGGCTCGCTAGCTTTACTGAGCCCTTAACCTCACTGACAAAAGTTTTATTTTGGGGTAATATCATTTTATTATGAGGTCTCTGATGCTAAATCCCTGCAGAAGGAGCACAGGATTTCTGCCTTGCTGGCAGCTTCATCCCAGCTCCCGTGACTGCCTTGGGAGTGGCAGTGAGGTGACCACAGTGCCCATGCAGGGCTGTGTGTAGGAAATCACTCAGGAGGCTTTTCTTGAAATATTTGCCATGGGGAGAGTGGGAGTCTCATCTGGAAACACCCCTGGAAGGCAGACTGAAACGTGGGGTTAGCATCAGAAGGGACCTCAGCAAGTCAGGCAGGAAGGCAGAGGGACCACAGAGGAGCAGTTTGGGACCCGCTTTGGCAGCATTTGGGTCACTGCTCATCTGTGTATGCAGAGTTCAGGCTTATCTGGGGCACCCAGGCCCGGGTCTGCTGTATCATAGTGACCTGTCTCTTTTGCAGCCACATCATCCATGCGGCGCACGGACACCAGCACTCCCACCCGGCCGTCAGTGCCGGGGGGTCAGGCAGAGAAGGCAGCCCTGCGGCTGGCACCAGTCGGAAGCACTCAGGTCAGTGGCCCTGGCAAGCTTTCTTTCTGAGACTGTTAAAGAGACCTTGATCTCTGCCTCAGAGATGCTGGATCCCCACTGTGAGTGTGCTGGGATTTCCCGGGGCTGTGGGGAGCACCGCTAGCTGGCAGAGCCAGTGGAGAGATGGCAGAGGCTCCTCTGCTGCCTCCTTTTGGGATTCAGTTTGCTCCTCCAAGCTAAATGCCTTCTCACACTGCCATTCTGTTTTTCCTGGGGTTGGTATACATGAAATGGCCTTTATCAAAAAATGGATGCAGACGCCAAGGACTTGCAGTTAGCAGGGGCATGTAGGAGCTTAAATTCTCCCTTCAGACTCTTTCTCGGATCTGTACATGGAGCTGTCTAATTCCCTGCACTTGTTCATCCGTGGTATGAGCTGGCATAGCTCTGCTAGAGGTGCTATGGACCTTCAGTGAGGCAAAGTTTTCATTTCTAGGCCATAGCCACTCCTCAAGCCCCTGGTGAACACCTCCCTCAGCACCCCGTGGCTCAGCTGGCAGTCCCCTCCCAGCACCCTGTCATGGTATGTGGTTTATCTTTGTTAAGGGCACTGCTGTGACCAGTCAGTGGGGCAGCCTTGGTGGCTCTGGTTCAATGCCCTCACCTCCTTGCTGGCTCATCCCAGAGTGGGGACAAGGTTTCTGTGCCCCTTCTGTTGCTGTTACTGAGATTTACCTGCAACCAAATTATTGCAACCACTCATTTAAGCAAGCAGATAGAACAGGTTTGACATCTGAGAAAATAGCGTAGAAGAAGTTTTACACTTGTCAAAAGCATTGGAGGCTGCTGAAGGGTCCTCCCTGAATCGTAGCAGCTAACTAGAGGCTGATATGGTGTGGAAGTTTTATTCCCCAGGGAATAAAAGATGGGGATATAATGAAAGGTTTGAGTTAGGCCAGGAAAAGAAAAAACAAAAACCAGAAGAAAAATGTGGAAGTCATAGATCCTAACAATGAGGTCCATCCTCCTGGGGCTTTGATGTTAGTGTAGTAAATATTCAGACTATAAAACAGGAATTTAAGATGGCCAGCCTAGGTGTGAAGGATGGATCCCCAGGCGTGATTGCAGCATAACTTGGGCTTGATATTTGGTAAATATTAGCAGCAGCACAACTGAAAGCCCAGCCAGGAGGTGTGGCAAGGGTTCGGATGCCGTGGCCCAAAACCAGCTGTTGTGTTGCCCATGTATAGACACTGCATCTGCGTGGAAATGTAACAGACCAACATCTGGAGGGAGGCACTGAGTGTGAGCCAGATGTGCTCTGCACTGGAACTACAGTGCTACTTTGGTTAAATATGCAATTGTCATTTCTTGTCAGCACCATATTTTCTATAGCAAAAGCTGAAAAGCAGTAATTTTTCTGAAGCCAGCATCACTATGAATGTGAGTAACAAGACTGGTCCTACCCAGTGATCCTTTTTCTCTGTTCTCTGCAGCCAGTGTACCATTTCCCAACCCAGCTGGGGATGATGCATCAGCTGAAAGAGCAGCTGGAGGAAAGGACTCGCATACTGCAAGCTGACATCAAGACACAGCAAGAAGAGCTCCACGTCATCAAGGAGCAGCTCCAGCTAGTGCAGGACTCCAACCTGCAGGTGCTTGCTGCCCCGGGGACTAGGGCAGCCATTTGCTTTTCCTTTGAGCACACAGATCAGTAGCAAAATTGGCTGTGTCAAAAGCATTCAGAAATGAATTTTGGACAAATTGTTAATTTGGTCTCAGATGTGGGAGTGGTGTCTCTTGAGAGATAAGCGATGTCAGTATTGAATTAGTAATATTGGCTATTTAGGAAAAAGCAATCCCAAATTAATCCAAAGTCCCCTCTGTACGAAAACCTTTGTGGTTTGGTGTCTGACAGGGCTACTGGATCCCCAGTGCCACTCCTGAAAAACACAGCAGACACAGTGGAGCCAGAACAGTCATGGCTCTGAATAAATATTTGGCACAAGATAACATTTGATTTTCTATTACTCATGGTTCACTTTGCCCCTGGATTTAGAGATGCTGCTGCTGCAGTGCTGTTCCTCCCAGGCAATACCACCACCAGCTCATGTGCCTCTTTTACTTACAGATGCTGATGCAGCAGCCAATCCCCGTCGTCTTTAACAATGTGCAGCACCCGAGCCCCCGGAGGCCACCGCCACAGGGGACACCCAGGCAGACCACAGCCAAGAAGTCACAGCAGCCAGGCCTGGGGGGCACGAAGCACTACAGCAGCACCCACCTGCCATCACCGCGCCAGTTCCTCAGGGACCCCCACGGCACAGCAGCCCAGGTCACTGCCTGCCTCCTTGTCTTCATCACTCCCATCCCTGGCTTCTCAATACTTGTCTGTCATGTCCCTCCTCCCCATGGTCCCATGCATCCCCCTCTGTTGGTTTTACTGCATAGCTGGCATTATGGAATTTGTGTTGAGGGTCAGTTGTGAATGATGTCATTCACATAAACACATAAAAGCCAAGTAGCCAAAAAGCATTTAAATCCCAGGGACTGCTGGAGCCCTCCTGGTGACCCTGGGGAGGGACTGAGTGGAGATCTGGGCTCTCAGTTTTTTGTGTTTGTGATTGCAACATGATGCTCATTTGTAGCCAAGTGAGAGTTGTAGCTTTATAACACAGGAAAGTAGGCATCATTTTGAAAGATTAATTTTCTTCTGCCTGAGGAGTCTTGGAAAGGTAGCTTTGAAAAACTGTTTTGTCATCACTAGAGCTAAATCCACTGTTAAGATGGTCACTTCTCCTTGGGGAAAGACTTGAGTTGTCCAAAACCAAAAAAAGGCCAAAACTGCTGGTTTAAAGGACAGATGAGATGCTTTTCTTGGGGACTTCAGATTTACACTTCCCCTCTTAAGCTGTTCTTCTCCCTCTGAATCCTTTTGTGTCCTTACCCTTGTACTCTGATTTTTCAAGGGACTGTCTGTCTCTGCAGCTGGCAATGCCAGCACCTGCCCTGTAGGGACAATAAATGCCAGTGGGTTGGTTGTCCTGAATAGATACACTATTCCTACTGCTGTGTTCAGGAAGAGTATCCTATTGCTCCTTCTCCTTTTCCCACCTGCACACTGTAAACAGTTATTTTAGACCTTTTTTAGGGAGCTTTAAAACTTACATGGGTATCTGTGTCTTTGTTTCAGGTACAGCAGCAGCAGCACGTAATGAGAGGAAGCCAAGGCCAGCAAACGTGTCTGCCGGGGCCGGCGAGCATTTCAGTGCCCCTCTACAACAACCCCATGGTGTTTTCACAAACACACCCCATTGCAGTGGCTGCACAGATGCCAGCTGACAGCAGCGAGAGGCAACCACAGTCTGACTACAGCCAGGACAGGAGCCTCAGGTACCCACAGCCTTCCAAGTAGCTCAGTATCCTTTGGGCATCTGCTACTGTTAGGGGGAGTAAATGTAGTTCTACCCCTATGCCATGGGCAGGGACACTTTCCACTAGATCAGGTGGCTCAGAGCCCTGTCCAATCTGGCCTCAAACACTTCCAGAGCTGGGACAGCCACAGCTTCCCAGTGCCTCACCACCCTCCCAGGGAAGAATGTCTTCCTAAAATCTAATCTAATCTAATCTAACCTTGCCCTCTGTCAGTTTAAAGCCATTCCGCCCTTGTCCTGTCACTCTATGCCTTTGTAAAAAGCCCCTCTCTAGCATTCTTGTAGCCCCTTTAGGCATTGGAAGGGGCTCAAAGGCCTCCATGGACCCTTCTCATCTCCAGGCTGAACAACCCCAACTCTCTCAGCCTGTCTCCATAGGAGAGATGTGATAAGAAGCATCCTGTTTCATTAGCTTGTTTTCAAAGTGATGGTTTGCCTGCTTTCATGGAGGATTTTCAGGGGCTTGTTCTAGAGACTGACAGGAGCTTGGACGTCTCCCTTCCCTGACCATCCTCTGTTTTCCTTCCCCCGCAGGATGCTGTTGGATCAGTCCATCCAAGCCATGATGCCCACAGCCAACAGCAGTGGCCAGGCCGTGCAGAGCAGTGCCACCAGGCAGCAAGGAAAGTGAGTCTTTGCTGGCCCTTGTTTTCCTGCAGTGTTCTGGCAGGGCACTTTATGGCACTGTAAATGACTTGGGAAAACTTGTACCTGATCATGCAAACATGAACGGTCTCAGTATGAAATGAAACAAAAGTTCAGCTGGTTAGGAGAAAAAGTAATGAGAATATTTTTTTAATTACAAAGAACTTTATGATAAATAAAGTCCTTTGGAAAAAAATATCAACCATTTTCTGGCTTTTGCGAATCATAAAATGCCTTACCAAGACAAGGGGGAGATGTACATAATATTAAAAGCCTTAATTTTCTCCGTTTCCAATCCATGTTTGGTGGGGAGGGAGATGTCTGGAGTCTGTTGTCACCAGGGTCTGCATGGTTTGACAAGCCCTGCTCCAGAATGGTTCCTGTACCACCTGGGCTCCTCAGCACCTGTTCTGGTGGTGGGTCTGGGTTTGGGTTCTCACACCTGATTTTCCTCCTCGTGGCAGATTCGTTGCGGAGCAGCAGACCTTGCCTCCCCCAGTACAGGTACAACCAGTTACCTGTAGCACCATCCGGCCTCCAGCCCCATCGCCCATTTTCTCCCCATCTCTGATGATCCCACACACCAGCTTCACATCCCACCAGGCCAACACACCAGTTCATCTCCACCAGTGGCCACAGCAACAGGTTCAGCAGCATCGTCTCTACCTTCAGGTATTGGAGCAGCATCAGGTTTCTGAGGAGGCACAGGGAGGGCTTAGGGGTTGGTTGGGTTGGTTTGGTTTTTTTTTAAGGAATGAGGCTTATGTGCCTGATCAAAATTGGTCAATGCTCTTGCACATCCTCCATTCCCATTGTATCTGCATGTGGCCATGTGCTCAGCCTGTCGAGGCTGACTCTGCACCCGCTCAAGGCCATTATTTTCCAACAAACTTGGTTATCATGTAGCATCCAGAAGAAATATCCAGTTTTTCAAACACAGCTTTTCATCCAGAGGAGCTCAGGTGGGAAGCTTGCTGTAGACATGAAGCATGATGAGAGATAAGCAATTTTTAAAACGTGCCTCCTGCTGTTATGTCTCAGCAGAGCAAGGTTTTTACCAGCTGCCATCATGACTTTCTTTTCATAAATGCGTATTTCACAACACAAATCTCTAGAGAAGGTGATTTTGGTTTTCCAGCACTGAACCAGTGATGCTGCCAAGGAGAGGGGTTGTTGAAACTAGTCATTAATTACTAACACACTCTCCAAGCCTTTCCTGGTTGGCCAAGGTAAGTTACAGTCCTCCAGGCAAAGATGGTAGAAAAGAAAGCAGGAGGAGCTGAAAGCAGCCACACAGCAGGACTGGATTGAGAGTGAGAAGTGAATCATTATTATCAGCAAACATGGGCATGAGCATCCCCACTTTGGATACATGTCCTCATGTGCTGCACTGAGGTCCAGAGAACCAGCAATACGGATGGCAGAACAATGATGCTGGAACAGATAAATAGCTCCAAGGCAGCAGAAAACCAGGGTTTAGTGTTGCTGTGCCTTTAACAGGGGGTGAACCAGCAAGTTCCGGTCTTTGGGATACTGGCTATGGGGTGGTACATGGACAAGGTCACTCTGCAACCTCTTCATTGGTTGCCTGAAGGTCCTTTTCATGGAGATGAAAGTTACACATCCTGCAGATTTTACCATGCATCTCAGTAGCTTTAGAAGGTCTCCATTCCTGCTGGGCACTCCATGGGGCTGGTAGGACAGATGTGTCCTGCTTCTCCTCCATACTCTCCATCATTGCTAGTTGTGCTGACAGCACCAGCATCCCAAGGGACACAGCCCATACCCCCAGTGGGTAGAGGTTACCTTTAGGACTCAATACACACACTGCTGGGTACAAGTCCCAGCAAGAGAGAGAGTGGCTGGGTGATGGGGCAGGTCTGACCTGTCAGATTTGTGTCTCCCAACAGATGCAAGGTCCTGAGATGGTGCCTGGGGGTCCGACGCAGCGCATCTTCCAGCCACCCCATACTCCGCAGCAGAACCCCCTGAGTTACTTCCTCCACCCGCAGCAGCAGAGCCACCACACGCAGGGCCAGCCCTGCAACCTGCCTGACCTGCCCGAGATGCAGCTGCCCTGAATGTTGGCTCTGGGAGGCAGGGACCACGTGGCTGCAGCCGCTCAGCACCCCGGGCGCACGCAGAGGAGAGCACGATGCCGTCAGAGCATGGGACGGGTGAGGTCAGGCTCCGTGGGAAGGTGGTGGCTGGAGGAACAGTCCCCGGTGGGGACGGATGGCACCTCATCTGTTGGCATTTCCGTGCAGCCGGTCCGCGATGCTGCTCCGGCAGCTGGTTGTGCCCTGGCCCAGCACCGCGATGCAGGAGGGAGCGGTGGCTGTCTGGCTGCAGGGAGGTTAGTTATCAGGTTGCCATGAAGTTTGGTTTGCAATGGAGAAAACCCTTTTCCATTCAGGACTTCAGTGCTGAAAGTCACTGTGAATTTAAGCCCAGCATTTGAAGCACATAGACAGACTGTACCGGTCCGCAGGACGCCATTGGATTACCATGTACATAACTCGTTTTGCTGTAGTAGGTCCATTGTGGATTATTTTTCCCCTTTTTTCTATACCTCAGTCCCACGGTTTTTTGTTTTCCAGGAGATTGGATAATGCTGCTAATTTACATAACACCACTTTTGCCTGAATTTCTTACTGTTGTTATACCAGCTCACATCGCAGCTAGTACAATATTTGTCATGTTTTATTTTTTGTTAACAAGTGCAGATAAGTTTTATAGGGTTTTTACTCCCTGTAGCCAAATATTTTTCAGGTTACAGACAAAGAATCCTTACTCCTTCTTTTTTTGGTTTTTTTTTTGTTTGTTTTGTTTCAAGTGATGTAGTTGTATATGTTTCTATACATAAAAACAAACATGCATAGACCGGCATATGACAGCAAACTTTATGGTTTTGCTAGGTCGTGTTTCAATTTGGCGAACCCAAAATGTATGATCACGACACAAGTGATGTTACAAGCCCACAGGGTCAGCAATAAATTGTATTTTTGTAAATTGTCACTTTTTAACTATAAGTTTATATTTATGAATTGAAAAACCAGTTTATTCCTCAGTGGGTGTATAATTAAGTGTCCCTACTGTTTGTATCTTTCCAAAGGAAAATGAAAATGTACATTTTTGAGGCGTTAGTAGCTGAATACTAACTTTGGCCACTGTTGGAGTCCAAACACAGGAGGTGGGTTTGGCCATTACTTTGCATAATAATGATTAGTTAGGACCAGGTCCATCCAGAAGTAAAGCTCCACCTGGCAGTCAGAGCAAGGTTTAGGAAGGGGTTAGTTCATAACATGGACACCGAGCAAACTGTGCTTTTTTTTGTGCTTTTTTTTTTACCTTTTTTTGGCATTTGTTTCTTTTTTTATCTTGTGCAAGCTGCTTGCTTGGCTCTTTGTAGCACTGCAGCAGGTGGACACTGGTGTTACTGATGGAGCAGCCTTTGGCACAAGCAGCCCTGTGTTTCAAGAAGGGGAAAGTGGGAATGTGTCAAAGCAATAGCTGCAGGTAATGGTACCTGGAGCTATCTAATGCCATAAGCACAGATCTATCTATAGCTCTATATCTGTAGCTCTATCTATATGTCTGTAGCTGGTTTGCTTGCCCCCCACAGCCACACATTTTCTGTGCTGCACCACTGGGAGGATTTTGTTAACTTTGGGTCCAGGCTGAGCGTGGGGCCAGAAGAACGTGACTGTTTCAGCCGGAGTGAACAAGGTAATGGCAGCTGGAGTTTCCTGGAGAGCTCAGGAGTGCGACAGAAGCACCACAGCTCTGCCTCAGACAGGATTTTGTGTGCAGCCTCCCTGCTGCCTGGCAGGGTGCAGCAGGGCTCCCCCAACCCCAGAAAATCAGGGGCTGTTTCCCAGCAATTTTCCTGGGGAGAGGGACGAGGTTGTGGTGTGCCACATTGCCCAGTGTGGTGATGGTGAGAGGACAGACTGCTGGAGCAGGGGGCAGCCAGGACCTTTCAGAGGGCTGGTGTGAGGCACTAGGGTGCTTTGGTGTTTCGGCTGGCGCAGGGGTGGACATGTGAACAAAAGCTGTGCCAGCCTGGCTTTCCACGGGTCTCCTTCCTTGGCAAAAGTATCTGCACGGATTGGCTTTGACTGGGACATTGCACACACAGCTCCCAAGGGTGCCAGGCATGATGGATTGCGGTTTGCAGAGCAGGCAGGGGAGATGCAGCCTCCCAGCTAAGTGCTGCATTTTGGGGAGCGTGGTGGGCCCACTTGTTAGCGCAGTTGTTGGCTGGGCCCCAGCCTGGCCAGCACATGCAGCCCTGGACACTGGGCAGCTGAGCAGCTGCCCAGACACAGCCTGAACCAGTCCCCCCATTTCAAACCACGACAAGAAATCGTGGGTACAGCAGAGCCATGGGCCAGGGTCACCTCACTGCTGGTAGTGGGATGTGGAGCAATCTGGAGCTGAAATAATACCCCCTTATCCCTTGGGGTTTAGAGCTCTCCTGGGGGAGAGCATGGGGGCTTTCCTGGCCTGGTTGGTTTGTGCAGCAGGAAGGGCCAGCACAGAGCCTTTGGGGTAGGTAACTATTTTTTTAAGTTTTGGGTTGGTTTTTTTTCAAAGCACAATTTCTTTTAGAGTCTCCCTCTCCCCATTCCAAGACAGGGGGATTGCTCATGAGGTTGGGGCAGAAGGGGGTTATTGTATTTTTGGGAGTTGTTTGGGGTTTTTTCCACCATAGCCTTGGAACAGAACGTTAGAGAGGAGGCAAACACATAAATTTGTGTTAGGAGCCCACCATTGTACAGTTTGTGGCTCGGGGTGGCTGGCAGGAGGGAAAGACTACATTTTCCTGGCTTGCCCATTAAACCGGCATCACCATGGCTGGCCTGCAGTGTCCTGTCACCACATGAGCCCAACCATGGCAGGTGCCAACCAAGTGTATCTCAGAGGTGGTGGTGGTTGGGGTCAGGAGCTTTGGGGGTGTGGAGGTAGCTGAGGCAGAGCAGTTTTTCAGCATTGCTGTGGCTTTGACAGCGAGTCAAACAAAAGAGGGCTGGGAAGGGGTTTTGGGGAGGTGGGGGGGTGTGGGTGTGCCGGATGGGGCTGTGCCATGGGCACAGCCCTTCTGATGGCAGCACTGGGCTGCACGGACAGGGAGGGCTGGGGGGGCACTGCCCCGCTGCTTGCAGCCTCTCAGCAAGGAGCAGAGGAGCTTTGTGAGGATGTTTACATGTTAGATTGGCCTTGCTGAAACAAGAGACCTAAAAACGCACTTTATCATGTGCCCCCCCATTCCCAGTGCCCACCCCAGCCACTGGCCTCGCTGCTGGTGGGCAGGGGGGCTGCACAGTCCCCGGCACTGCCTCACAGGTAGAGCCGAGTTTTCTAGACATGTTCCAAAAGACAAAATCCCACCATCCCTTTCTGGGGCTTGCTTGGTCCCTACTCAGTCTGCCTCCAGCTGGAGGGAAGGCTGAGTCAGGGCCATGGGGTTTTTGCCTTATATTGTCACTCACTCTCAAAAAAATATACGGATAAATAAATCTCTTTATTCAGGTTGATTTGTATTTGTTTACCTCGGTATTAGCTATGACCTGTGTTTTTAGGACTTATTTGGAATTGAGGGTTGCTGGTGGGTTTGGTTCACACACTCCTGGCTGCAACAAGAAAACCCAAGTATGACTTGTTGGTGACAAGCAGAGGGCAGGAACGTGACCAATGGCACCTGTGGCAGGGTTGGGCTCCAGTGTTGGTGTCGACCTATTAGTCATTAGTTCTGAGGTTTTCTAGTACACAAGTATCTATATACTATGTCTCTCTATATATAGATATACGAATTTTTAATATACATATATATGTATGCACATGTATATCTATATATAAATATATATAGGCCACACAATTCCAGACCTCTGAAAACACAGGCAGCTTTAATTAATAAAGTCTTGCACTTTTAGCGTATTTGTACATATAAGCTAAAGCCTGGTGGGTATAATCAGGCTGGTTTGACAAACACAATGAAAAGTAACTGTATATATTGTATATATTCCAAGCAAAAAAAAAAAGAAAATAAGAAAAAGTCTAGAATTGAGTATAAATCTTGGTTTATTTTATATGATGTTGAATATAAATACATTTATAAATGTTACTATTCTTAAAAGTATTTTGTAATGGGAAAAAGAAAGTGTCTTATGAAGATGAACAGTAAAGATTTTATTCTTGTTTTGAATCTATGTCCCTGCACAGCTCCACTGAATGGGAGCCTGTGCATTTTGACAAGCTTTAAACAGACTGTACATAGTATTTAAAAAAAAATAATAAGAAATAAAATAATACTTGTAAGACCTCTTACACACTCTGTGCTGTTGCTATTCTCTGGGTAGTGCGGGTCCATAGGATGCTCTCCAGGAGGCAAAAGAGCAGTACCATCCTGTATTCATGTGCAGGAACAGCTGAAGGGATAGGGCTTAAGAAGGAGACTGGGATTTCCACGACCAGTGCCAGAAGCAATAAGGGGAATGTGTAAATTAGTGACAGTACTGGGCTTGCTCACTCACCATCTCAGCACTGAACTCAGCTCGGGATGTACACAAGGCTAAACTAATCCCAGGCTTCAAAATCTGGGTCTCCCTTTTTCCTCCATTTCTGGGATCCTGGCATCCCAGCATGCATTTTGGTTTGGTCCTTGTTTCAAAAAGCACTGACTAAACCTGGCTTTAACATAACCAACATTCTTGAAGGAACTTTTGCAACAGGCCATCATGAGAAATAATAGTGCCTCAAACACAGATTATTTTTTTTTCTTAAGTGAAACAATACTTTATTTAACACCTCATTTGTCTTACAGTACTTCTTCACACAACACATTGTATAAAAGCCAATCTGTCAACACAAATGTGTTGCCTTCTTGGTAAAGTGACAAAGCTATAGCAAAAAAGACAAAATAGCCTATTTTTCTGGAAACAAATTGGAATGTTTCCTTCTGGTTTAGTCCAGAAAACAACTGAAATCGCAATCAAGAACCTCATATGGTACAACTGGATGAGAAACTTCTAGTAAAATCAACACACAGCTATTTCTTAGTCACTATGGTAGCAAACTCCTCTAAGATCACATTATTATCCAGCCATTAGACTGATGAACAAGTGGCTTGTTTTAGGAATGGATGGAACCAAGAGTGGTTTTACTGTATGACATGGCAGTGGCCATCTCCTTGTCCTGGGAAATGCTACTGGTTGAATTGCCATCAGTTCTCCCCCAAGGTGGAAAGAGCTGGTATTTTTATTATTTAAGCTGTTCCCTCCCATCATGTGCCCAAGTCCTGAGCTCAGTGCACAAAGAGGTCAGACAGTGAGCTCCTCATGGGGGTCAGGGCTGCCACCAGTCACCCAGAGCACAGGTAATGGCATGAGGCTCCCAAGCAGCACATCCCATATTACCAGACCAAGGGATCATCACAGCCTGCTGGCCATCCCCCTGGGCTAACAACTACATCTGAGAAAAGGTATCTTATGAGCACAGCAACAATGGTGACAGCCCAGCCATGAGAAAGGACTTCACAGCATCCACCAAGAGCCACACTGCCAATGCTTTGGGGTAACTGCGACACCGCTGCCAAGTGACACTGGTGATGCTGCAGCAGGTAGTGCAATTCTCAAACTGTACAAACAGCACCACTAATTTTAGCAATTTATACCCTATCTACAACTGTCTATTTTGTACTGAAAGATACACCTTCATTTATCTCCTACAAGTGAACCAGAAAAATAAAAGGACAAAACTTTATAGAAACTTACAGGAAAAAAACATAACACAGATGAGTGAAGTGACACAGCAGGACTCACTTTAACCATGCTGTTTCCTGGTCATGAATGAACTGTTCAAAGTTAAAAGACACTTCGAAAAATTTCCAAGTTACCATTTGAATGGAAAGTCCGCCCTTGGGAAGTAGCTGAGTAATTCTGGGTCAGATGTTCTGCAACCACCAGACTCCTTGCTGGCACTTCTGCACAATTCCCAGCTACACGTGGCAGCTGCCCTCCTGCAACACAAGTGTGCACACCCCACCTTCCTCAGGAGATGCAATGTGAGTATGGGTTCATCTTTGCATCACCAGCTTCGGCTGGCCAAAAAGCTGCATGGCACAGGGATCTCTGTTCCTGCCTAGGCAGGGCTTTGAAGTCAAGGCCTTTGGGAATGGAGATGGAAAAAACTGCTGTTGCTCTGTCTCCACCAAACCCGACTAAACCTGCATTTATTTGTTAGCCAGCCCATCTGGAATAGGAAGGGAAGGAGCTAGAAAAGAAAAGGGAAGGAAATAAACTCAACACTAACTCCACAGTTACTCTGTCACAAGCAGAGCTCAAGTGTCCCTCAATGTTATAGTGCACTGTGGAAGCAGCCCAGCAAACACACCGCTGGGTCACAATCCTTGGAAATAACTGGCACTTGCTACATCTAGATCTCTCCAAAGAACCAGCCCATGATCCAGAGATTCCACAAGGAAGAACTTGCCTGTCAGGCAGTTGCCTGAATGCTGTCAGCCTGCTGGAAGTGACCTTGCTCCACCCTCCATCCTGCTGAGACTGGATGCCTGGCCACTGAGACTAGTCTTCCTGGAGCAACCTACAGGTTGTCCTGTATTACAGGAACAATTTAAAGACATCACTCTTTTGGGGAAAAAATATAAACAAATTGAACAGAAAATCCAAAATATAAACAAATTGAACAGAAAATCCATGCAGTTAATAAAAGTTAGTGTTCCCCTACATATCCTACCTTCTCATCTTAAATCTATTTTTATATATATATATATATATATATATGTATGCTGGTAATCTCTCTTTATACATAGATATGATAGCTGACAAGAGCTACTCCCTCAACTGGCAATGGCTCCACCACCCCTTGGATTGGCACTAATAGAAAAGGGCATTGTAAAAAGGTGCTCCGTTTGCATAATCAGGTAACGATAGAAGGCTGTTGTACTTTGCAAGTTCCTCCACTACAGTCTTCTGTACTTGGATTGTAACACCTTGGCTCTCAATCAAAAAAATGTCCTTGAGTTTTAAGACTTCTGTGTCTCTGTTACCTTGCCTAGCAAGTAGTTCACAGCTTTGGCTACTTCTTGACATAAACAATATCTGTCAGAAACCTACAAAAGCTTTTGGGATGGGCAGCTCTATCTATTTTCATGGGGTTCCATTAACTTTATCACAGCTCTTTGCAGAAGAATTACTCACCGATCAAACCTTATCTGAGTACGTCCTGGACTAGAACTACAGTATTATCTGTTTTGCATTTCTAAACAACTTTGGGAAAACAGTGAGTAAATACATTTTAAAATAAGTAACACAGTGTGGCCCTACTTATCCATATCCATATAAATGGATTAATTAGTTTTCATATTTTATGCATAAAAATACAAATCAGCCCCATATTATATCAAGTGTAATTACTTTGTAAAGATTTTTGAAAAAAGCTTCCTCATTCCTCACATAGAGCTTTTGGACTTACCGTTCATTCAATAAAATTTTATTTTACATTAATACCTGAGAGTATGGGGGAGAGTGTAAGACATAATTCATAAATTCATTGCTCCTGATCAAAACTGTATTTAACACCGATTGCAATGATGGTGTTTCATAAAGTGCCTGTAACACAAGTCAGAACTTCATTTTATTCCTCTTTCGCATTAGTATTGCAAGAAAAGCCTCAGTGAATGATTCCATCCCCATTCTGCTTTTTTACAAAAAACATGCACAGTATAAAAATAATGCTGCTCTGCAGAGAAAGATTGTCACATAGGCTTTAGAAACAGACATTTTTAACTAGTTTGCACAGAGTCCAAGTTTATTTTGCTATTGTTTTTAAAAGACAAGCTCTTACCCTCTTTTTCTAAACCCCTTCTAGCACCAGCTACCAAAGATTCAAGGTCAACATTTCTCAGCATTAACGCTTGGCAGAGCTTGCCTCTACAGGATCTCTACTATATCATTCTTTATATATTAAAATTTCAAGTCAGATTCAAGGGGATTTTCTTGCTGCCTTGAATCCTGGCAGATGGAAAAATAATACAGCAGCAATAATCCAGAGTGCTATAGAAAAGAAATAGTATAATTACTAGGTTGAGGTATGGACTCAGGGAAGGCAAAGGAGCAACTGCAGTCTATCCCTTTAGCATTCAGCTAAAGGTGGTCTGTGCTTAGTCTTTGCAAACACCAGGAAAACTCTACATTTCATCAACATGCTCCGAAGAAGCCATAATGGCTCCTCTTGCCAGATAAAGGACAACCACCACATGGTCAGACACATTTAGCCACTGCTTTCCCTTGATTTCAACAATCAGTATTAGCTTTTGCATCCACATGCAGCCTGGATGATCAAATAAGCTTCCATCCTTTTCACCTGTATTGTAGGAGGATTGGTATGAAAATGGGAAAGAGAAATCTAGGCTGAGCTAGAAAGGCAGGAAAACAGTTGTTGCAAAACCAGACGTGGGCTGGGAGAATGCACTCTGCAAACTGCTGACAAGGGGCTGGAATCTGCAAGAGTCCAGGCCATAGGTATCATCAAAGCAGAGGAACTGAGAGCAGGACACTTCTGTGTCTAATCTCAGACTTTTGTGCCTACCACAGCCTCTCCTTAGCCTTCACCCTGCTTTGACTTCAGTCCACATGCAAGTTTGGAAATAACTAAGTAAACTAATGTGGAAGACAACCTCTAAGCTGTTCATACTCCTTTTAAGTGAAAATGGCAGGGAGTCATTTCTCTTATCACAGTAACTGAAATGAACCTGGAGAGCACACACTGTAACAACAGTCAATCAGATAAGTTTGCAACAGGTCACACCCAGTATTTCCAAGCAATGTTGCATATTTTAATAACATGGTAAGGACAGTTTATTATCCAGTCCTTTTTTTGGAGTGAAATTTATGAACAATGCAAGAAAGTGATTGTGCTTCAAACTATTTTTATTTACATTACCTACCAGTAATCCCATATTTAAAGCTAACTCTGCAAACTTCATTCCCTATGTAAACACCAGACTTGATTTCCTTAGTTGCAACCTTCATTTGCAAGCGCTTTGTGGTTAATTCAGAATCAAAGGTGAAGAAAATTACACTCTGGTTCTTGCTTTAAGTTGTAAATTTTTAGCACTCTCTATTTTAACTTTTATGTCATGAGGTTTTTCAAAAAATCTCACAAAGGCTGGCTCATTTAATAAGGATGCCAGAATCTGTTCAAAGGCAAAAGACCATTCATGGTGCCCTCTCAAACTCTGTGCTCTACTGCCTTCAGTCTGCTCAGAGCTGCTTTCCTCCTGCCCTTCCCTGGGGATTTCAGCAGGCACCTCCGTAATGACAACTGGACTTTGGCCCGGTGATGAGGGACTCTGCAGCCTTCTCCCAACTTCTTCCATTTTCAGCAGGAGGCTGGTAACCACTGCGATAGCCCGATACAACAGTTCCTCCTCAGGGTCCCCATGGAACAGATTGTACAGAGTTTTTGAGAACTGGATGAACTGAGACTACAGAGAGATATAGAGGAGACTATTCAGAGAACAGCAACACAACTGTCCTGTTTCACTACACACTGTGCTCTCAGTCCAGTGCCTGCTGCTGCCAGGCACCTGGTACAGCTGCTCTAGTGACAGCATGGCCATGGACCTGCCCTGATAAACCTGTGCGTGTCTCAAAAATCCCTCTCTTCATAAGTTACAGCAGTTTTAAAAAGAAAACCACAGCCTAATGATTAATGTGAAGGCCTGAAGTGCAAGGGATCCTACAAATCCTCTAGAAATATTGTAACAGGACTTAAAGGATAAACTTTCAAGTGAAAAATAGATAGATTATTTACCTGATTCATTCTTGGCAAATCCTTAATGTTTTCTTCTTTTTTAAGAAGTTCATCTTGCCATTGCTTCAGATATGCCTGAATATCAACCTTCCCCTTCGCTATTTGACAAAAAAAAAAAAAGGATTGAACAAACAAGAGCTAAGAGCTTCCCATGATGAGCAAAAGAAACTGGCACCCTCAATGTCATTCCCTCTCAACAGAATAGTGAAGCCAAGGACTAAACAGGATTAGAGTTTACATTATCCTTTCGTCCCCGGGACTATACTTATAAAAGTGGATAGAATGTTAGGAGTATGCTAAGGACAATGTTACTTAACATATTTTGTCACCACACACTTTCTCAGCTCTACTCCCCCAAAAGACACAGTTACCAAATGTGTCACCAGGATTCTTTACCTTTTTCTGGGCTGCTCTTCAAAGAATCACTTCCAAGACTATCCCCAACAGATGAAACTACAGTTTAGGAGAAGAAAAAGAAGAAAGAGTTATTTATTTGAAAAAAGAGGACCAATGGTTCATTTCCTTTATCAAAAATTCCTTCTTGAAGGAGCAAGAGCCTCATGTTCTCAGCACAGACAAGGTCAAGAAGAAAGCACATGGTAAGATTTGTATGCTTTCTATAAAAATAGAAACCACTGTGAGACAGGAGATCACAAAAGAAACTGCCATCAGTGATATCAAACAAATAATCTTCATAATGTTCATGGTCCACAACTTGAACAGCACCTGTTTATTAAAGATAAGGTACTGTGGGTAGATTTCAAAAACCAAAAAGCATCTGTCTTCCAAAGCAGTAAAATCACACAGCTTTCCAACCAGAGCATTTGAAACAGTATTTTATCAATTCCATATACTTAGATCCCCAAAAACTTCAGCTGACTTGCTTTAAAATGAAAGCAAAGGATTTTGAAACACTTGCTTATGTGCCTGAAAATAATTATGGATTTGGGTATTTTATTTTTTGAATAGAATATCATCCCATTATGGCTGAGATGCAAAAGCTCAGGCTGCCTGCTATGCTGAGAAATGCTGACCAAATACATTCTCCTATTTCCATGTAAACACCCACGGCCTCTAAATTCAACCATGAGACAAGTTACCACAAATTCTGCACTACTTTATTAAACTGTAACTACTATAAAAGATCTTTGCAGAGGATTCTGTTAAGAGTGATATGATTTACTGGATTTACTAGTTTTCAGAAGAGAGCTCACAATTTTTCATGAGATAATTAATAGATTCCTTCTAATAGTCTGCAAGCAAAGCCTCACACTCTGGAGCTTACCACTGAGTTGGCTGAAGTGGATCAGTTCTTCTTTTGAAAGATCATCTCCTTTGAAAGGGCTCAAAGATTCTACTTCAGTAAAAGCTGCAATAAATAATGGAATAAAGTAGGTTTGGGGCTCCCAAGCATTAACAAAGCAGTGATAAAGACAACAAAGGCCAGGAACAGCTCTCCCCCAGTCCCACTGCCCCTCACTTACCCGGAGGGATGTGCAACTTAAAAAGAAGTTTGAGTTTGTCAGTGAAGCTTCCATTATACATGGTATCTGTTAGAGAAAAGAGGCAAGACAGTCTGTTCAACTGGACCAAACTTTAAAACACCCTCTTAACCTAAACAAATATAACACAGAGAGGTTGGAACTGGGCATATGTCCTATCTTACAGGGAGTATAATCAGAGATGAAGCTCAAGGAAAGCAGCGTCACCTGTGCTGACCCTGGGGTTTGCCTACACTGAGGAAAGTACACTAATGTCTATGCCTTGCTACAAGAAAACCACAGCACCAAAGAAATATAGCACTAATGTCTTCTCAGCATTTCCCTTATATTTATGTTTCCTGAACAATACCACTTTGAAAACAAGATGAGAGGAACAGAGCAGTGAGTCAAGAAAACTTTCAGTTCCCTGAGATACGAGACACTGGTCATCTTGTGTATAACCTGACTTAGTATGAGGAAACATTTATCATCAGCCAAACAAGCTGAGTGATGAGATCATATAATTTCCTAATTTTCAGATATTTTGATGGCCAAGTCATATTTAAATTTAATCTCCAACAGGATTATTCTGTCACATGATAAAAATCAGACTATTTGACCCTAAGCTAAGAGGCCAGTCTCCTCAGGCTCTTCCTACTGTGTGTGGAAGATGATACACTGCAGGACTGCTCCCAAGACGGAGCTCCCTTGTGAATGTGCCAACATCTGTGTTGTTCCCGTACCAAGAACACAGGCAAATTGTTTGAAGTTTATAAGGCAATCGGAGCTCTCATCCATCAGTCTGAATGTCCACAATGCCAGTGAGTCTCTGTTTGCACAGTGTGACCAGGGGCTCAGGAGATGACAGAGAACCCTGAACTGTTGGCAGTCAATCCGATACTGGTCAAGATACGGCAAACTGGCATCGTGATGTTGCAAGACAGGACTGTTTACATTCCAGTAACAGGAAAGAAAGTGCTCCTTCTGCAGAGGAAAGAGAAAAACGTGAGGTTTTCTGAAACAAGAAGTCTCTCTGAAAGATGAGAAGCTAACTATGTAATTAAAGTTGGCATGTAAAACATACGTTGAATCTAACTTTGACCTCAATTTATTAAAACCATTTCACAGTCTACCATTAAGACGGCTGTTTGGTAAGTGAGGAAAAAGGCACATTACCTTGAATAAGTCATAAAGCTCTTCAAGATCACTAGGACTGAATTTTACTTCTTGAGACACAACACGTAGCTAGAATAAAATTAAGGAAAAAATTAATTAAAGAGTCTTCCCTCTTTGGAATAAGCCTGTAGAATAAAATTATGGGAGACTTAACATTTTATTAAAAGACACTTTGCACATTCCAGGTTTCAGCATGTTACAATTAGAAGTACAGCACTTCTTTTTGAAAGTAATCAGAAGATTATAGACCAAAAGAAATAATTTCTAAAAAAAAACCCCAACTTAAAACTAAAGTCACATTACTTGCATATGTGAAGCCCACACTATGAAAGCCAGAAGATAAAACTCAGTTATTTATAATTCCCTTAAATGGGCCAATGCATGTTCAGCTCTCATCAGTGAAGCTGAATTCTTGTTTCTTTAAATTAAAAAAGAAACCTTGTTAATAGTTTTGTAAAACCAAGTTTGCTACAAGACCAGCTTCCATCTTCACAATATGTATGTTTTTTAAAATGAAAAAGCACCAGCATTTAGTATCAGTTGCTACAAGCCACATTATCTACAGAAAGAAGTACTGGTTGTTGAACAGACTAGTATTATCATCAGTTGTTGGAAACAAGCCACTGAAGAAAACAGGCAAACAAAGGAAGCATCTTGCAACCTTGACCTTCATTCAGCAGTCTGAACTAAAAGGATGATAAAAGCAGATGAAGAGCTGCCAGACATCCACACACATCACAGACAAAAAGCAACCCCTGCTGAATGCAGTACAATAACCTCTTCAGTGCTGCTTCCCAGAGAAAAAAATGCACATGATTAATTGTTTTACTGTACAGTGCTCTGTGCCTCTAAGAGAAATGCATTTACAATTTGACAACAGCAGATAGAAATATAGGTCAGCCTGTTCCAACCCAGGCAAAGTGTGAGGTATTCCAGCCTTTAGAAGAGGTCGGCAATGGTGTTACTTGTAATGAGACCAGAAGGTCATGCTGTGATTCAGATACGTCACAGCCCAAGCCTCAGTTAACAGACACCCTGCAGACAAGAGGGGCTTCAGCATATAGAATTATATATTTGGGCCTGAAAAATGTAGCTCTTTTCGGAACTTTCCAAAAGGGAATGAATTTTATAAGAGGGAAGGGTTAAGCTCCTCCAAGTCACTCACCACATTCTGTTTGGTCGTAGCTTCTAAAGTCTGGATCACATAAAGCCTGTTCCTGCAGCGCATGCTCTCAACATCCTCATAGCGAATATCGCCGTATCTCTAAGAAGAAAAGCACCATACCATGCAATCAGCTGTTGCTAGACACATCTAAGCAGATATATTTTGCCTTTCTTGCATCTAAGTACAATATGAGTATGGACACAAAGGAAGATCCCAGAACCTCTGAGAAAAAAATAATTTATTAGAGCACTAAGCTTCTCCCTAACCAGTGTAACTTTTAAAAGGGTGTTTTAAAGGTGTTTCAAAAAGTGATGGAGAAAGAAACTGGAGTAGTTCCGTGTGTGGGAAGACAAAGGAAGGGATTTTACTGTGTGTTGACTTTATACCCAACTCTGCTATCACATGGTGACTACTGCTACAGGGCAGCAAAGTCTCCATTGCAGCAATCTTCCCATTTTGAAATCTATTTTATTTCCATAGTGATATGAAAATAAAACCCTTCACCAGACCAGAACTGTGTTGAAATTAACTGCCTGGTCAAAATGGGAAGAAGGAAATGGACTCTCAGTTCATTTCAGCAGTTCTCAAACATGAGGTTGTGGCACTTACCAGCACTGAAGAAACTCAGTGTCAACTGAAGATTAAAATTTGCATCTGAAAAAAGGGCTATGAGAGAGAAACAGGGATGTGGGCCTAAGAACAGGGCTGTCAACTTGGAACTGGGAGATTCAGGTTCAAAGATCTGCCCAAAACTGTTCAAAAGCCACACCAAAACAGAGACTATTGCTTTGGTGCAGTTCCCTGCCTGCAAAGGCAAGGGAAGAAAAGGAGTTTCTTTTGCTTTGTCTTTCACTTGATTCCATCTCTGTGAAAGCTTCAGCTTCCACTTCTGAATGCAATATACAGCACTCCATTATTGACCTTCTCTGGTCTCCATTCGGCAAGTATTCATCCTCACTTTGAGATCTCACCATGTCAAGAAAGACCCACAATAGTTTTTACCTTCTCTGTCAAGAATTTTAAAGTGTTTTTCAAATTTGATTTTTCAGTATAACATTCTTGTAAAACAATACTGATAGCAGAACAGACTTTTATATGGTTAGCCCAATGCTACAAAGACAGTTCAAGAGAAACTGGATTTCTGATTCTTGTCACTGTTCACCCCATTAAAAGCAACATCCTCTTCTCAGTAAAAAAATCAAAGAAGACAGTTTCTAAATTATACAAATTACAGTTAATCTTTTCTGAGTCAAGGTCAGGACATTTTTCCAAAAGAGATATAATGTGAATCTTTCACTAGAAACATATGACTAAGAATCAGAAAAGTATTACATAGATAAAAGAAACCAGTTAATAGCAAAAACCCAAAACGTGAACACATCTTTTCTCTCATCTTCCTTTCACTTCTGAGCAGAAGCTCTGGGCTGAGCAGAAATCTGTCTACAAATATATTAATATTCTGATAGAAATAATGCCAAGGAGAAAATGCCTCATGAAAATCTGGGGACAAAAAGGAGAAACTAAATATATTCCCCCCTCAGTGCAGAGCTCCAAAGCTTAACATTGCAGAAACCAAACTTGCAAATTGAAAGAAAGTGCTAAAAGAGCATAACTGGTCTTCTTCACCCAACACATTTCTAAATGATCATTTAGCCCATACAATAAACTACTCAAGTACACAGTTTCCTGTACACATTGTTATATCAACTGTTACCACTATCTGCAACGTGCAGTAATCAGTCTCAAATTAGTAAATACAAAGGCTGTTTCTGCTGTACTTTGTCATTTAGTTGACATACTAATGTGAATGAGGGATGGTAATACATGACCTGTGCCAAATCTAGGGAACTCCCAGATTCAGAAGGAGACTAAAAAGGACAGACTAGAAAGCACATTCCAAGCAGTTAAAACACAGAACAATTGAAAAGCAACCCTATCTCATAACGTATAAGGTTTTCAGTGAGGTTCAATAAAATATGGAGCCCCATTTCTCCCAATCTAGACAGGTTTTCTACCCTAATCTGTGCAATGCAGCTGCACTACTTTTAGAGTGCATGAAAAACAAAAAGTCCATGAAACAAACACTGCATGGGATGCAAAAACATACCCACAAGAACACATACTTCATTTGACTCTCGGATCAAATCAGTGATGTCCACTTTTGGATGGTCACTCTTTGTATCACTGAGGTTGGAACCTTGCTGCACGGCTGGAGGCAAAGGACTGTCCTTGTTGGTGACACTGTCAAAAAATCTGCACAAAGCAAACACATGAGAAATCAGCAGGAACCAGCTTATCACCACAAAACAAGAGCATTGGCATCTACTGAAGTGCACAGCCCACAAGAGTAACAGTTACACTGATACCTGTTGAGAACAGTGACTGCTTCTGCATCATCTTTACAAGTGAGCAACTTCTCCATGTTGTATTCCAGCACTGCCAGCCCCAGCTGCAAGATTGCCTTTATTCCATCATAGAAGAAACAGTCCACCACATTGACTGCACTTTCAATAGGCAGCACACTGATAAAAAGGGTAAGGAACCAGGAGAGAGAGACCGAGGAGAAAAAAGTCATGTCCGTCATATGGTCTGTCAACTGAGGCAGGTGAACCCTGATGAGCTCCTCAAACACTGCCTGATCTACCAAGGCACCTGCAGGGAAAGGATAACAAAACCACCACCCAAATCTTAATACACTTTTCTCAGAGCACCAGCCAGAAATAAAGTCCCTGTCCTAATGCAGCTTTGTTACAAAAGCACATTCAGACCCAGCAGCACGGAACCACTGGCTCCCTTCCCTGAGCTGGAAGCTATGCACCCCATGCATGGGTCCAGAGCCTTGACCCATGCATAAAGTGTGTCAGCACTTCAGTGAGTGCATGGTTACTTCCAGTGACTCTCCTGACAGCCAAAACACTCTCTCTGCAATGAGGGAGAAACTTCATATTCAACTTTCTAGAAGAAAAGTATATACATCCATAAGAATTGCATATGAGATCAAAGGCTAAGCCTGGACCTGGAATAACTCTTTTTCCTTTATTTAAGCTGAGTTTCAAATTAATAGTACGAATTGCAGTTTTAATTCCAAAAAAACCAGTGTAATAGTCTAACTGACTACTTCCTGACTAGTTATGGCTAGATTAATGACAATATCTGAAAATCGCATCCACTCCTATTTAAGGAGGAGCCATGGGATGTTCTCTGTAACCTTCATTTTCTGCTCCACAATATGGGACCAAATGCAACAGTTTCTCTCCACTGATCAGTCTTCATCTCGTTCCTTACATTGTTCTTAATGAATGACCATTTACATTCAATTCTAGACAGATAAATAGACAGATGGAAGTTACCAATGATTCGACGATTGAAATAATCAGGAAGCATCCTTTCACACACAGCAACCAAAAGCCAGAAGGCTTCCTCCTCTTTAGCATACAGCAGAAGCACTGATGTCAGAATATTCATTGCCTGTAACATTTAAACAGAAAAGGAAACACGGGGAAAAATGGTGAAAACACAACTGTTATAATTTGTTAGAATTTATGTTTCTGAAAGCACTTTACAGTATGTTTTAAGAGTGCTGGGATAACACACAGCCATATCCAGTATAAGATTTTGACTTCTATATTATTAAATACAGAACATAGTATTTAAACTACATAAAAATATTTTCAAGTGCTAAATGTCCAGTTAGAATGCAAATGCAGATATGAAATGACAGCATTTATCAACAAATTAAAGTACAATGCAAAAACTCATGTTACATAGCAGGATGAAATAAGCAAAGTAATTGAACCAATGAGCAAGAAGCTACTACACACTTTATGACTGATTTTATGAGGTGCTACTATACTGCCATCATGAGCTAATGTTTAGACAACCAACACTAAGACTCTCAAAACGGCTGTACCTGACAATAACCAATCTGAGGATTCCTGTATGCATAAGCTGTAAGAACTCTCCTGAGTGCAGAAATTCCTGTGTCACTTTGAAAAGCAGGATGCTCGGGTAGGGAGCGCCGTAAATCCCGCTCGATTTCATCAGTAGCTAAAGTGCTCGTTCCTAAGGACTTTTCCACCAACTCAGTGTAATAACCAGGGTTGGATGCCATATCGTTCACAGCACCTGCCAATACACAGCATTGCATGGTATTAGAGCACAACAGTAAAGTAGCTATGTGCTTGGTCTGCCATTTATAGGAAAACTCCTGGTGACTATTGAGGTACTTCATGAATCTCCAGATACTACTGTAGTAATTTATCAGTAATTCTACTGAACTTACTGGAATTACTCTGAAATTAAAACAGAAAAGCAAAATAAAGTAAAGCTTGAAGAAAATCTAAGCAACCAGAACACCCATACAGTAGAGTTCCCAAAAGAATCAATCATACTTGTTATGGAATACCTGAGAAAAGTAGCCAGAGCTGTCCTCTTAATGCCTCTGGGATCCCTCTTACAACTAGATCACGGATCTTCTTTGTTCGAAACATACTGACACCATGTCCCCGCTCAGCAAAGAGGATGTTCCACGACTGTTCCTTCATTTTTTCTTTCAGCTATGAAAAGCAGAAGACAAAGCAGACTGGTAGATTCTCCTAAGACTTCAGAGAAAAAAAGTAAATTTTGTTCCCAGTTATATAAACTGGAAATTACAGCACTGGCATCTGTACTGATGTGTGAGATGAACACTGAAGCAAATCAGAGCAAAATCCAGCCTATGCATAGCACAAGTTTGGCATAAAATGCCATCTCCAGCATGACCTACTATTCTATAAAGTATATTATTACAAGAAAGTCTATACCAGATCAGACAAAAGGTAAATCTAATCCAGTCTCCCACCTGACACAAACCAACAAGTTCCCTCTTCCCTGAGGGGTGGAAGAGCAGGAGAAATTAGCCCCATGAAGATAAGGCATATCATTATTAAATAAGATGAGCAGAAAATTGAATGGAGCCATGAAGAAGCACCCTGTGGACTCCACACAGAGAAAATGAAGATGAAAGAAGACTGGCAAAGCCCCAGAGGAAATCAGCAGCCTTGCTGGAATACATTTTGATATACTTCAGTCCTTTCCAATTAGATTCCCAAAACTGTTGGCAGCTTTATCCCTTACCATTTTAGAGTCAAGATTGTCAGCATCCTGAGGGTGGTACACAGTCATTAGGGCTTCTGTACCGACAGTTTTGCTGTTATCTCTCTGAACCATCTTTGATGGTCCTGCATCAAAATCCTTTGGATTGTCAGAGGCTGCAACCTTGAAAAAAATTCAGCAGTGGTAGTTACAAATGACAACCAATCCTCCATGAAGCAGCACTGATACCAGACCATCATTGTTTATTGTATTAAGTTACAGGTACCAGATACAGACTTCCAAAATCAATAAAAAATAGCAATCCCTGGTGCACACAGCTGGGCTTTCAGGAGGCGGTACTTGAAAAAAAAAGGCATCTCTTCAGCCAAAAACTGAACTGAATTATGAAAGGACAAATATTGACAATTACAACTGAGAAAATAAGAATAGACAGGGAAATTTGACTGTTCATCACCACCAAAAGAAAAACATTCATACAGTGAACTATAAAGAAAAGCTGGGAAGACTTAAAAACCACCATTAGAACTAGGATTGTTTTTCAAAACCTGATGAAAAACAAGGTAAAAGAACCCAAAACAGAATGCATTGACAGTAGCACCATTCCCATTCTCTTTCATATGAGTTACTTATTTTTCCAAATCTTAAAACCAGAGGTACATGACTTGGCATAGTATAACAAAACAATGGACATATAACTCAAAATAACATAATCTAAGAGGGAATGCCCCTGAGCAGCAAACCTCACCACTCGGGTTCCATGGCTCTGCTGTACCCTCATCAGCCCAGCATTTCTGCCAGGATCAAACTATCTTGCTTTTATAGCTGTTTTGTCCTTTAACTCTTGAGAATCAAAACCTCAAGGTAGAAATTTTTCTGATTCACTGATTATTTGCTACCAAAACGTATTTTTTGTACATTTCTGCACTCTTACAAATGTCACTTTAGAGGCTCCTTAATTCTTTTTCAGGGTACATTTTGCAAGGAAAAGATACCACAACAATAATAAATAATGCTTCTCAGGGATGTTTTATCACTGCTTTCTTACTTTTCATGCATGAAACTCCACATACAGACTTCATATCTAGAAACAACCTTACAGTCATTCCATCAACTTCCTGAGTCCAACAGTCAGCTGGCAAAAACCAACACAGCTACATGTAATTTTACATCACACTGGTGGAATTTTGTTTTGATGTAAATGGTCTGAATGCAAGAGATGAGAACACGGTTTTTTAAAAGAGAAAATTAAAAAATTTAGACAACTTGAAATCTAGAGATATAGTGGAAATTGTTACCCATCTTGTGTCTAGAGTCAGGCTCAACTCTAAGTGTATTGCATTACACAGCAAAACATTGACAATGACACATAAACTCTCAGGAAGACTAAACAACCTTATTCCTAGAAACAGGTTTTAAGAAATTAGAATTAGCAGAGTAGTTACCTCTGTAGTTACAATGTGTTGTGGGCTTGAAGTTGCATTGCATTTCACTCTGAGCTTTGCCACAAGCTGTTCAAAATCTCTAACCTCTGTGAAGCGAAAAGCTGTTTTTCCTTTGGTACTAATGCTGATTCCTCTGTTGGCTGGATCTGCCTTATCCACCCCTGTGACCTATGGAACAAGGATATATAAATTAGTCAAGATATTTTACCAGCTTACTTCTAAAAGACAAAGTTGTTAAAAATACACATGTAAATGAAACAATAGTATGAGGCACCACACAAGCAGAATTAGTAACACAAGTCACGAGTAGAAAGCTTAGTGGCCTGGAGCTATTTTAGCATAAGGTAGTAAGTATGATGCAATAGATTTTTGACAGAGTACCAGAAATCTCTGAAAAGGTTTCCCAGCTGTGAGTGCTCAGTTTGCAAATCTTGTCTCCTTCTACCTCCTGAAGTTGTTTCTTTTTTTTCATACCATCCGAAAGCAGACAAAACATGACTTTTGCAAGCAATCAAATGAAACAAGTTTTACAAGACTGAATTTCCACTGGGAATACCCTGTCAAAGACAGCTGTCATAACACATGACAGCTGGAGCTGACTTTAATTGCCATGATGAAACAGTTACAGATTAGAGCAGTTAATACACTTTAATCATGCAAGTACAAGTGTGACAGTCATGAAGATCTAGACTGACTCGCATTGCTGATGCATTCATATTGTTTAAGGTCTTAAAGAATGGAAAACCACCAAAATGAGGTAACTCTGCAGTACTGTAGAACAAACAGTGAGGGCCTGACAGTCCACAAGAATAAATTTACAGTCACCTCCTTTAATGCAGCCTCTTCTTGTTTTTAACAGGTTATGGAAGTCTTTATTGTTTGCAGGACTATTTAGAAATAATCAGATAAACTGCTTTATCCAGGTGGGGAACACAAAGTGTATTGCTGAAATTAGTACAGTTCACCCCCTATGCCAGGTGTCTCATGTCAGGCAGTGTGTACACAGAGCATGTAAAGCAATTACAGAGCAATTATAGAACCTTGTTAATTTGTAGGCTATTGTAAAATGTATCTGGATGTTGATAAAAAGTATTTAACACTGGAAGACTGAAATGTGGCAATCTCCCAGATCACATGAAGTCAAGACAGGGATGAAGATTCTTTGTTTTTTTCCCCACAAGTCATTCTGCAGTCTGCTATAGCACTCTATAGAAATACCAATGCTGTGTCCTTTACTATATGATCCTTATTCAGTAGGTTGGGACTATCAGATGTAATGGCATTACTATTGCTCACCTGATAGTGGATTTTCCTATAGACTTTTGAACAGACAGCACTGCTCAGCAGCTACAAAAAGAATTGCACTACTGAGCCAAGAAACACAGCAGTGATTACTAACCTTCAAGATCCTATATCCATACAATTCTTTACTTTTTATCTCCAGAATCTCTCATTAACTCAACTTCAAGAACTAAGCAAATTTTAATTTTTTTTTTAAACTTATTAAAACCTTTGGATTCTGTACCCACCTACAGAAATAAGAGCAAACAGAAAAGGGAAAAGGATACAGAAACACATCTGAAATACGAAAACAGGTCTATAAACCTACAAACAGAATTCCTACATGCAGTATCCAGGACAGGGGAAAACATATTACATCACAAAAAGTAAGAAGATTCTAATGAAAATCTGCTAAATTGGCACTGAACTACCCAAGTGCAAAACTGGCTGACACTGGTCGTTCACATTACCTCTCTTAGTGGAATGATTACACTGCACAGGCTGCCATCCTGGCTGGCAAAGCAGATGTAGTTTTCTGAAATGCACATTTTCCCATGTGTGTTGTAATGAATGAAAGGAACCCATAAGAAGCACTCATGAACTTCCTTCAAGGTCTCTTCTTTAGGCAGCCTAAAGAATGCACTAAACTGCTCACTGTGGGCACGGCTCTCTAGGCCTCTGGATTAAAACAAAAAGATAGAAAAGAGAAAAGAAAAATAAAATAAGTTTCAAATGTCTTTACAAATACAAAAGTCAAAAATTACTTGGGAAAAGAAAGTAAAAGATTATGCTTTCCCATAATCCATGGGGTCAATCTGGAGGGTTCAATGTTTTGTGTGAAGAAAAGTAAGACCACACCTACCTGTACAGCCACTTAATAAAATATTTAAATATGTCACTGAGCAGGAATAAATTCAATCATGTTCTTGCACAGTAAAGCACTGTGCTGAATCAGGGCCCACAGGTAGTGCAGAAAAAGATACTAACAGCCTAATCAGCTCTGTTTCCCCACACCCCAGAGTAATCCATTTAAAACTAGAACAAGTTTTGACTTGACAGAGGGTTAATTAGGCAGAAATGTAGCACATGTTGGAAACATCTGCCATGGGCTAATTCTTCACAGATAACTGCAGCCAGAAACAATGTTTTGGTTGTAGAGAATCAACCCACTCCAGCATTGCTACCAAACTGAGGGATCAATTACCCAAGAAATACAACCTAAATCAGGCTTTACTACCTGTGTACTATAAAACTAAATGGCTTTTTTCCTTCTTAAGTCATAGATGCATGCAGCTTTAAGCAGAAACAATTCTTAGAAAAATGCTTTATCATAATTTCTAATTTGCAGATAGGTAACATTTTCCAACAGAGTCCCTTTCCATTTTCCAATTTAGTTCCTTTATGTGAATTAAAATCACCTAACAACACACTTTCTTTTCCTGGTTGCTTTTCACAGTAAATAGCTGTGGTCCACAGATAAAAACCAGAACATTTGACTGAGAATTTGAATAGCTCTTTGAGGAAAAGGCAGTATTTCTTTCAACAGAGACCAGAACTGAAGAGAAACCACAAAACTACTACAAGGAATTACACACCTTCCAAGAGAAGCAAGGACCCTGACCATCGAGTTACTTACATTCATGGCTTTCCCACTGCCCAAAATACTGGTTTAAATAAGGAAAGCCATGCACCCATCTGCAACTCATTGGTTTTATCACCCCCCTCCATGGGCAGAAAAGCCATGCAGTTATCATTTACACATGTTTATTAAATGATTTATTCTCCACCTTATCCTTCCTTATCAGGTCTCTTTGGAGACACTGTAGCTCCATTCTGAATCTTCTGATCCTAAATGCTGCAAGAACACCCTGTTCAAAATTCAAACTACTATAATAAACCTTATAGCTGGAAAATCAGCTCTGAAGGTTTGATAACCCCCTGCCTTCATACAGACTTTGGATCCTGCAAAGCAACAATAAATTACAATTCCCCACATGGCATTGGTCCAACATTCTAATGAGATGCCTGGTTAAGAGAACATCACCTTTGCTGACATTTACAGATCTCAAGGAAGAATTCTCTTCCCCTTTGCCTAAATAAATAGTGGGCCATGAACAGACAAACTCTAAGTAATACATTACCTCTTGGTGATCTGCAGAGGATCATGAAGGACTAGATCATTCTCAAATGTCTCCTTGTCAAAAAGTCTCCTAACAGCATAGTTTGCCAGCTGCTCCATGAGAAGGAATGTTTCACTGATGTGCAAAAACATGGAAAAATAATGATCTTCCCCACGGGAGCATACATGAATGCTCTCTGTCAGAATCACATTGGAAGTTTTCTCAAGTTTTGATATTTCATCCCAGGAGATAATAAGTTTTACTGAAAATACAAATATAAGGAGATGTGAGTTACTTCTCAGTAGCTGCTACCCTTGTATGAAAAAAGCAAAGCAGTAGTCAGCAGCACTAATCAAATACAATTAAGCAACATAGCTAAACAATAGCACACTCAGAAAGGGCTACAAACTAACAAGCACAAAACCGATTCTCCTCACATTTCCTAAAAAATAATTCCATTAGAGATAATTTTACAGAAAGAAAAACATTAAAAGACACACCATGGATGACAATACAAGCTTACGTCACCTATCCTTCACCCTTATGTGAAAGTGCCAAAGGCAAACACACACCATCACATGAGCCACTCCCCTTCAACAGCTGACCAAAAGGGCTGCTTAAATCAAATCAATCCTATATTGGCCTGTAGAGAAACCAGGCTTATTAGCTATGGCATTTCCTAGTACAGATCAAAATTAGCTTCAAAAGGATCCTACATTCTCATGCTTTCCATTTTTCACATAAATACAGTTACAGTTCACACTATTTGAGGCATTTGTTTGGGCATTTCAAACTAACGTTACACAGGGAAAAAAAAGGTGTGTGCAGTTATCACCAGTGTGTAGTGCATTCATGTGAAATATTAAGCCTGTGTGTGAAGAAATAACTGTAATCCTCACAGACTGAGTTAATAATGCAGCATGAACTAAAGATGAGGAACAACTTTCAGCTAAAATCAACTGCAACTGTCTGTCTTCTTTCTGAAGCTTGTATGGAGGAAGGAAACTCATGGTTACACAAATGTATTCATTTCCATAAATTATTTTATGTTGGCAGTTTTTTCTCTTCTGTGTTGACAAGTCCTCACATGGCAAAACAGCTCCATTAGGAAAAATTCTTCCCAATCTGAAAGACAGCAGTAAAGCATGAAGGGACCAGGCTTAGCATCCAGGCTTACTTACTTTCTGCTCCAAGCAAAAATGAGTAAAAGCTAAGGAAGTTGGTACTGAGATAAAGCCATCCTTGACAGGGCACTCTGCCCTTCCAGTAACTGCATGAGTAATAGGTAATCAACTTTTCCTGCTCTGGTAATCCAAAACACTTTTCAAACTTCATAAGACCTTCACGAAACTTCTCAGGATCATCTTCTTTTACGAAAGAACCCTTTCCCTCTTCAGCAATCAAACCCTAAAAGAAAAAATCCTGTTATTTTATATCTGCATCCATGTGGGTGGGTGTCATATATGCACCTGCCTACACACAGCACAGCGTTCTCCAAACAGGAGAGTCAAATTTCAGAACAGGAAGAATAGTCTGAGGATCAAAGCATAGGTCACAAATCAAACATGCTATTTCAGACTCATTCACCAAGCCTCCCACACAACTTAGGCAAGACACACATTCCCAGGCCTCCTCTTCTAAAACAGACATATTTTCTTCATTTAATCCCAAGAGTTCCTAGGCTAAATATTAAGCATATGTAGAGTGAACTGTTGCACCTTCACAAAAAGACACCATATACTTCCCAGGCGCTGTTAAAATTATCATGAAATAATTTATCCCCAGTTTTAGACCACTATCTAAATGCATTTGATCATTTATCAAGAGGAGTTTATGTCACACAACCTTAGTTGTAGGGCAGAGAAACATGAACAACTGTGCATGTTAAAGTTAACAATCACACACTAGCCAACCAGAAGTAGGCAGTAATACAATGCTGTCCTTGGATATTCCACAGAGGACATATTATTCATGTATGGTTAGAGGAAAAAAAATACTTAGCCTTTCCCAATTACGTCATGTGCCTGTTACTTACTCTTATCTTTCCTTGGACAAAGCTCGTAATATCTTCATTTGAATCAAATACTGATAAAGTCTTCATAACATTGTGTTCTAACCACTCCCAGTGTTCTGTTATTTCTTCTCTGCTGGATCCTGATTAAATGAGAAAGTTAGTATTCCTTAAAATTAGAAGAAATTTTAATCATTTCATTAAAAGTATTAATCAAGAGAATACTTAGCAAATTCCCCATTTGCAGACTAATTTAGATACACAAGTCTGAATCACAAGTCTCAAATTCCTTGTTACCTCTTTTGTACCCTGAAAAGGTATGCAGTGTACAATAAACATGTGCAATGCTGTGTTTTTATCTCTCCAGCCCTTTATGCAGCTCTATTTCTGGCCTTTAGATCCAGAAGCATCACAGTTTTGTCAACATTGTGTGTCTCAGTGCTGAAGCCTGGCTTGGACTGACAGTTCCTTCCTCTCAGCAGCCCCTCCCCAACATGGGCTCAGCATCACTCCAACACTCCCAGTCTAATAGTCTAGAATGTGGGCGATGTGAGAGCAAACACACAAGGCTCAGAAGAAAATGAAATCTAGGTCTTTGATATCCTCAGCTTTGATCACTGGCCCATAACAGTTTCCAGAGCAAGAACTTGAAGACTGGGACCTGCTGTGCAAAATCCCTTCTAACAGGTATGATGATGTAAAGCAAACATCACTGGGAGGCAGCAAAGATTGAGATGACACAAGTGAAACAGTAGAGATCCAGCAAATTCAATAACCGGGTCAGTGCTTTAAAGGCAGGTGACTCCCCATCAGATGCTGGGGGACAGGGAAAGAAAAAGAATTTACATAGGTTTGAATCGAGGCATTCTAGAATATAAATTAATTGGCAGCTTCATCCTCCACAAGAATGCTCACAAATCAAATCAGTCTGTGTAATTACATACTACCAATACCCCCAAGCAAGAACACACCTTTAACAATTACTTTTTTCTCAGCTTACTTTTAAAGGCTAATTAAACAACTTTCAACAGATTCCACAGAATTAATTAAAGAGGCCTTGGGAATGAATGGAAATTGCTCTAAATACAATTAAATAGTCAGACTGTATTACAGTGGGTGGATTTGCAACAACACTTAAAAAATTATATGAAAAGTAATTAACATAGCAATTAAATGGCAAAAGTAATTCTTTTTCTCAGACTACACGTGTGGACCAATTATTTGAGTCACAGTGTGAATCAGAAGCACAGAGGTGACACAGGAAAGATGAAACTGTTTAATAATTGTTTAAATTGTTTAGGAGCACTGTTTCAGATCCTTAACCTGCAATGGCAGAAACAAAGTGTTGACTCACCAATTTCTGAATGGAAGAAACAGTTTGTTTTCCAACACAAAGTGCAATTACATTATGTAGCCTTTGTTGTAAAGTATATTTATGCAGCACAGAATTTATATAAATTCAGTCCGAAGATGAAGATTAGCCTTTGTATTTTCCCAAGGGCTGACCTGCTGGCAGTAGAATTCCCCAGAGTATACTTCCAACATACATATCAAGTAGCTTTTTGATAGCCTGTCACCATCAGTTCTGACTTCTTCAGAAGTGGTCCTGAAATGTTATTTACTGTCAATTTAGAAACTGTTCAAATTCCATCCACTTTATAAGGCTGCCCTTTTCAAGTGACATGCAATGAATTACACTAAATTAAAGCAACAAGAACAAATCTGCATTCTGAAGATAGCTAACTGCATAGAAAAGACAGCAAGAGGCACAAGTTTTCATTTAAGGTGATGCAATGAAGATTCCTAATAAAGGGATAACAGTAAAATCCAGTGTAACAACAGCATAACAGTTCCTAGGGCAATTACTCGAGCACATAAGTGTTTGCAAAATGGCAGATCTCCTGAAAAACTCAACTTTTGCCACAGACAACTAAAAGGAAGGCTGAGAGCACAGAAAAGTCTAGATGGACTCTTGCTTCCTTAAATAACGCTACTAATCAAAAAACATCAAAGCATGGAAAAATTAACTAAAATACATGGTTATCTTTCCCTGTAATAGATGCATTCAGAGTTTTCAAAAAGCCCAAGAAATAGAATTATTTCACAACAATTGATCTTTAGCATTAGACCACATGAAAATATTAACTGATACCAATATGAAGACAAGACCATGCCTCAGAAGAAAAATCAATGATGAATGCAAAGAACAAAAGATTCTGCTCAGCTTTGGGAATGAAGGTCTCTTTGGACACCCAGTAGTTAAGTTGTATGTATAATGCAATTAAGAGTTTCAGGAGAAGCTACAAAACTTAAAGTGAAAATAAAAAAATTTTAAAAAGGAAACCAAAACAAAGCAAACAACCAAACCCCCCAACAACACAACCAAGCAACCCCTATGGGGCACACTATCAAAAAGTATGGTCTAGGAAAAATCACATACTCTACCCTCAAGGTTAATTTACTTTTCCATTCCTACTGATTAATAATGCAACATGAGAAAGAGAAAGAACTTCTTACACAGAGTAACAGATATGAGCAAGAATTCAGCTCTGACCATGACTGAGAAGCTGGCTTGTTTTAACATGCAAAGGCAAAGTAGACAAAAGTATTAGGATAAGCAGCTACTGTTATTCCTACCTATAATACATTTCGGGATAAATTTGACCTTTGGGAGTCCATGCTGACCTGTGCCAAGTTACAGCTGCAGCTTACAGAAGAAAAGATTGTGCCTCTGCCATTCTAACAGTGCCCAAAGGCCTTGGTACCTGATGGACTATTGCGGAAAGCAGATCAGAAAGTGCAATAGGGAGAGTCCACAGATCTATTCAGAACAACTGGAACCACACATTGCTGTCAATCTCAGGTTCACAAACGATTTTAAACCAATTAGAGGTCACGAGAAGGAATAATGGTAAGAGAGGATTAACTCAAAGAGCATCCTCCCTTTGTCCCGTGTGAATCCCACCGGCTCCTGCAGCGCAGTACGTACCGCACGCGATGGACCAGTAGACCTGAGAGTCTGGAGTCTGGTGCAGGATGCGAAATGGGGCGACTTTCGACGTAGAGTCCAACACTGCATCTAACGTTCCCACAAGAAGACCTGTTGCATTCAAGAAAATGTACACAGCACAGTGAAACTGAAGTTTTGGAATGTACACTCCCCTCTGATTCGTTTCTTAAGGAACCAGAATGCTGCCCAAGGACTAATGAGAAAATAAGAAGCACAGTCAAGTCAAGCACAAAGTACTTCCAGAGGAACTTCTTTGGGAGGTGATGATATTTAGATTCAATAAAAGCCACTGCAGACACACAATGAGGGTGAAGGTTTTTTATATGATCCCCATGGAAGCAACAGCCACGCAGGATGGAAAACCAGAGGACAACTGGAAACATAACAGGGCAGCTCCCTGCCTTCAATGAGCACAACCAGTAACTAAACTACCTCTTAATTAGTCATTTACTGTTTTCTGTTTTCAGTCACAGGAAAGAGCCCTGAGAAGACTGTAATTGGCTATATCACCTCCCTGCCACTAAGTATTGAATCAGCTTCCATTAAACAGAGTTCAGAACAAAATATACTGATTTCATTAAGGAGACAGACCTCATCTCTCCAGAACTGGGAGATGTTTCCTGGAAAAATGAGTGTGCATTTGAAATTGGCTAGCAAAATCATTCTCTCTCCCTGCACAGTAATAAAAATATTAGCGCAGATATCTTAACAGTTCTTTTAAAATCTAAGAATCAGGGAATTCTAAAAGAAAAATCCATACTGAAAAAACAATACAAACTTTTGGTTCCTGATGCACAATAAATTGTTCCAACAGAAACAAAAATACAAGCAACAGGATCTTATGCTTCTTTCCCATATTTCCTATGTTTGTATCCTTCTAGCATGGCCACAGAATTGGAAAGTTCAACTGAAGCAGAGCTACTGAAGCAATCACACAAGGCTCTTATTCTCCAACAGAAGAACAACAAAAGAAGAGATGAGATTACCCAGAAAAGTATGACACAATTACCCCAAGAGATGCTGCAAAATCTGTTCCACAAACCTGCTGGGATCATGGATGCAAGGAATTCCCAAAAAAATGCTATTAGGGAAGAGAGCTGGCATGTAAAGTTATTATATCCCTTAAAGCACCTTTAAATATCCTTCCCTGTTTAATCAAAAATGATCCTTTGACTCTGGCTTTTAATATACTATAGAAGCACTAGATTTAGCCAATTCCAAATGCATAGCTGAAAAGATATTTCAGAAATTTTGGGCTGGCTTCTTGTACTTTGTGTTCCACTTTCTTTCCATTAACCTCCTCTCAAATTCTGAAAAATATCAGCGGTGAAAGAATACAAGAAAGCAAAGTAAGGCAAAACTGAGACGTCTAGACACTCAACCTCAGAACATGGTTTTCCTAAGGATACACTTTCAGCCTGGAGCCTGTGGGACTGCTTTACTGTGACAATTCAAGTTCCAGAATGCTTTTGCTTTCTTCAAACCCATGGAAGTAAATAATTATAAAAAACACACACAAAATCCAAACAAACAAACAAAACCAGCAACAAAAACCAAAACAGACCAGTACGTTACATCAAACAAAAACACTCTCCAGTCTTTCTGCAATTCACAGATTGCAAAGTTGCTGTTGGAAAGTAAAATTATTTTGCAGTTCCTGACTGAAGAAAGACATTGAATAAGTAACAACATTTATGCCTGTTTAGAGAGCTTTGACTTATTGAATGAGTCATGATGCTGAGCTGATCTCAAAGTTGGCTTTGCTTCAGCAAGTGTTGCATTATTTCATTCACAATTCTCCTAATAACATTTTCTGTTACAATATACAGTACAAGGACATTACTGAGCATTTACAAAGCTAAAGCAACTCAGCTCGAGCCAAGGGTTAGCACAGCACAACAGAAAGCAGCACTCCTCAAAATGCCATCACTTTTCTCTACTTGTAAGGACATTAGATTTTAGACATAATAAGCTGTGCCAGGTGAGTACCTGTCCCTTCAGCAGTCCCACCAGACAGTGCTGCTGTGCCCAGAAATGGGATCTCAGACTACAGGTTTGTGCTTAAGCTGATCAACACTCCCTCAGTAGAGTACAAACTAATTCCATGGCTATGGCCACTGGCACAACTGTGAGGAATACACAGAGGCTCTCTCACCTTCTTACCCTAGTCCTGAAAGCTCTCCATGAGCTGCCAATGTGCCAATGTTTGGAATTCTTCATTATCAGTCAGGGTTTCCCTACCCTCAAGTTCTTGGGTGCTTCTCAGAAAGCACTCTGCTAGATTGCTATTTCCCAATGGGAACAAATTTTAGGGACAAGCTACAGAGGGTCACTTACTTTCATCTCTGCTCAAAGCAAGACCCTGCAGTTTCTCCTAGGATTCCACCTAAATCATCCTCTTGACTTGCTCAGGGAATGACTTCAGCTGTACCTACAGAAGGTGATGCACATTTAAAGGGAGAAAGGGCTCTGCTTTTAGAAAACATTTTCAGTTTCATAGCTGAGTAAAAATACTGGGAAATACCCCAGATACTTCAGTAAACAGGATAAAATACCCTAGGAAAAAAAAATAGAGGGCAAGGAATCCAGAATAGCTTTGAAATATGGATGTGTTCTTCCCAGGAGTCTATAAAAGACTTGGTTAGCAAAATACCAACATTAGCTCAAGAGACATGCCCCAAAACATATCACAAATGAATTTTGCTCTCAGTTAGTTGTACCAAGTTAGGGCAATAAAGTCAATACATTACTCATCAATAACTAGCCAGCATTTTGCCATTTGGAAGCAACACCACTTTGTTCTTCTATATTTATTTCACCAAGTACATCAAGAGAGTACTAATACTGACAGGGTTTTTAGGTCACTTTCAACCCACAATCTCAAAGATGTTTTTCCTGGAATAGCATCAGTTACAGTTTTTTTATTGCTAAGGATTTGCTTTATTTACAGCAATCTGACTCCTTCCTATCCTTTGTGGAGCTAGTACAATGCAAATACTAATATCAGTTTCCTTTTACTGATGCAGAATCAGAAGCAAAGAAAACATGCTTCTGTCTTTAAAAAAAAAGAGCACTATTCTTCCGAAGCCAAGTTAGCACAGGCCTGGTCTCTCCTCTAATGCATAACAGTGCCTTTGAGGTCAGTAATTAATTATATGAAAAGTGGATCAGACAGCCCCATGATTTGCTACATTAGAAGTGTTAAGGAACATAAAATATTTATATGACTGTAAGAGTTCTGTACTAACAGAAATGTTCCATCAGCACAACACTGGGCAGCCCCATTACAGTAAGGATTTTCAACAGCAGACACGTTGATGTGCAACTGAGTTCTCACTCTATTTACATCATCATAGACAGGAGCTGCTGGAAAATACTGTAAAAAGTCTCCCTGAGTGGCCACAACTGCAGAAAGTGACAACCTACAGCTACAGCCAGCTTCATTCCAGCAAAAACTGCTCCCTTCTACAACCTGAAGAATGCACAGGCTAATCAGAGCACCACCAAAGAAGAAAAAAGAGTATAAAACAAGTTTGTGACAGAGAGCTATAGTGGGTTGATCCTGGCTTGACGTCATGTCCCCACCAAGATGCTCTATCATTCCCTGCCCCAGCTGAACAGGGGGAGAAAACATACAACAAAAGCCCAGAAATGCAGGTCCATGAAAGCCAAAATCACAGCAGACACACTGCAACTTCTACAAAGGCTTCTCTGGTGCAGGATCCAGCATCAGGGGAGAAACATTCAAAGTGAACTGCTGCCAAATTACAATGCAGGAGACCTAAACTGTCAACCCCTACCACAGTAAATATTTCTTTACAGAGACAAGATCTTCAATCTGTAACAGGAACTACTTTCACAGAGCATTTTGGTTCTGGTTTGTTTTTTTTTTAAATAGACTGAAGCCCCAGTTTTCACTCGATAAAGATAACAAACACAGAGCATCTAAACCATGAAAAGACACTGTCTCTGTGTATTTAATTTAAAACACCTGAATGCCAACTTGTGAATAATACCCCCTTTTCAACGTTATCAAATTAAACACAGAACTCTTGGCTTAATTTTATTTCCTAAGTGAACTTGATCTCACGACTAAGAAACTTCAGCTTGAGGAAATACTGAGTATGGGCTGAGATGGAAATGTTCTTAGTCAATTCAGATATAAAACATGTCAGTTTAAGCCTTCAGTGCCAAATGACTTCATCTCCATTTACAATAACACAGGTAAGACAACAGTAACTCTGTTAAACTAAGGTGTGTATCCAAGCCCACATGTGGCCACCTACCTTGCTTCTATGTGGCAATAAAAATATCCTTGAAAGAAGGGAAAATTAAAAGCACAACTGTGAAAAAGGTAAGTATTGTTCTGCTTGGTAAGTACAGAGAAAAGTCTTGTAAGTATCACAGCTTCGCTTTGTCTTTGTTTCTGTACAGCTAAAAAGCTGTCTGACAGGAATTGGGAAGCATGTGCTAGTCATTTTCCCCCCGTCATCCTCAAATGTAAACACAAATCTTAAGAGTGGTGCTATTTGTCTCACCAGTACATGCACTGCAAAATAATCTTTACTACAGCTGTAGGGAAGGAAAATGCAGCAAGAGAGTTTCACATCTTCATTAATCAGCTTGTTTGCTGTTTGATTCCTGTCACGGTTGAGGACTGGCAGCAAGGAAGCCACACCAAAAGCTTTGTGTGCTAAAACACCAGCAGGTATAAATGATTTCTGCCAGTTATTCTACCACTGTATATTTAGTGATGTCACAGCACAGAGCTGTTTGGAAAAAGCAAATAATGTCTTTGTGCTGCAGACTGGGTCTGGCTAGATCACAAAGTTCCCCTCCCGTTCTGCAGTTCCTACCAAAACAAATTTCTTTCAGTTTGTACAAGGATCACCAAGTACTCTTTTAACTGGTCTGCCATGAAACCTTGTTAGACAAGGTCCTTGCCATTGACATCCATGACTAACACTTCAACATCGTTCCTTCTGTCAGATGCCAGAGAAGGAACATTTCCCCAGAGCCCACATCCCTGCCCAGCTCTGTCCCCTCTTCTCCCAAACCAGCTAGCAGTGGCCCAGCCAACAAGCCACAGCTCTTAAACACTGGGGATACCAGCAGGGGCCTTTCACAGATTCAGGATGGCAATAACTGCCACAGGAGATCCAGGATTTGGGAGAGTCATGGGTTTTCCCTACCTTTCTAAGCATGGCACATACAACAAGCAAGGAAGACTAGCTCCAAACATGTATTTCACTGATAAGTCTTTCTCCTCTCAGAGCTGCATTTTACTTATCTTTCTCAAGCAGAGAGAGGCAAACTGAAACAGTGGAAACTGAAAACAAACAATTTGCTTGCTCACATTTCAGTGAAAGACTGAAATTTTATGACACCAAATACTCATTCACATCACTACTCCTGGAATATCCACCTCCTAACCAAGATCCTGCCTAAACGAGAACCAAAGCAAGAGCTTTGTGACCAGCATGCTTTATCTGACTAGACTATAGTTACAGCACATGTATTCACAACTATATTCTTATCCGCACACTCTGGACAACCTGAGCAGTTCTTCCAGAGTGGCTCTCCAGGAGACAGAACAACCAGAGGACACAGTCACACAGCTGCACTGCCAGACATGCAGCAACACACATTGAGACAGTCCATTGTATGATGAATTATCCAATGGAGAACCAGTCAGACAGGTTGCAGCATCTGTATCCTTAGGGGAGATCTAAAACAGAAAGAGAATGAAATGTAAAGTAAAGCAGGTGCACATCTGTGGGAAGAGAGCCGAGGCTGAGCACAACCTGCACAAGGTGTTTCTGTACAGTGTTATCCACAGGAGCCAACTCAGAGCCACAACAGATCCCTGTATCACCTACAGATTACAAACTCGTCCTGCTGTCAGTCCAGAGGGGTCACACAAACAAATCCGACTGCAGCCTTCATTCTACACCTAGAACTGCACCAGAATTCACAGCCTTCCTTCAGGTAAGCATCTCTGCTGCCATTTATCTTTTTCTCTTTAGTCTGTACCTTTCTCCAGGTACTGGTTGCTTCCTCAAAACTCACATCTCCCCTCCTAAAAGCCTGTCTAATCAAGTGTAATCCTGCATTTTTGGGAATCCTTTGCTACCACCTCCTCAATCAGTCCCCACTACTGCTATTCAAACCCTGCAGCGCTGCCTATCCTTTTCCCCATTCCTGTCTTGAGGCATTGCCCCTCTCTTCCCTCATGACTCAGTCTTGCACTGCTGCCTGCCTCTCTCATTCTTAACCCCTCAGTCCTGCCAGTCACCTCCAGCCTCGTCTCACCAGCTGCAAAATGCTCTTCAGAAGAACAACATTTTACTGGTACATTTGTGATGACTTCCTAAGACAACAGCTGTGCTTTTCTTTTTCCTAAAGGAAGCTAATTTTCTCAAGTGACACACAGCAACATCAAATTAAACTTAGGCATAGCAAATCATGCTGGCTTGTATCTAGGAGGTTTCAATATTTCAACACCTGCCATCCCAGACATAACTGCATTTTTATCCAATTGTCTTGTTAATCTTTCTTAAGAACCTCTCACTCTTTTTGTTTCTGCCCAGTGAAAAAGTTAACTTTCTCAGATGAAATCTAATCTGTAAGAAAAGCTAGAGAAACAAAACTTGCAATGTCACATAAAAAAAAAAGCTTAGTACAACAGCTACCCCATCCAAGTGTTTTCCCACACTGCCAAAACCCACCAAGGACAGGAGAGCAGCGATGGAAGCCTCACCTTCACCAAAATCCAAAGGGCACTAGGATACCCAGCTGTCTGTCCATCTGTGAGCCTATGAAGACGTTTTCAGATGAACACCTAATTACAGTTCACATTGTTCTGTTTTAATCATAGTCCTCAAATTAATTTTATCACACAAAAAGAAAACCTTCATAGCAAATCCATTTCTTTGGCTTCCAAATATATCAAGACAGGGAACAGGCCATCAAGCCTGATCCTCATAAGACTTCCAAGCTTGCAATACATCACCCTTGGTTCTAAGCCAAAGCCTGACATTATCCATCTATAATACTATGATATGCCTAGAAGACAAGCAGGGATTTTGGGATGATTTCTTTTCACACTGCACCCTGCCAGTGGTTCAGACCCCCATGAAGAATGTCCCACCTTCAGCTCTGAGGTCCATTTCTACATCTGAAATTCATCAGCCAAAAGTTTGGACTTTTTGATTCCGCTCAGCAGGATTAAAAAACGTTTCCACAAGACAATCTGGCTCATGTTCAACATAGCTTGCTTTAGGATGACACAATCAGAGAGAGCCCAAAGAACCCAGAGAGGTGCAACTCCTGGAAAACACTCAAGAACCACATCCCACCATGGAACAACTTTGTGCTGATTCCCTGCAGCTCTTTTCTCCCTGACAGGGTCAATGACAGACACCACCAGACTATGAAGGAGTCAATTCTCGTCAGAATAGCCACCACAGAGGTCTCGGTGGTAGCTGGGGCCCCTGCAGTGCTGAATGATACAAACAGGCAAGGACTAAACCCAGAAACTCAGCTCCATACCTCCAAGTCCTCATGGAATAAAGTTTACCACACAGTGGCCAATGCCGCCTTCCCGACCCCACCCCTCCACCAAATCACATACTTGCTCTTAACACAAGCGATCGGAAATGCCCGAGCCGGGGCTCATCTCAGGCAGCCCGAGGCACACGGGGAAAGGCACTCGGGAAGGGAAAGGCACTCGGGAAGGAGCATTTCGGGTGTCCGCCGGCCCCGACCGCTGGGGACACGGGCAGCAGAGCCCCAGCAGAGCCCCGGAGGGTGCAGGGCTCCCGACCCGGCCAGGCGCCCTCCCAGCCCCTCGGGCACACCCCGCACACCCCGCAGGCCCGGCGGGCCCCGCTGCCCCTCCAGCCCTGCCCCTCCAGCCCTGCCCTACCTGCCAGCCCGCCTCCGCCCTCCTCGCCGTAGCCCCGCCGCCTCTGCAGCACGAAGTACTGGTTGGAGCGCTCCTGCACCCACAGCTTGAGGGCATTTTTCAGCAGCACCTCCTCGGGCTTCAGCCACATCGCGCAGCCCCTCACGGCGCTGCCCCGGCCCCGGCCCCGCTCCGCTCGCTGCTGCGGTGCCAGCCAGGGCAGCCCGGGGGGGGGGGGGGGGCCCCCCCCGGCATG
>JAWWTY010000138.1:12370605-12400609 GCA_035222235.1 Margarornis squamiger | reverse complement strand
CCGGGCCGCGGGGCGGCGCTGCCGGGGGGGGGGGGCCGCGCGGGGAGGGGAGGGGAGGGGGACGGTCACAGCAGCGGGGCCCGGCGGGTGTGGGATAGGGGATCGGGGTGTGGGATGGGGGATCGGGGTGTGGGGATGGGGGATCGGGGTGTGGGGATGGGGGATCGGGGTGTGGGATGGGGGATCGGGGTGTGGGGGTGGGGGATCGGGGCACTGCCGTGTCCCCGGTGTGGGGATCGGGGTGTGGGGATGGGGGATCGGGGTGTGGGATGGGGGATCGGGGCACTGCCGTGTCCCCGGTGTGGGTAGAGGCTCTTGTGCCGCTCCCCCCTGCGGCCCCTGCCCTGTCCCTCTCCCTGCCCCTTCCCTGCCCTGTCCCTGTCCCCTCCCCGTCCCTCTCCCTCTCCCTGCCCCTTCCCTGTTCCTCCCCTGTCCCTGCCTTCTCCCTCTCCGTATTCCTTTCCCCTCCCTGTCCTGTTCCTCCCCTGTCCCTGCCCCTCTCCCTCCTGTGTCCCTCTCCCTCCTGTGTCCCTCTCCCTGTCCTTGTCCCTGCCCTCTCCCTGTCCCCGTCCCGCGCTCGGTTCCGGCAGAGCCGCCCCCATTTCCAGCCCGCAGGACACACAGCTGTCCCCAGGGTCGGTGTTCGGCCCCGCTGCGGAGACTGGGGCACGGAGGGACCCGGCAGGGACCCAGACCCCTCCTCGGGATATTCCTGTGCCGGGGAACCCCCCGCCCCACCAGGGAGCATCCCTGCCTGTTTACCTTTCACGTTATAAAATGGCAATCTGCCTTTTTGCTTCTATCACACAACACAGTTCAGTGCTGATTTGGAGTGGAGAAGACACTGCAATTGCCTTCACAACAGCTGGGCTCACCGGAGCAGTATTTTCATGATTCGCCTGCAAGACCTGCAGCATTTGTCCTCAGCTATTGGCTCTTCAGGTTATTTGCAGGCTGACTTTACCAGTTCTTCTGCACTAGAATAAATAGGTTTATCTTGTTAATGAACAAGACAGTGCCTTTCATACTCGGAAGGACCACACTTGCATATCAGCTCTTTACAAGCCCTCCCCTGATGTCTTCTGATTTCATAGAATCATCATAAAATGGTTTAGGGGGGAAGGGACCTTAAAGATCATCCAGTTCCAATACCCCTGCCACAGACAGGGACACCTTCCACTCCACCAGATTGCTCAAAGCCCCATCCAGCCTGGCCTTGAACACTTCCAGGGACTGGGCATCCACAGCTTCTCTGGGCAACCTGTGCCAGGCCTCACCACCCTCACAGGAAGAATTTCTTCCTAAGATCTAATGTGTATCTGCTCTCTGTCGGTTTAAAGCCATTGCCTCTTGTCCTGTCACTACACACCCTTCTACAAAGCCCGTCTCCATCTTTCTTGTATGCTACCTTAAGTACTAGAAGGTCCCAATTATGTCACCCTGAAGCCAGGCTGAACAATCCCAATTCTCTTCCTTGTAGGAGAGGTGCTCCATCCCCCTAATAATCTTGTTGACCTCCTCCTCCAACAGGTCGATGTCCCTCCTGTGCTGGGGACCCAGAAGTGGATGCAGCACTGCAGGTGGGGTCTCAACAGAGCAGAGAAGAGGCAGAATCACCACCCTCAATCTGCTGCCCACGCTGCTTTGGGTGCAGCCCATGCCAAATTTGGCTGCCTGGGCTCCAAGCATACATGGGCAGATCATGTCCAGCCTCTCATCCACCAGCAAAAAGAGTAGATTTAAGGAGTAGTTCCCTCACGTCCTGGTTTCAAAAAAACCCAGGTGCTAGGATTATTCTGCCATACGTACCTGGCAGCCAAGGATTTTCCAAGGCTGTGGGATGACTTGATGGGCATCGATCAGCACAGCATAACCCCCAGCTTCCCACAAAGTGAAGATCACAGCTACCCAGCTGCTCAGTCTGCCTGTTACTGAACCTCTGCTCTTGCTGGTTTTTCTCCAATCTCTTCATATGTTCCAAGATGCTCTAAATGTCTCCCTGAGGCCACATACTTGCCTTTTGGTGCTGACAAAAAGCACAAACAAAAGCTTCAGAGGGGTGGAAGGTGGGAACTTCCCACCTCCATGCAAGATTCACTCCTGGTCCTGACATAACCTGTCATTTGCTACAACTGGAGTGAGTAAATCTTCCTGTTTCCCAGAAACTTCCCTGCAGTTTCCTTCCCTTAGTACTCTCTCCAGCATAACTGACCTTCCAAAGACTTTCAAAGATAATGCTTTATTGATTGTGTATCATACAAAAAAGTCAGGTCACAAACTCAGCCTCTAATTTGAGCTCTTTCTAAAAAAAAATTATGCACATCATGCACTAACTACAGGTTGCAGTCTTGGCACTTTTGCTTTATCCTGCCTTCCTCCATGCCTTTCAATAGTGCTTCGCTTCCAAAAATGCTGGTGCCAGCACTGGTCTATTTGTGAGCATGGGCACAGTGAAGTTTTGCCAGGCACTCACAGAAATCATTTGGCAATTCCCATCCAGTTCCAGCTGCATAAGCAACCACCTACCCAAAGGCATCAGTGTGGAAGCAGACCTGAGTGTGCCATCACGTTTAACTCACAGGGAGCATTCCAAACTGGGTGAATTGCACTGAGATGCAACTTTCTTTTTCTTTTCTTCCCATCACTCGTTGCACCACAGCAAGAGAAGCTGTAGTATTGAAAAGTTTTGCCTTTGAAATTAATATAGATTTAACTAACACCATTCTTTTACCTGCTTTTATAACAGAATAGGAAGCAATACGTTTCTGTGCTTTGCCTTTAATAGAAAGGAAAAATTAAATAAAAGTCATCAGCCAGCATGTGGAAACACACAGATCAAACATTAATGAGACAAGGCAAACAACTCCCACATACACTGGCACACAGCTCTTCATGAGGCAGTTCCTTCCACCCCCACCTGAAGGGACCAAGTAACAGACATTGCTGGAGATTTACCAGCTGAACCCACAGAACGGTTCCTGCATGGATCCTGCTCTTCTAAGAGCATTCCCAGAGAGAGTGTTTACCATTTAATTTTCCCCAATTAGACAAGCCCTTGGAGATAAGAAATTAAAGACCTAACAAAGATTTTCTGATGCTAATTGTAAGGAGAGATGCCCTTGGTATTTCCTACCCTTTTAGCTTGCCTTTTGGTGACTCACACATGCTGGACATGTTAGGACATACATTGCTTGCTTATGCAACAGTCAAACTTTGTTAATTGGATAAATATTTAACAGTAAAGTGCTACTGCTTGGAAAATGTCTGTTTTGTTTTCCTCTCCTTGTTTCAAGGTCTTGGATGTCTTCCTTTTTTCCAGTTCCCTCAGGCGTTTGATTCTTAATCAAATACTGTTAAGATGCAAAGAGTGCCCCTCTATCAGCCTGGAGAAATTTATTTATAGCCTCTTGAAAACTTTCGTAATCAGTGCATAATCACGCTACAGTCTAATCAATGCATTCTACAGCAACAAAGATCCATTTAGGACTGCAGAATTTTTCTTTTACTTCTTAAAGACCTCCTAGAAATTGTAAATTACTTCCCTCAAAAAAACATAGTCAAGATCATATATAGTTATATAAATAAATGTTGGCTTCACTTTGTATAACTAACAGTTGAAGAACCAGTGCATGAATGCTGCAATTTGGTTTCAAGTTTCTCTTGAAACCAAAATTAAAATTTGCCAAAGCCAGTAGATTTTCTTTGATCTCTTCCAAACTCCTGCCATTACACTGCTGCAGGAGTGCAGCCCCATTCAAATCTGCACAGGAAAAACACCAGTTTAAACCGGGGTGAAAAGGCAGAGCTACTTTCTGGGCTGGTGTGTGTTAAATGTGAAAGGAAATTACATTGAACCACACAGCTGAGGTATCCTGTCCAACTGCTAGGTCACTTGAGAAGTGTAGATCTTTCTGTCTAAAGACTGAGATGGACTCTCCATTTTATGGGAAGAGTCTGACTGACCTTGTGACTCAAACTGCTTTTTTTGTTTGCAGCCCCTCAAGTCCTACTTTTTCCCTTAAGCAAAAATCTCAGCTGGAACTGTATTTCTATAGGAACACCTGAAAATTTTCCTCAAGATTAGAAAATGGTATTGTTTTAGTCTGGGCTTTAAAAAGTCCTGCTGTCATAAAGCCTGGTTTACAAGACAGCAGAGGAATCCAGCACCAGGTAACAAGGCTTCCTCTCCTGCAGGGATAAAAAAAATCTTTCCCAGTCCCCCTTTGAAAGCACACAAGGGTTTAAGTGTCTAGATCAGAACTTTCCTGAGGGAGAGAGGTGACAGCAGTGAGATGATGCTGGAGCTTGTTCAGCTTGCTCTTTGGGGACAGAAGAATTGACCTGTCTGTATGACTCAATGGGAATACTAACAGAGTCAATAGGCAGACATTTTAGCAATTGCTACCACTCATGGACACATAATTTCCATTATCTTACACACAAAATTAGTGTATCTATAGCAAACCCCAAAACTACTGCACGATAACAAGTTTATATTTCACTTCAGGAACAACCCAATCCCCAGGCACAGTCCTGTTGGCCTCTTGCTTAGAGGAAAGAGTCTGTCATGCAACAGTGCACATATATATGTATATGTGACTCAGAGTCATTCAAGCCCGTAGCATCCCCAAAAACAATAAAAAATCTGCTGCACAGTCCCCTAAGAAGGGTCAGTTAAAGACAGCTGCTATCCATGGAAACTTGGAAATACACAGGGAGAACGGAGCTTTGAAATTTCTTTAAAGCAGTCTGACAGCAACAGACCCAAGTTCAGTAGGACAGATGGTGTTCATGAGACTTACACTTTCATTTTTAAACAAAGCCCTTTGCATAGCTACTAGTTACAAACAAATCTGCACAGACAAGAGCACGGCAGACTCACAAGTTAAGCTGCAAAAGCAGAGAACCATTACATTCTGCCTAGCAGTAACTCAAATACTGTTCAGGTACAAATGCTGCATTTGTTCCTTTCGCAGTAGGTCACATTTGATATAAGAATCTTAAATATCTCTCTGAAAATCAGCATAAGTGCCTTGAGTTCCGAGCAAGCCCGTGAGTTCATAGAACACACACATACCATCTGATCCTACAGCAGTACAGGTTCATCAGCAGGAGCTGCTGCACCCCCTAGTACTCCACTAGGGCATTCCTTGAGAGAGTGCTCTGCATCTCCATCACAAATACCAGTACTGCGAAAAAGGCAAGTTTGTTGCCCTTAAAAAAAACAGTAAATATAAAGCTTGAATTCTATAAACAAAGCAACCCAAATGATTGGAAGAAAACAAAAGAAAAAAGTGCTTTTCAATGCATTGAAATGATCTGAATCCCTTTCCTTTTTTTTTTGTCTCTTGAACATCAGATCTCGCTCCTATGGAACACAAGGCTGGCAGGTGATTTCATGAGACTGTATCCTCATGAGATCCTCCTACATTACAGCTTACACACCACAATAAATGTATAGAAGCTTTGTCAAATTGAAATGAAAATGAAATTAAGTGATCAGGAGCTGCATATTTACTGCTTGGCTGTTTCTTTCTCTGCTCTGCATCTCAGAGGTAGAATAGAAAGGCAATCACAGCAAATTACAGCTTCAGAGTGGAGTCTGACTATAGTCAGCTGTGCAATTGGAACTTTCTAGACTAGACTTGGAACTGAGCTAAAAAGAAACACAAGACTTAGTAGCTACCCAATCGGCCAGGAGAGCAACAAGTTTTTACTACAGCTCACAGCAGAGTACAGAACAAAGGACATGTAATAATTTTTAAAATGCTTTTTCTTCAAAGCAAGCACAGACTTTGGAGCAAGGAAGGGATGCTGAGCAGCCTGAGATGCAGCCTGTCCAATCTGAAGAGTTCACAGCTGACTGCTTCATGCTGAACATGCCTGCAAGAACAATTCAGAGGTCCATCAAGCAGCTCACTGAACACACCCTAAGCTGCTTGGCTTTCTTCTATACTGAGTACAGCTACTAGGTTTAAGCTCTCAACACAATTTCAATCCATGTAACAGTAGCACACTGCACATAATTAGCACTCCTTAGGCCAATTCCTTTGAACAAACACTGCTGCTTTTTGGCCTCCCAAAACTGAATGAGTTTCAGGGTTGTGGAACATGGCAAATTCAGCATTTGCTTCCATATGAGAGTTGGTAATATTTCATGTCAGTCAGGATCATCAAAAATAGAGTTTTATTTACATTTTCATATTCAAATTCAATACAAATTATGAAATATTTACAACCATTTAATTTGTACTATAACTAATAAAATGCATTGCTTTTCCCCTCCAGATTCTGAAGTCCTTTATTGCAGGCTTTAAGACAAAGTCCTGCTAACATTAGAAACTAGTCAGAGACAGAGGTAAAAAAATAAAGTGCATTTGTAAGATGTCCTTAGCTACCTTTGCTGGGCAAGGCCAAGTCACTTACTATTGAGGCACCCAGTGCTCCTCCTTGACCCCATCCCAACTCCATGCAGATGGCAGACAGCTTCTCCAACCCTCTGTTACACTCACAGGACGTCAGCTCTCCCTCCAGCTTGTGCACTTAAGCAAGACAATGCACAGCAACAGTCCAGCATTTTTCAGAGGCTGGATCATTTTCTGAACCAAACACTGCAGATCCTTTGGGAAAAATCTATCTTTTCATCTTCAGTTTACTCTTTCTGAAGGCATCCCATATTCCCACAAAGCCAGGACTCTGGCATGTTGCTGGTGCTAGAGGTGGTGGTAACTCCCAAAATCACTTGAGGATCTTTCAGACTGACTACCATTAACAAGGTTTGAAAAGTTCCTGCTGTTGTTCCCTTTACAGTACTGTGCAAGTCAGATTTGGCCTGTCAGCTTGCAGCTTTCTTTTTTTTCCTCTTTAGGAATGTGTGGTTGGCAGGTTGGAGTTGAGAGGTAGAGAATCAGTCAGTTTACTAGAGAACCAAAGACACTGTGGACGAAATCCAGTTTGACAAGCATTAGTTCGCACTTTCTCCTATCAAATTAGTGCACTGAAACATGAAATACAGTGTTACTTTAAACAAAACTGTGTCTCCTAAATAAGCATTAGACCAGATCAAAATCAATTTGTTTACAATGAAAATCCACTTGAACGAAAACAAACAACAAAAAAACCCAACTCAAAACAATTCCCAGTAGAGATAGCTACAACATAGAGGGTCTTCTCACTTAGACAACTCAAACACTGAAGAGAAGCTTTGTTGAAGGTGGAACTTTTGTTTTAGTGTTAAAATCTGCTGGTTTTCTTTATATTTAAGACAGCTTTATCTGAAGAGTGCTAAAACTCACATGGGAAATGCAGTTTTAAGAAAGGCAAACCATACAATTATGATTTGAACAAGTCTATTTATCTAAACATTGCCAACAGTTTTGCAGCAGTCTTGCAATTTTTGGTATATAGGGAATGGCAGTAGGCAGCTCCTCGCAGAAGGCTTGCACCATGTTGCTGGGCATGCCCTTAGAGCGTGACTTCACAAACGATTCTGCCTTCAGAAACTTGCGTTTCGTCTCCCTCAAAACCTGGGTTGTCACCGTGCGAAAGGACAGCCACGGGGGAGGGCTGGGATTCTTCGTTTACAGGAGGTGTGTTGTCACCTGTCCAGAACAAAACCAAGTCAAGACAAGTTAAGAAGTGTCATAAGCAAGCTTTACCACCTTAAACTTGGTTTCCAGAAGCCCACTGCAGTGGTCCTTTCCCAATACTTTTCCTGCGCAGTTGGAAATCCAAGGCCACGTTCCAGCTACCACTCTTCTGCTGTCCCTCCCTAGTTTGTGAGCCCATTCTTGACCACCTGTCATTTCTAGAGATACCTGCTTGGCTCAGTAGGGCTGAGCAAGCAGAGCTTGTGTGCTCAAGCCACAGAAGGCCCTATGAGACTATGAAATCCAACTAGGAGATTGTCAGTTCTTGTATCTTTAGGGCTGCTGAAGGCAGGCACCAGGAGCAGCTCCTAAGATGAGGTTCAGGATAAACTGGGGTGGGGGGCCACACTGATTCATAGAGAAAGGCCTTCTCCCTACAGATTAACCTTGCTTGGCTGATGTTCCTGTGTGTCCTTCCCACTCCAGGTGAGAATATATGAGAGCCTGAGCCATGTAACTAATCCAGCATCACTTGAGTTGCCTGTAGGGATGCAATTCCAACTTCTGATGCTTAGCTGATAGGAAGTGTCCTCGGCTCTACTGGGGTGCTTGAACAGGGCACTCCCATATCCACATCAGTTTTTGTAGAGCAACATGTCACACAGAAAGCAGGCAGCAAATCCCACATTTTCCTATCAAATAGGCTTCCCACAGGAAAGAGAGCATCCTTTTCACCTCCAAAAGCTCTCCTTCCCAAGGCCATGCCACAATCCAGGGGAGAGTTACTTTCATGTGTTTATCTGGAACCTTTCCATTTTTAAAACCAACAGCAACATTGAGCATGTGTTGGCAAAGTTGAGCACTAAAAAGACATTTTCAATTAGTTTGCTATTGTTCAAAAAGATGAAGTATTTGGAAAAGCTGATAGTCTTTTCAAATTAACTGAGTTTGTGTTCATGGATGACTTAGCCTTGGCAAAATCTGAAACTCAACTGCAGTATGTCATCTCTCTCCTGCACCATCTAAGCTAGAGCAAGCCTAATTCTCCAAAAGTTTTCTGTAAATAAGCAACTACTTAAAGCTGACAGATGTGGTAGCAAAGCAACACTCACTCAGCCAAATAAAATCTCAAAAGAGACAAAGAGATGAGGGACATCTTTAGAAAAATCTCTTTGCCCTTGGAGTAGTAAGCCTCTGATTTTTTAACTACTCTTTTCATAGGCTTTGTCTTTTAATTCACATTAAGGTTGTGTTTCATTTGGAAACAAAGATCAAGTGTCAGAGCCAAGTGCTAAACCAAAAGGGAAGATCAAGCCCTGTGAGATGTTATCAAAGCAAACTCCCCTACTTCACAGCCTAAGCAACTAAGTGCAACTCAATCTAGCAAGACAGATGAAAAAGTAGACATACTTTCTGACGGTGCATGTGCTTCCTGAGCAGATTCATCTGGGCCCTGTACAGAATCATATCCAGACGATGCTGTCTCACTAAGATTATCGTCTTCATTAACTATAGTGACAGTGGATAGAGGTCTCTGGCCACTGGATCCTGAGGCTTGCACAGACTGGGACCGTGTTTCTACATCCATCTTTGTGGGGGAAAAAGAAAAAAGAGAAAATGGTTAAGTCACAACTTGGTAGACGGCTGCATCTTTCCAGGAGACCAATGCTTGCAAGGACTGAGTCCAGGGAACTTTTACCCAGAGGGATTAAAAAATAAAATGGAATAAAAGTTCTGCTATTAACCTGCAACATCATAAGGTGAAACCAGTTATGGCCTAATTGAGTGGGAAGTTCAGACACAGCTTCTGCATTCTTCACTCTTTTACTGCCCAGTACCACAAAAAGAGTCTTCCTTCCACTCACTGCAGATACGCCTCTCCCAGGCAAATTCTGGCATACATTTTAGCTGGTCCAGGCAGTGGCAACAGCAGCATCCCCTGGCACTTGCAGCAATGAACAATTACAGAACACATCAGAATTTCCTGATGTATCCTAGGAAATCATGTGGCTGCAGGAATGATGTACGTGCTAACACATTCACTTTTCAAGGACTCTGAGTACTGAGGAACTGAACAGAGGTTCCAGGGACAGCATGAGCTGTCAAAGTCTGCCTGAAGCTTTGATAAACACCCTTAGATGCAAGTGAAAGAGTTAAGAGTTATTCTTCCGTACATGATAGTCAGCTTTGGCTGACATTCTGCCCAAGGCTTTAGGTAATACCAACTTGGAGCAGGTCAGCTGCAGGTTTCCCTAAAAGGGACACAGCAGTTAGTCCTGTAGCATCTGGCCAGTGACAAGGCAACACCTGTGCTTACCACCAGTGCTCCAGAGGCAGCAAGGAATAGCTCAAGATGTGGTTACTACACCAATGTAATACTGACAATGACAGCTGCCACTGTGACAGACTGCTGGCTTACCTCAACACCCAAAACTTTGAGGATGTCACATTTGCACAGTGGACATGTCCCATGATCCAGAAGCCAGGGGTCAATACAGGTCTTGTGGAAGACATGGCTGGTGGAAGAAGGTAGCCAACAGGTTAGGTTTCATACCAGGAAGACTGCTTAAATGCCACCTATGAAGGAGCCTTTGGTAACACTGAGAATTTATTCCTGCCAGAATGAATGACCTTATTTTGCTTCAAGTTTCAGTTGAAAGTTATGGATAGTTGATCTCTCAGCCTGCAGCTGGTTTGTGTTTATTAGTATCTCGATACAACTTGCTAGAATTCAGCATTACAATTTTTGCTACATCAGTCTAAAGCTGCTTTTTTTTTTTCTCCCCCCAAATGCATGTACAACACATTCCCAGCTGATAATTTAACTCAATGTGATTATTGACATGTCAGCCTTAGCTTTAAGGTTAACTTCTGTCATGCAGATGCAGATGACTGAATAGCACTTGCTTCTGTTAGAACTACACGGGCAAGTCATCTCAGAGAGTAATGTCCTCGAGATAAACTGTACTCCCACCCATTTACTTTGTCTATGCAATCACTGCTATTCCAAGTGGATATTTGGCAGGCTGTGCACTCCAGTAAGTAAATATAGTTCAGCCATCACAGATGCAAATGCATGCTTCTATTAAGACATTCAATTCCACAATGGGTCTAAATTAGGCCACAGATTCAGGAGGATGACTTGAAATCCTGTAATCTGCCTGTTTCCTCAGCCTGAATAGAAACAGCAAGGCAGACAGGCACTGCTCAATATTAATCAACTCTATTATGAGACAAGTGCAGAGATCACCACATCCAGTGCTCAGTAGTCTCTGGCCCAGGAGGATCCAAGGATTCTCCAGTGCAGCCCACATAACCAGCACTTCCTTTCAGCTGCACCAATGTAATATTTAGAGTACAACCTGAAACTTCCTGCATGCCTGACTATTTTAAGTCCTTGGACTTAACACTGGACTTGTGTATCTGCAACTATAAATGCCTTCAGTTTGACTCTCTGGACAAGAATGCCCTTGGCAAATACCCACACCCCAGGGACTCAGATACCACCAATGTGACTCACGGAAACATTTGATTGTTTGCTGCTTTCATAGGTACAGTGAAATGCTTTCATAAGTAGGGTGTCAGTGTTGAGGTCAACCACCAAAATCAAGAGTGTTCTTCCAGTAAATATCAGTCTATAACTCATGTGAGAGAGAATTTAATATGGTTGATACTGGCAGAGATCACCACTAGTGAAGATTATGAAGTCCATCCAGTCATCTAAAGTATGTGCCTTTAAGAGCTACATTTGGGCCAAAGAGGAATGAAACATCACAAATATACTGAAAAACAGTCAGAGCAAAGCATAATGCAGCGAATTTGTGTATAAAGAATACGTTCAGAAAAAGTTACTCCACTCTTACCCCAATAAATTATGCTTTGACTGCAAGTTCATATCAAGATTAGCAGGGTTTATAAGGACATAATGAGAAGTGAGGTCTCTGGTGAGCCAGAATTATCTGGAGCCTGTCTAAAAGTTTTTGTACTCATGGCACTTAGTTCGTTACTCAGCAAGATTACCCACAACCATAAACGCGACAAGACAACTGAATAATCATTAACAAACATTCCTGAAAGTTTATTCAGTTTTGGTTTTCTCTAAAGTATTAAGCACTAGATCAAGGAAGTTGACTGATAATACCTTAGCAGACCAACTTCATGTTATCAAAACATGATAAAAAAGGCTGCTCTGAAAAAGAAAGCCTTTGCAAAGCCAATCTGGTACAAAGGGAACTCCAGCTCAGATTTGATAGCGTTTGATAGATAGCACTACTCAGCACACAACAGCAGCTACAGATTTTGCTGTTCTTCAGGACTTACTTTTCCTACATTAAAATTTTTCCAAGTGCTTTTGGTAGCTCTCCCCAAAAGTCACAAAACCTCCTCCCATACACAATTTGTGCAGTTCACGTGGCAGGTCTCTGACTTTAGAAGTTTGGCCAGAGCAGTCCTATTCAGCAGACACAGGGGAAAGTCCCACAGAACAAATTTCCTTAAGTCCTGAAGGAGCTTCATTGTTCTCCTTAGGAGCAATCACAGTCTTTGTGCTACACTCCTGGGCTTCTGCAGGAGTAAGATACAACAGGGGAGAATTCTAGAAAAATAAACTGCCATAGCTCTATTTTGGTCTCCAATTCAAAGGATGCACACAAGAATAGAAGTGCTTTCTTCTAAACTACAAAAGCCATCATGGTTTAACAAGTTTAGCATAAGCACAGCCCTCTTAGTGTGCCGCAAATTAAGGGACAAGAAATGGGCAATGTTTTGCCAGTTACCTGCAGTTTAGTGGGAACATTCTTATTTATTAGCAAAGGAAGAAATCTTCAAAAAGCTCTGGAATCCCCTTGAGGGGCACTGTGGTCTGTCAAGCTATGCCTGTCAGTCCACTCATGGGGGAAGTTATGAACACAGGTCATTGGGGTACACAAAGTGAGTATTTACACAGTTCCTGTTGTTCAAAACATTGTTTTGACAGGGATTCAAGAATGCTTGCTGTGCAACAACCTGATTAAAGTTTGATCAGCTTTGTTAACATGGCAGAAGGAACAACAACAGCCATGGCAGATTTTGGGTAAGGGGCAGTTTGGAAGACTACTTACTTGCAAGTCAGAACACGCATTACATCATTTGGCTTGTACTGTTCAAAGCACACAACACAGGAATCCCCATCTGGACCAGTTTCCTGAAACAGTGAAATAAATTTACTGCATTAACAGACTTTCTGAACTCCAGCCAGATTCACTGCAGACAAAGGGGTTTAACTAAAGTCATCCAAGATGCTCCCACATATAATCGTATATAAACACACTGTCTGGATTACTCACAGTCAAGCTGACACTTCAACAGAAGCATTTAAAGTTTAAACCCATGGTTTAGAATTTCAGCTGTAAACCATCATTGGATTACTGGAAGCAGTACTGTAGAGGTTTAGAAACAGCTACCTCCAGTTCTAGTTACAAAAAAGAAAAGCCAGGGAAGCTGAATAGATATACTAGTTCATCTTTAGGCATCTATGTCAGCAAATTAAGATCTCTCTCCTCAGCAAGACTACAAGCAAGCAGCTAACAAATAATCTGATTTATAAGAATATAAGAAAGTCTTGCAGCCTGGAAAAGGACCTGGTCTGAAAGAGGAACTGTCTCTGCCAACAATTATGGGCTTTGAGAGACTTCTGCACTCTGCTCCAATACTATGGACCACTCTCTCCAGGCTGTCACATACAGGAGATCACAGGATCAGTCCTACCTTGTCCCCTTCCTTCAAGGTGCGCAGCTGCATCTGTTCAATGGCGTTCTTAGCCCTGGCCCTGAGTCGTCGCTGTGACAAGAAAGCAGTCTTGGTTAAACACAGTCATTTTTCTATCAAGTTACTAATACTTACCCAGGTGCCTACTGCAAGCAGGCAACAGTGTTAAAACCCAGATGTTACCACAGAGAGCCAGGTAAGCACGACCGTGCTATTTAGAGACAAGGTGAAACAGGTTTTCTGGACGTACTGATGTGGTTACTGACTGGATGACACACCAACAAAGCAGTTGTATCTGATTTGTTTTTACCTAACCTTTTCACAAAGCACAGGAATTCCAAGGGTTTCTTCTTGAGAAGATGCAAGATAATACCTTGATCAAATTAGACCCAGACAAAACAAACAGAAGCCTTCAAGGTGACTTGGTACAGAAGACAGAACATTGAGTCTTGCCATCAATAGTTTTACTCACTTAATGACTCCTTCCTGCCACAAACTCATGTCCTGATACAAGGTGAGAGAGATTCTTTACCAATCAGCCCACTTAAACCAGCACACCAAAGCACCCTCAACTACTCCTCTGCCTTCACTGCTCTACAGCTTGCCTGGCAGCTGTTGGTGTCACTGCAGCACTGGAATTAGCCCAGGAGTCAACCTCTCTGTTTAAAGGTCACAGGTTGGTGCTGTTCCACCAACACAAAGAATAGGACTGTCCTCTCCCTTCCAGTGCCTCAGGACACAGAGGTGTATCAGGCAGCTCTGGAAGTGCTGTCCCAGCACGACATTACCTTGGGGACAGACCAGTCTCCAGTTTTGCAGCTAACCAAAAAGCCTCTCTCCAATCCAGCTGCTCCCTGCAGGAGCCCTGTACTGTTAGCTTTCCAGCATTCCATCTCCTTAGGCATTTTAGCCCAGTCACATGAATCTTTTCCAAGTGCAGTGCTGGTGGCACAAGTACAGAAGGACAAGTGGGTGGAAGGCTGCTGCTGACACTTAAACTCACAAGGACTGGCCATTCAAGTCTACACAAGATTCCCTGTGCTGAAGCCATTAATGGTGAACGAGTTGATTTATACAGTCCCCTGGGACACTGCCAAACAGTCTTGGTGCAAAATGAGCTGTGTATCAGCATTGTTTTGGTGCCCTAAGACAAGAGAATCCATGTGCAGGCCTTTAAGACTCTAACAGCTATCAAGGAAGAGACACACAGAATCCAAAGGTAAAGGATGCAAACAGATTTTCAGGCAGATTTTTCTAAGGAACAAGAACTAGACGAGTTTTCTTGGAAGCTCGTAAAGTTCTTTTCTGAAGATATCAATGTATGTTTTTGTACGTCACTTATGGTTAACTTAGGAATGATGTTCCCCTTGTCAGTGTTTGAGAGAGCAGCCATGTACTTCTGTTTCCTGAGGCCCCTAAAAGTCTGAGCAGCAAATATGGTAACATCAACAGAGGAGGAATGCAGCAATATTAGTACTTCTCATATGTAGCCAGAACTGTCACCACTACTTGTTATTAAATGAAAACTAGACTTTCTAGGAATGTACTCCCTCATCTGGTATCTCATCTACACATCTAATGTCAGGCCAAGCACATTAGACAGGACCCAACTGGCTGCCTTGTTAATAATTCACTGAAACAATATTTTAAGTTTTGCACGGGCACCAGTTTAATTGCACTTCATTAAATGCACCAATGGCAAAGTCACCTTTAACATTGATTTTGGCAAGTACAGCAGAATACCCTTCCAGGGCTGGAGAAAGGAAGCAAGAGGAAACTTTTTAGTGAAAAGTCTACCAGGATACTCGAGCTTGGAATGTCAAAGCATTTTGCAAAGCCAAGTTTTTCAAGCAAATGTTAAATGTTAATTATGTTAGAAGACTAAAAGCCCCAACCCAGCAACTCCAGAAAACAAATAGCTAAGTTGAGGAAAAAGAATCAAGGTATTACAAAACAGGTCAGGTCCCAGCTCCTGCCCAGGCTCTGGCATGTTGAAGTAGTGAGGTACCTAACTGGGAAAATTAAGATTGCAGTCACTTAGTCCTCAGCCTTCCCCAGTCCAGTGCTGCTGATTTTGTCTCCAGCCCTTTCTGCATAAGGGGCCAGAGTGCCTTCCTGGCACCCTGTGAGCATGGTCATGGCAATGCAGACAAGAAAGCTCTAAGGAGGTCAGGAACTCCTGCTTTTCTCCTGTAAGCTAAGGAGATTCTTCCCCACAGGTAGCTACTGCCATGAACACAGTTTTTCACTGTGGGAAGTTGAGCAATTCACCTCCTCCAAAGCCATGAATTAGGTAATTTCTCAGCTGCGACATCTAATCTTTATGAAATCAATGGAAGTGAAGATTTGAGCTGAAATTAGAATCCAGGCCACTGATAATATCATGGGCCACTTTGCATTATTAAGAAAGGTTACTATATTGAGGAACTGAATTTATCAGTATTCCGCTGACAAAAAAGGCAGCAAGCCATCCTACCACACTTGACTTGTTTTTCCACCTTCTTGCTCACTGACCTCATAATGCAGTAAGAGACTGCAGAGGTGGGACTTGAATTTCAAGCCCGGAAGAAAAGATCCATTCCAGAAGGAACTAGCAGGCTGAAAACAGTTTTGCTACACAGCTCATGAGGAAAGAGCCACTCTGGTTTAACTAACTGTGGTAGGGACAGATGTGCTGATAAATTTCTCTTTTTCCTTGGACCAGAAGACAACATGACTGGCTCTTCTCAATAGTCACTCAACTTTTAAAAGAAACCCTTCACACAGTTTCACAGTACTGACTTCCCTGCAATTCCTGCTCAAGCAGAGTGAGAGACAGCTGCTGCCTTCAAAAGTCTGGAACAGAGAACACATTTAAAGCCTAGGTTGTATGTCATCAAACCATCCAGAAAAAGTGTTTTCACCAGAAGCAGTAGTCATACTGAAGGGTACAGAAACTCTGTGCCCAAATGGTGACATTTGAAGGTACTCAACAGCCTTGTCTATAAGACAAGAGATTGCTTCAGAGAACACTGAAGACTCATTTCTCTCAAGCCAAAAGAAAAGGAAGAACATATTGCCAATATGGTAATACCTGAAGTGATCCAATTCAAATAGGTGTTACAAGAGTCCTGTGGATGAATGAAACACAGACCTAGCCAGGCTTTGGTTTTCAAGAGGCCTTGCAGAAGAAAGAAGCATCTAGAAAATGGTTTCCCCTCTTTCTGTTCTACTTAGTAAACAAGTGGGACTCAAGCTTCATCACCCCTTTCAGTCCTTGTCTAGGGCTGTGGCTCAGCACACAAGAACAAGCCAAACACTTGGGAACCTGAACAGACAAGAGACAAGCTGCAGCACATCATTGTCACATATCACTATTAGCTCATCGTAGCACTCTGGAGAGTAATTCAAAAATGCTTCTTTGGTTCCAGTGGCTGACTGACCCTTTGAAACACACAACAGCAAGATAATCCCACAGGGAAGGTCAGAAAAGCAGACAGGAGACTTTGAAGAGCAGTAAGGGGAAGCATTCAGAACAGCAGTGCACTTTGAAAAGAGGGAGAGTCTCTAACACTTCATTATCAATACATTTGACTGTTCCCTAAAGACAACTCCCAAAAGAATGTATCACCCTTCTGCATCTGTGCAAGAAAGGAGACAAAACACACTCTTTTGCTCCACCCATGGACTGAAATTCAGGCAATCTGAGTTTCCAAAGGGCTGAATGATGACAGCAAAGCCACCCATGTACCATGCAAGCTGGTGAATTATTTGACTAATATTCAGTACTTCATAGAGTCAAAGCAGCTAAAAGTCTCAAGCTTGGGATCTACACTGAAAATCCAATGAGCTGCCTAGCAGGACACACTGTAGCACCACCTTTTAGTAGTTCACTTTCCTAACAAGCACTTTCTTGTTACTTTTTGCTTATCTAATTACTGTGAGGTCAGTCTGAGATGCCAGGGTATAAAAACAATTGAAAACAATTCTGGATTGTCTTTGAGTTTCATTTTGACAGGACAGTACATTTTTACCCCCTGATAGCAGAGAATCTTTCTTCTATTCTTATACTTTATAAAACACTTCCTGAGGCTCCTTGATTTCAGTTCAGCTGAAATCATGTGGAACTGGCATGCCATTTAACTGTGTTATTTTTCAATCTACTGTAAATTCCTTCTGCACACGGAGCCCAAGACTTAAACAGTCTGTGAAGGTGCTAGCCAAGCAGACTGGATTTTCCCAGCACTAGCTACCACTAAGGCATTAATAACATCTATGGCTTCTTGAAAGCCTGATAGCTCAGAATAAAGCTGGGCTTCCACAACTGCACTATTTAAATACCTTCAAAGGAGGACACATTTCAATTTAGTTTAATAAGCAGTGTTTAGGGCACCCAGTTTTTTCTGGCCAGCTTTGATTAGCTTTAAACAGAGTTCTCAGACTAGGGCAGATGGCAGGTAATGAAGCAGTGGATTCATCAGCAGGACACTGTGCATCTCTGTCCAGAGATGTCAGCAAGAGAACAGCACCAGGTTACAGAGACAACTCCACATTTCATCCAAGACCGGCAATGCTACATCTCACAGGTAGAGTTATTTGGATACTTAACTCATTAGCAACTCCCTTCCAGGGGTTTAAAGACAACACACTTGAACAGTGTTTTTCAACTCCTCACTGAGGCTGCCACTGCAATTCTCAGACAGCTTTCAGTCAGGAAGCAGCTTTCAACAGGCAGCAGCCTCCCAACCTGCAGCCAAAGTCATGCCCCATTTGGCAGAGACTTCCATCGTGTTTCCTGATACAGCAAGCACATAGGTAGTGCTGTGTGGGAAGGGTGAGGGTCAGCAAAGAGCAGTTTAGCTCTTTCACAGCCTCCAATACATCAGCATTACAGCTGCACTGCTGTTCAGGGCATACAATTTGTAGGAGACACAGTTAGCTAAACACAACCAACTGTTTTCTCCAGACAAGTTTACTTTTTGCTGTTCTTTAGGAAAGTTTGAAGCTGTTTAAAGATGTATCTCTTAGCAGTTAAAGATCACATTCCTTCCCGTGGAATGAACAAACTCAGTGACTTTGGTGCTTAACCAGTATTTTGCCCCCAAGACCCACACCACAGAGGCCCGGGGGTATAAAAAGCAATGGGACAAACTCACCTGCTCCCTGGACTGGGCCCTTGCAATAATGAGTCTCCGAGCAGAGTAAGAGACATAGCAGCCCAAGGTTGCTGCTGCAACAACGAAAAATGACACCGAGATAAAGAGGATGGTGAAGATATTCATCGAAAAGCTGCGCTTTTTCCCCACTTCGATGACCATAGTCACTCTCATGCCACTCTTAATCCGGTGCAGGATCTCCATGCCTTTCAGGTTGCCAATCATAATTGCAACGATCTTTTCAGCACCTGCAAAGGAGAAGAGGAATCCATGCTGAGTTCCCAGGTGTTGTGCCAGAGTCATTGTCTTAGATGTTCCAGTTCAAGAGCTAAAGTGAAAACTGCGGGAAGTTTCTAACTAGTATTTGTAGAATCAACATGAGCTGATGGAACAAATGTCATCACCATATGCCTGTCCAGCTGAAAGGTATGTCCAGTTACCTATGAGCTGCATAAGTGGAGCATATGCAGAATTCACTCATCTCCATAGCATTCCTCACTCCTATATAGGACATGCATTGTCCTATTTTACACACAACACTTTGGTGATTTACATTTTAACATGCGTTTGAAGTACATGAAGCTAAAAATAAATCCTTACAGAGTGAGGTTACTGGAGATTGTGATATCTGTGTGGGGATTGCTTCCTGTAATTGATCTGACTACCTCCCTGCTGCACTGCTACTTTTTAACACCTCTTTTCTAAATTTGAGAGTACTGTTGAGTACTTCCCCAGACACTGAGCAAGCAAAGCCACAGATCAGCCTTTGCTTCTGCATTCTCAGCAGCAACCGAGAAATCATTGAGTGAAATTTGGTTGTGAACTATAAGGGGTTTTGTGAGTTTCTAATGCAAATTCAGAGGGAAGCAAATATGGAGGGAGGTATGCTCAGCTTTTAAAGAGTTGGTGGCAAGATGGCAAACACCATCCTGATTTTAACCACATGTTTTAATCACTCAGTTGAACACCATGACAAGTCAAAGGAACAAAGGTTTTATGGTAGGAAGAAATTTCAAGCAACTCCAGTCACCAGGCACAGACAAGAACAAATTGTTTTCCTTTCAGTGACATGCAAGGTCTTGAGGACACTTGATACCATTTGCAGGAACTTCAGACAGTCCCAATGTAACAGAGAGGCTCTTAAGAGGTAAAAAACAAAAACAAAACCCCAACAAAATGGGGAGAAAGGGAAATAAGTAAATTATCACTGGTATTTCTCTAAACTAAATACAAGACAAGTAGATTTGAAGAGCAGCTGATCATGAGTCCCATTGCATTAAAGCATCACCGGCACAACATTCACAATAGATATTGCATGGTGGAGGAATGAAGACTTATGGAAGTGCTATTTTTAGGTAACCTCTCAGCAAAACACTTTTATGGGGAGACCAATTGTTTTTCCCTCTGCTAAAAGAAACCTTACCCAACTTTCAGCTACCAAAAAAACTAGAATTGGTGCTAAATCACAAAGGCTGTTATTAGAAAAACTGCTCATTAGTTTTCCAGCTTGTTCACGTAATGGTTGTGATCCAGCATGGCAAGTAGCTCTCCTTATTGGGACTAAACTCATCTTTTATTCAGTAAGATCCTTGTAATGAAAAGAACATCACACAGGGAAGAGGGGAAAAAAAATTTAAAAAAATAACAATCAGCCAGGCTGCAACTACTGTCCCTTAGGATGATCTAGGGCTTATACATCAGTTTTAAAGTGAGCTGGAGTCAGGTGTTAGGAGCAAGCAAAGAATTAAGCACGGGTCAAGTCAGAAGCTGACACATGCTTTTACAAGCATGGAAGAAAGTGTGAAAGATCAGGCTACAACAAGGAGAAAATAAAGAGCCTGCCAAAAAAAAGCAAAAGAAGTTTGTTCTGCCTTATTTCCCTTCACTTTTGCATGTCTCACAGTAAATATAGCTTGTGGTTATGCGCAACACAAGATGTGGTGTAGGGATTCCTGTTAATGAAATCTCACCATCAGTGTGAAAAACCACTCCAGCTACGAAGCCATCCGTTGTGGACAAGTTTTACCCTTAGAGAAAAAAAGCATCTTCCATTTAAGTCTCAGGCTGATCAATTCACAAAGACATCTTTAGATGACAGTTTTAATTCTTTCTGACACTTTTCACGCCTAGAGATTCTCTTGCAATTTCAGCTCTGCTTTAGATAAACACATGCAAGTGGCCAGCTGGTGGCTTTGTCACTGGCACAACAAGGGCAGAAGAGTATGGCCATTTCCATCTGCACCACATTCAGCCCAACTGCTGTGCTTCTGAAATAAAAGCACGAGGATAACCCCCTCCCAGCAATCCCTGAGCTGCTGGATAGGTCCCATCATGACAGGTACTGAAACATATTACAGTGGCCTTGAAACCACGACCTGGACAGAGGCTCCTGACAGGGCTTGAGCATCCCACTGGAAACAAGGTATTTGAGGGGACACCTGCAGAGGTGTCTCAAGCACAGCAGCTGCCCACAGCTGTCAGCTTTTTCTGCCCCCCCAAGACTCCAGCAAAGCAAAAGGGAAGTCAGTTGTGCATGGCAAAAACCTCACAGAAGCCCAAGCTCCTCACCCAGGTGTTGTGAGCTTTTGTGGTTCAGGTAAAGCTTCTCTAACAGTTTTTAAGGGACACTGGAAGATGACATTAAGCTGCTGCCTGTTTAGCTAACAATGGGCTCATTGCTGAACAGAAACAAGACCTGTTTAGTTAAACATTTCCCAGCCTCTTTCCTTTCCCATTCCCTGTGAAACTGAAGAGGGAAAGTTATTCAAGTCTTTAGACAAACACAATCTGCCCATACAGATGTGGAGTTTTGCAGGATGTACCTTCCAAATCATAAGGCTGGACACTGGTCAAAACCTGAGGCAAATGGGTTGGCACAGACAAAGAACAAGAAACTCAATGGTTTGCTGTGGCAGGGAACAGCTGGGCACAAGCACATTGGGCACAAAAGGACAGCACATGACTGGGATCAAAGTTTTACCTTCCTGTATCAGGTTGACTTAGTTGCAGAGTGCAGCTGCACCTATTTATACTAATATCAATACCTATTTAAATGCTGCCCTGCAAAGACTTCCCTTGTTCTGCCATTACACTTGTGCTCCCAATAAATATGAAGTTACAGGTTTGGCACTTCAGGAGAGAAATGCAGTGTATAAGGGGGGCATAAAGCTGAGAGCATTAACTTTTGCATAGTAAACAGCTGTCTTTTCATATTCATTTAAGAGGATTATTATTATCCAGGACAATATTGTGTGTTCTACAGATAAATCTATCCTGAACCAAGAAACATGTAGGTCCTGGGGAACACTCACCCCACATATTTAGCAGACTGCAATGAAATCTAATCCATACCTTAACAGCAGTGATTCTTAAATCAATCAAAGAATTAAAAAAAAAATCAATCTGTTCATGCATTAAAATAGATCAAGGCAAGGATCAGATTTTGCGGCCAAACAAATCCCCTGACCAAAGCCAATTCACGAATACCAGCTCCAAGTCAGCTCCTTTACCCTCACTCAAAAGTAGTTGCCCAGCTTGTTCAGACATTGGAATCATTTTGCATTGTTTAAACCAAACAAATTCAGCCTCAATTAAGTCAAGAAAGACCCCTTAATTTTGGTTTAAAGGCCTCAGTGTAACTTTGGGCAAATTCCATAAGGCTGTTCTTTTCTTGGATAGCAAAGCCAAACCCCTCTCACGTCCCTAATACCACTTACCATGAACAGGATGTAAAACTGTTACAGGACGCTTTTCTCTTTGGGAGCAGAACAAGCTGCCACACAGTTTGGTGAAAACATTTGAGGAAGGCAATAATTCTGAAGGCATTTTTAAGAAAGAAGTTATAAAATATGATAAGTAGGCAAATTATTTCAGAGCAAGAAAAAGTTAATGTACCATATGCAAGCTCAAATGTTTTAGATTCTGTAATTTTTTTCCCCCTTTCTGAATGTCTGAAGTTTGGCATCATCTTTAAGTGGAATGAAATTAAGTGCCTGGAGTTTTGCCAGTATTCTTTCACTTTTTCCACAGAGTGCCTTGTGCAACCAGTGCCTCTGCCATGGTACAGCTGTGCTGCTTCTCCCCAGGACCAACAAAGCTCACCCCAATGCCTTGCTGGGGAATACCCCCACACGGTCCTTGGTCCTGGTGGTACTAGCAATCCATTTCAACAGCCCCAGCTGACCACCATGTAAGCCACTCACTCAGAAAAAGCAGAATAGAAGAAATTATTTTGTGATTTTAGATGTTTCATATACCAAAAAAACAAACAAAAAACCCCAAACAAACAAAAAACCCAAAACCAACAAAAACATCTTACACATTGCATATCTCATTGCACTGGAATAGTAAGAAACAAGATTTCTGGTGATTATCAAACAGGCTGCAGGCTGGTACAAGCTTAATGTTATCTGTTACAGTAGGAAGGAAAATAAACTATCATTGTACACAGACCGAGCTGGCATTACCGACATGATGCAATTCACCTCAGATGACAGGCGAGAGCTGCACACAACAGCCATCATGTCTCAGCACCATACCACTCCAGGGACGTGAGGGCTCTCCCTGGCCTCAGACACTATGAAACCAGAGCCTGCAGGCCAGCTCTGCTCTCATCCATGGTACAGTGTGGACAAAAAAGAGTGCTGATGGCTCTCATCCACATGCACAAGACAAAATCTCATCAGGAATGTGCCCATCCCCACAATCATCCTCCATCGCAGACACTGTCAGAGGAAACGCCTTTATTGCCCTGCAATAAGCTCTCCCCATTGCAAGAGGGGAGGGTGACTGAACTCATAATGCAGGAACAATTTAAGCCTGGATAAGCTGACATGTTTGTAGGTTTGTCCCTTCTCCTTCCCCAGCTCTGCATGTTCTCCACTCCAAACATTACCTGGCACCCAGATAAAAGAATTGCTCTCTTCAAGGCTATTTTGCAGTTATTTAAAGTAACAGCCCCTTATGATCTCAGCTTTTTCATTGAACTGCCTTCTTCCTCACACTATCTCCTAAACTTAATTAAATCTACTTTCAGCTTGCTTTACTTGACAGATGGCACTATGTCTGATCTCTTCTTCCTCAACACCCAAGCCTTTCAGCACACAGAGGTAAACATTCACACAAAATCATGAAATGGCTGGGGTGGGAAACAACCCCTGGAAATCATCTAGTCCAACCCCCCTGCTAAAGCAGGTTCACCCAGAACAGGTTGCACAGGATCACATCCAGACAACTTCTGAATACCTCCAGTGAGGGATACTCCATAACACTTTGGGCAGCCTATTCCAGTGTTCCATCAACCTCACAGTAAAGTTTTTCCTCCTATTCAGATGGAACTTTGTGTGTTTCAGTTTGTGCCTGTTACTCCTTGTCCTGTCACTGGGCACCAATAAAGAGTCTGGTCCCACCCTCTTGACACCCACCCTTAACAAATTTGTGTGCACTGATGAGGTCCCCTCTCAGTCTTCTCCTCTCCAGGCTGAACAGGCTCAGCTCCCTCAGCCTTTCCTCATATGAGAACTGCTCCAGTCCCTCATCATCTTCATAGCCCTTCACTGGACCCAGTCCAGGCACTCCATGTCTGTCCTGAACTGAGGAGCCCAGAACTGGACACAGCACTCCAGAAGAGACCTCACTAGGGCTGAGTGGAGGGGCAAGATCACCTCCTCCAACCCACTGGCAATGCTCTTCCTAAGGCACCCCAGGATACCTTCACATGCTTTTTGGTCAGTGGTATCATCTTTCATCGTAGCAAACAGCATGCAAAAGTCCTTGGAGAAACAGTGAGCAACATTCCCTAATGAAAATTCTTCGGTGAATTTACTCAACAGCTTTCAGCAGTTTTGATTTAGTAAATACACTGCTCGCCCCCTTTGAGTGAGATTGAGCTCACAGCTAATATGCCCTGCTCTCCACATGCTGGTGGCAGCTAAGTGCTCACTGGGAACCAGCGAGTTTGAGAAAGCTAATTGTAAAATTATGTAAGTCAGCACAGTGTAAGCCAGGAGGCATCTGTCTGTGGAAAGATGACAGCTCACATTGGATACAGTGGGGAACCGTGCTGAGCTGCTCACTGTGTGCTCACCCGCACATTCAAGACTGGAGGCAAACAAGCACTGTCATTGTTTTAGGGACATGATGTCCCAAACAAGGAAGCCTCTGCTACCACAGCTGTCACTTAGGATTTTAATTCATCCTTTCACGTTTCAGCAGTCCAGTAAACCCAAAGAGCAAGGACACTTCACAGACCTATTTCAGGCTATCTAAAGGGTGATGCCTACCCTGCAGTTTTCCATGGCAGAGAGGCACCAAAATGATACCACAAAGAGCAAGGGCAGCGATCAGAAGCTGTCAACTGCACTAGTTAACCCATCCAGCTTCTGCTTGGTCACAGACCTCGGTGCTGTGGGAAGCCCCAAGTCACTGACACACCCCAGCACACCCTGCAGGTGGGAGATCAGGGTCACCAGCCAGACCCACACACCATGGTTGGCTGCCTGAATGCCCCTACAGCTGTAATATTAATTTACTCCAAACCAGGCAGCCAGGAGAATCCAACTGGGCACATAAAGACAAAGTAGCAGCACAAACACATTAAAAAGCTATTCTCAGATGCAAAGAGCTACAAACTCCAACACTACAGACTGCAAATACCATCAAGGCACAGCAGATGCACGCAAGGTCCTTCTCAAAAAGGAGTGCTGGTAGGAAGGGCTAAATAATCTGCAGTCTCACCTGGCCATAGCCAGGCAACAGGAGAGAGCAAGTGTCATTAATTAGACCTTGCATCCTCATTCCTCACCTCAGGTGGCCTCAGCACACTCTTCACTCACCACAAAGGAGAAGAGAGGTGCACTATTTGTTTACACAATGTTTACAAAGCCTCAGCACAGCCTGTCTTGGGATTACAAATCTGTCTCAATCTTTAACAGTTTTACAACTCACATCAGCCTTTTAATACCATGGCAAAGTTTTAGCTTGTTTCTGAAGATCATACCTCATATGAGGTTGGAGCAGAGCACAACTAGACACTTTTGCTGTACACTGTTTTTCCTAAGCATATGGAGATAAGCCTTTGCCTCAGCGAAATTCCTGCAGAACAAGTTAAGTGGCTGTGCTACATATTTAACCTTTCCTTCGCCTTTCACCCACTAATGCAAGTTTACACTTGAACCACATCTTGTTAGCCTGAGACACGCTGTTGCTGCTTTAGCCAGAATTATTCAGCTGTGTTCCCCCAGAATAAGCCCTCTCTAGATCAGGTGATGTGCTTCTCAAGTTTAGAGTTATACCACAAGAGAGAACCAATGAAAACTATGACAGTTACTTTCTGACCTGCAAAAATCCTTGTTCACCAGCTGCAGGGAAATACTGAACACCAAAGAATGTCTTCCATGGGTACCACCATACCCTCAAGCCAAAGCCACCCAACAGCCTCGTTCTGCCTTAAGGCAAGGTCCACCTTTAAAACAAACCAACTCTTGCCCTACACTTGCTGCTGGTTTTCTCCAATCAAATGTCTTTTTCAGAAGGTCAATAAAGATTACAGAGAGGTGCAGTTCTGAGCACACAGAACTGTACTTTGAAACCCTGCTCAGCCTGCCGCAGAGCGGTACCATCTTCTTAAACTGCATACAATTAAAATTGTTAAAAGTTTGCTAATTGATATGGGTTTGTGCTTATAAAAGCACAAAGTAAATATTACTTTGGACTCCAATAAATTCTTGACATTCTACACGTTAAAGATGATGAAGTAGGACTTGATCGTATCTGATTTGGCTACTAATTGTGTTCAGTTGTTTTTGTCAGGGTGATTTGTTTTGTTTGGTTGTTTTTGTTTTGGTTTGGTTTTTTTAAAATTGGCACACCAAAAGGTTATATCAGAGCATTGATACGAGCAATAAAGAATTCATCAGACTAAACATGGTAAGAAAAAAACAGTCTCCAGAAGCAGGATGACTAGGACAAACAGATGTCAAACACAGGCCCATTTAAGTCTCTAAACAATACAGTTGCTTCAAGAGCCAAGTTTGACAGCCCAAGAAAAAGGCACACAGCACTTTTAGATAAGGTTCTGTTAATAACTTCGTGTTTTGTTGCTACCAAAGTTCTGTGACGTATGCCACAACATGCTTTTCATTTTATCAAAGCCCATCCACAGAGATCTTTCTTCTCTGCCAGGCAGATGAGAGCTCCCCGTCCCACAGCAGAGAGGAGAGCCCTCAGCACTGCTGGCAGGAGGAGATGCTGCCCCAGGCACACCAAAGCTCTAAGGCTTAGCTCCCCCATGCCCCAACAAAGCCATCTCCCAATACTTCTCACTGCCCCAGCTTGGAAGAAGTGCTTGGCCTTGTTTGGTTTCACTTGATGGCATATGATAGCCCCAGTTAGTGCAGAAATGGAGCCAATTAGGAAACCCAGACTGTGAAGTCACTGTTACCACAGCTACAGCAGGAGTCCAGTTGCACAAAAACGGTTCTTCAGTGAGCTGGGCTATCTTCACCACTCCTCCAGAAGCGTTAGAGCATCCAACAGAGGCCAGAAGAAGAAACTCATCCCAAAGCACAGTTCTGCAAAGGGCAGTATGACCAGCTCTTACCTCCTGACTTTGAGGTGTAGTGCTGTAGGCTGAGCTCATCAGCATTACACAAGCAGTATCCTGCACCTGGCAAACCGAGTGAGGCTGATGACTTGTAGCTTGCTTCGCCTTGGCTGGGCTGTGTTCAAAGCCTGCAACGTTTGTCGAGTTTGACTGGAGAGCATTGGCTCCCAGCAGGGGCAGAAGGCAGGGCTGGCCCAAGCACAGCATGCCACCAAAGCCCCGTAAGCAGAAGGAAGAGCTTCGCTGTGGGAAGAGGCAAGAACAGGGACTCGCAGACAAACGCAATGATAGAGAAAGAATTCAAGTCCAAAGAAGAAAAGGGAGGATGGAACAGGAATGAAAGTGAGGAACTAAAACAAGGACAAGCAACAAAAGCAACAGCAGCAACAAGCTTAGCCCAGTAATTGTGCTAGGACACAGCAAGGAGGAGTCACACAGAATAAATATGTGGCTTGACAGAAGCTGTCTTCTCTGAGGAGTCCCTGTCCTATTTGTCTGCAGTTCAGCTGGGAAGTTTCAACATGCCCTCGAGCCAGCAACCCATCATGCAGGATAATCAGGACAGCTAGAGCCACTCTGACATAAATGCCTCAGCAGAAAGCTTAAGGACAGCACAGGAAAAGGAGGGCGCTCCTCTTGGCAGAGACCCTGCAGAAAGCACATGGCTTATTTCAAGAGGCAGCTCCTAGCAAGGTTAAGATGCTCTAAGTCTCCCAGCAGCCAGGATGGAGGAGAGGGCAGGAGCACATAGCCCTTCCCCTCAAGAACAGGTTCAGCAGTGACCTACCCAGGCCAGCAGTGCCAAGGGAGCTCCTCCAAGAGCTGCAGGATTAGGCAGGCACACAGTGAACAGGGCTCAGGGCAGGGATGCTCCTGTCAGTTCAGCAGGAGGAACTTGCCCAGCAATAGCCAGATCTCAATAGCATTTGTCAGCTGATGATTTGATTACATAGGAAAGCTCTGCCTCAGAAAGGCCTGTCCAGACTGTATGTTTTGAATTCTGAAAGCAGAGTACCAACAGTCCCACAGCTCACTGATTGCACACAACGAACCTACAGAGGCAGCTACTGTTTCCTTGTCTCCCCAGAACACTTGCCTTCTTAGCTAACAGACAGAAATCCTCTCCACGCCTTCTAAGAGGGGTGCTCCAACAATATAATTATTTTTTGAACCACTCAAAGCTTAAAGACACACTATTCATTTTCATTGTTTTATTTCACTCCAGAAGATGTGGTTCCCAAAGCAGTGCCACTTCACAGAATTCCAGAATCTGTCCAACAGTCAGATAGTGCCACCAAAGCCACTCACCCTGCTCCGGCTGTCACCAGAAGGCACTTACACAGCCTTCAGCCCCTGGGCTGCCTCTCAGGTAACATTAGCCTAAACACAGCTAAATCTCATTCTTCATTTGAAAGATGAGCAGGTCAGGAAAAACAAACACACTTCTAGCAAAAGTAGGAGACTTTCTATAGCAAGAGAAAAGGGGGTCTGTCATCAGCCTCTCCAAACTGGAAAATAACTTGTAAAGGGCTTCAGCTACTTGCATTGGAAGTGGCATTTTACTGCTGAAAAGTTACCTATGGGAGAGCCTCGTACTCTGCCTGTTTCTGAGCGGGTTAGCGCAGGTGTAAGGAGAAACAGTGTCTAACCGTGAAAAGCCAGCCTATTTCACGGCCCAAATCAACTCCACAGACTTAACAGGCTTTAAAAACCTCAGCATCCATCACCTCTGGAGACTACCGGCCGAGGCCAGAAGCCCAAACCAGGTGGAGACACCGCCAGCCCTGCCGAGCGCTGGGGGAGCGCCCGCTCGCCCTGAGCCCCAGCAGCGGCAGCCGCAGCTTTCGGGCATGGTTACTCATTAATCAGAGAAAAACCAACAGCAGCAGCCCCCGGAGCAGCACCGGCCCGAACTCCGGCGGTGCGGGAGAGGCCGGGCCAGCCGCGGCTGCTGCTGCTGCGGGGCCGCGCCGGGATGTGCGGTGGGGCCGAGCCCGGGCAGTGCCCGCACCCCGGGGCAGGGAGCGCAGGGGCCGTCTGTCCGGGACCCCCTCACCTCCTGTCTGTCCGAGCCCCCTCACCCCGTCTGTCCGACCCCTCTGTCTGTCCAAGATCCCCTCACCCCGTCTGTCCGAGCCCCTCCACTCCCAGTCTGTCCGAGCGCCCCCTCCCCTCTCTCCGAGCGCCCCCCACGCCTGTCCAAACTCCCCTCAGTCTATCCGAGCCCCCCTCACCCCCCAGTCTGTCCGAGCACCCCCTCACCCCGTTTGTCCGAGCCCCTCTGTCTGTCCGAGACCCCCCTCACCCCGCAGTCTGTCCGCGCCCCCCCTCACCCCGCAGTCTGTCCGAGACCCCCCTCACCCCGCAGTCTGTCCGAGCACACCCTCACCCCGCAGTCAGTCAGTCCGAGCACACCCTCACCCCGCAGTCAGTCAGTCCGAGCACACCCTCACCCCGCAGTCAGTCCGCGCCCCCCGCCCGCCCTGCGCTCACCGTGGTGGGACATGGGCAGCACCTCGTTGCCGGTGCCGCGGTAGTTGTAGATGACGGCGGCGGCGGCTCCGCGCTCCGCGGCCAGGCGGATCTTGTCTGCGAAGGAGCAGCCGCCGCCGCGCTGGATGAGGGCGAGCCAGCCCGGGGACCCGCCGGGCGGGGGGGCCCCGCTGAAGTTGGTCAGGGCGCTGCAGGCATTGAAGGCGTCGGGGCTGTCGGGCAGCACCAGCAGCCCCTCTGCGGGCTGCAGCGGCGAGTCCAGCCCGTACAGGCCGCCCTCGCCCGCCTCCCACCCGCTCCGGTTGCGGTCCGCGCCGCTCCCCCACGACCCGTTCAGCCAGGCGGTCCAGGCCGCGGCCGCGGCCGCCCCGCGGGGCCCGGGCTGCGGGACAGCGCCGAGCAGGGCGGCCAGCGCCAGCAGCGCGGCCCCCGACGGCATC
>JAWWTY010000138.1:12286151-12358100 GCA_035222235.1 Margarornis squamiger | reverse complement strand
CCTATGACACTGTGCATGAGTCAAGACTATGTATCTTGGTTTAACATGGCAAAGTTACCATGCTTTGACAGACTCGGCATCAAAGATATTTTGGTCTTATACCCCTGTCAATAAACACCAGGTTAAATAAATCAGCAAGCAGTTTTCTTGTATAGAGTACCTTTGCTCGGATGTTTGCCACGCTGGAGGAAAGCGGGTGCGAGCAGAGCCGCTATATTGGACTGGCATCCAAGTGGCACCAAGAATAGTGTTCTAATTCTATTAATTTTAATCCCCTCCGCAGTCTCCGGTTTTGCCCTCCAGCCGGGCAGGAAAACAGGGACAGCCCTTGCGCCGAGGGCACAGCGCCGGGCTCGGACGCGCCGCTCTCGTCCGTCCCCCGGAGCCCTCGGGGGGCATCCCTTACCCGGAGGGGCTGGTTTTGTCCCTCCCGATCGCCCTGCCCTGCCCTCCCCCGGCCTGGCTCTGCCGGACTGCCCGGAGCTCCTCACTCGACACTTTCCTTTGGCGGCAGCCGCGACTCCACCGACCCGCTCCCCTTCTTGCTGTTCCTCCTCTCGCTCTGCCATTGTCCAGCACCCTTTCCCGGTATCCCGCATCCTCTCCCGGTGTCCCTGTGCCTCTCCCGATGTCCCTGTCCCTCTCCCGGTGTCCCTGTCCCTCTCCCGGTGTCCCGCTCCCCCTGCCGGCCCGGGCCATGCCCCCTGCTCCCCACAGGGGCGGTACCGGGGGGTTCGCGGACCGGCCCCAGGGACGGAGCCCCGGTGGGCCGGCGGAGGAGGAGGAGGAGGAGGAAGAAGAGGAGGAGGAGGAGGAAGAGGAGGAGGAGGAGGACAGGGCTGTGCGGGGCGGGCGGAGAGCTCAGCCCGCCGCTCCCCTTGGCTCGCAGATAGGCACCAAATCCGCGTCCCGGGATCGCACCGGGCAGTGGGGCGAGCTGGGGAGTGAGTGGGGCCAGCGGGAGAAACAAGGACCTGACGGGCGGGGATGAGCCCCACCAGGGAGGGTGGAATCCGCCAGGACACCCCGAGGGATAGCGGAGCATCCCCGGCTGGGTGAGAGGTACCAGCTCCCTGGCCCCACTGCCGACAGCCCCGCACCCCTGGGGATCCTGCTGCTGGACAACGGGTCCAGTGGGCTTCATGGCGTCATCCAGCTCCTGGAGGGGTCCGAGGTTCCCAGTTTCTCGTTGCTGATGCAGCGCCCGGCCCCGGGAGCTCTGAGCTGACGGCGGAGTGGAGGCTCCTGCCAGAGGGGATGGCGAGGGCGCTGCCCCGCCAGTGCTGCTGCCCATGCCACACTGCACCAGCCGCGGCGTCCTGCGCTGGGACATCAAGCCTGACTGAGAACATCCTCCCCGGCCTGGCCACGGGCAAGGCGAAACTCCCAGTTATTCCTGTTTCATAGGCTCAAGCTTATTTGTCTCCTCTGGCACACCAGACCAGCCACCTCTGCAGGGAGCCCCAGACTGACTATGCAGAGCACAGCGCACAGCAGTGCAGCCAGGGCTGGACGAGCTCCCCTCCACCCATGTCTTGTCTGAACTAAATCCTCCCTGTATCGAATACTCACGGTAGGATGACAACAGGGCACACAGCCAGCCGACCTCCTGCCCCATCACCTGCAGCTTGGGGCGCAGCCCAGGGTCCCAGATGAGCAGCCAGAGCTGTGGCTTCCAGCCAGCATTTGGAAGGGTTGTGTCATCATCTCCTGCAACTTCTGGGGAGAACAACTGCCCTGTTGGTGCTGCCAGGCCAGCACTGCCTGCACAGGCACTTACAAAGGCTGAAGGTCTTTCCTGCTCCAGAGGAACCAGCACTAAGCCTTGGCAGGGCCTGGCACATGCATGGCTGATCTGCCTTGCCCACTGTTTGAGACTCGCTGCCCACCAAACCCACCCCCACGCTCCACTGAACAGTTACACAAGGGTGTCTTTATACAAGGGTCTGTTTATACAATGGTCTCTTCTATGTCTTTGCATGCCTGTATATATAACAAACAGTGATAGCGAAAGTGTCCAACAAGTTACTTGCGCTCTCCTTCCTTTACATGTAAAACATATATATATATATACACAGCCATGGATGGATAGAGATTGCCCACAGACCTCTTACTCCAGCATCACTTACCTTCTGAGCCGGTGACCAGGTGACTTTCGCAGCTGTACAAGAGCTGAAATGACCAGCATTCAGCAGCAGTTTAAAGCTAATTTCGAGGCAGAAAGTGCAGCCGATGACCATCTGTGCAACTCGCCGTTTCATCAGGAGGGGGTGCTGGTTCTTCACAAATATGGAACAATGGAGACACAGGACTGGAAAAATTACAGCTCTCTGGATTTGTGCAAACCAGGGGGCAGCAAAAACACCATCTGTCTGCTTTTGTGGACACAAGGTACAAGGAGCTCCAGTGGCAGAGGGTGAAATGCGCTGGTGGCAGGTTCAGTCCTCTTTCAGGACATCCTACAGTGGCCCAGGACAAAGCTACAAGCACCCACAGACACAGTGATGAAGTCTTTCTGATCCTGCAGATCATACAGGAAAAGCTGCTGTCACCCAATCCATTGGTATTTATAACTTTTTATTTGCAATACTTTAGGTCCAAGTTTCAAACTGCAATATTTTTACACTCAAGACACAGTCATGCACAATCCATATTTCAATTTCCTATTGCTTCAACCACAATTTAAAATAACTTAATATTGGAAACAAAACCCAAAATCTTTAAAAAAAGGATGCTGAGGTCAGTAAGATGGATCCATGCCATCAGCACATTTACAAAGTAAATAACTTAGTTCTCTTTTTAAAAAGATCAGTTACCTCTTAATCCAAAGTTACAGAAGATTTTTCACTACACGTTTTTTGTTTTTCTTTCATCTTTTTCTTTTTTTCTGTTTTTTCTTTTCTTTTTTCTTTTTCTTTTTTTTTTTTTAAACAGATAACACGTCCTAAAAAAGGAATGTACAGCAAAATGAGATACATTTCTGATAGACAATGAAAATGTAGGCTCCTCCTCTGTTTACTTTTGTCTGGATACCCTGAAGAAAAAAAATCTAGCAGACACCAGTGTAGGTGTAAACTGGTTGCTTTGGACCAAACCGGAGTTTATCACTGGTGACATCCTGATCCAGTCAAGAGCTGCAGAATTCTTTTGCAGATCTGCTTGAACCATCTGTCTGCAGGCACAGCACCTGCAGTGCCGAGGCACCAGTACACCAGAATAACTCCGTTATTCCACCACTGAATTTGGGCTCTGCCCAAGGAGGAGGTGCTACGGTCTGTGCAGTCCTTTGCTACTAGTCCCCATCTGGAGAGGCTCCCCTTCTGCTGGCTTACCTGCTAAGGCAGATACCGGTAGCTACTTGCACCTGAAGAGCTGAGGCTTTTCCCCTGCTGTGGTGCTACAGACTGATTTAGCAGCATTGCTTAACATGGAGATACACACAGGGACCAAGAGCAGTTGCCTTTGCACACCTTAAGCTCAAAGGTCAAAAATCTCAGCAGACGCGGATGGAAGATACTTGCAGGCTCCCTGTTTGCTTTGTACTGATCCACTTCTGACCGGCACAGCTTTGCATGATGGATAAGAACAAGAGGCAGCTCCCTCTCACCCAGGCAGCCAAGGGACCCCTCCGGCCCTTGGACTCAGGGCACTGTCAGCATCTGCTTCTCGTGACCAGTTCTGCTGTCATTGAAACCAATAACCAAATTCTTCCTGCCTGCAGAGGGAGCAGCAGCAGTGCCCGAACCTGATCACTTTGTCTAGGGCAGGGCTGGACAAATGACACACACAGCATGCAGCAGCAAACTGACCTGACTTTCAAAACAATCATTTACCACTATTCCTTCACGTTTGCAATTGCATCACACCAGCCTGAGACATCTGGCAGTCCTCAATGCCAGCATGGACTTCAGATGGCAGGCCCTGGGCTCCTGGAGTATACGCCAAAGGTGGTGACTCCCTCTCCAGACTGAGCTTCCAGATTCAAAGGGCTGCTCGAAGGGCAGAGAAATGAGGGTCTCGACTCTATCTGTGCCAGTTACACAGTCTTGGGTAGCAGCCCCTGAGCACAGAGGTGAACAGAGGGCACAGAAAGAGCGACAAAACCAGTCAAGCACAGAGACTGGAAAGAGCAAGACCTGGGACAGGTAACACATTGCTTCAATTCTCTTTAGGAAAGCTCTTTCCTGTTTCAAACCCCTGGAAGGCATGAAGGGCAGAGAGGGGGTGACATGCAAACAATACTCATGTTTTCACACACCTGCCTTCTCAGTGTTCTAGAAGAAACTGGATTAACTGTATTCTCTCAGAGTCATCTCAGTTAGCATTAGCTGCTCAGCACTAGGAGCTAAAGGAGCTGAAGACTGAGATCACAAGAGCTGACCAAGAGGACACTTTTAAATCAAACTAATGCTGCTAACATGGACCTAGCTGAATCCAGCAGATAGAATAATGGAATCGTAGAATTCTTTAGGTTGGAAAAGACCTCTGAGCTCACTGAGTCCAACCATTAACCCAGCACTGCCAAGCTTCCACTAAACCATGTTCCCAAGTGCCACATCTATGTGTCTTTTAAATACCTCCAGGGATGGTGACTCAACCACTGCCTTGGATAGCCTGTCCAATGCTTGATGACCCTTTTGGTAAAGGAATTTTTCCTAATATCCAATCTAAACCTCCCCTGGCACAACTTGGTGCCATTTCCTCTCCAATTAGGAGAAGAGATGAACCCTCACCCGGCTACAACATCCTTTAATGTAGTTGTAGAGAGCAATAAGGTCTCCCCTTGAGCCTCCTTTTCTCCAGATTAAACTCCCCCAGCTCCCTCAGCTGCTCATCAGACTTGTGCTCCAGACCCTTTCCCAGCTCTGTTGTCCTTCTCTGGACACACTCCAGCACCTCAATGTTTTTCTTGTCTTGAGGGTCCCAAAACTGAACACAGGACTTGAGGTGTGGCTTTACCAGTGCCCAGCACAGGGGATGGTCACTGTCCTGGTCCTGCTGGCCACACTATTGCTGGTACAGGCCAGGTGCCACTGGCCTTCCTGGGCTGGTGGCCCAAGTTCAGCTGCTGTCAACCAGCACCCCAGGTCCTTTTCCTCCAGATATGAGCGGAATGAAGAAGATAAGGACCAAGGCAACAATTCCAAGAGAATGAAGTGATGTCTGAAGGCAGCCAGTCCAGTGACAGTGAAAATCTATAAGAAATCAAGTGACCACCAACCAGAATTGAGTGACTGAACTTGGGGATCAGGTAGTATGGGTGTAATTGAGAGGCATGAATAATAACAGAGGAACTGGAAACCTTCACTCAAACCCTGCATTCATCAGCAGAACACCAGGGTTGGAACCTGTTACAGCGGCTGGTATAAACCTGTAACATTAGACAGTTGTGATTCAAAGGTGTGTCCACACGTGCCTGACAGCTCTTCTAATCTGTGTTCACAGCTGCCAACTCAGGCCATTGTGCCCAACCACAGTCCTTCTGGCTTTGTACAAGTTGGCCAAGGCAGATGTTGCTAACCTCCCTCACAGAAACCCAGTGTGATCTTCAAGCAATTGTGAATGTGGTGCCACCAAAGGGAGCAGAAGGCACCTGACACACAGGAGCTGAAGCTGATGGGTGATCTGCTGGAAAACCATGCAGGGCAAAGCCACTGTGCTCAGAGGCTATCAAATCAATTAGCAGTTTTCAATATCACCAGCTTTAACTAATGATACTGCCTGCAGTTTCTTCACTCAGGGTCAGATTCTAGCAGAACCCAAGTGCTTGCCTGGGGGAATTGCTAAGTATCAAGAACAAAGTTTGCAGGCTCATACACAGGGCAGCCCAAAGGGGACCCATGAAAAGCAGGTGGACATCCCACCTTCTCTTTCCTATAGGACCATTTCTTTCTTTTGAGATGGTTCTTGTCACCAAAGGTATGTGCAACCATTGGAAGGCTCAGGCCAGTGATGGTTTATAGGCAAAATGCATGCCTAGGATAATGGCAGTTGGCTTTAAACTGCTCCCAAAGAGAGACTGCAAGATTCTGCTAGGTTCAGCCAGAAGAATAAATTAGCCTGTAGGCTCAAGGACAGACACAAGCAAAGAGAAGTTTTAAAGATCCCTGAATTGTACATCACAATCAAGGAAACCTTAGATGTTTCTGCTGAAAGACAAAGGTGGTCCTTTGCCTGCTTCCTAAAAACTGGGGATAAAATTAAAGATATTTACCTGGTCAGGGGAGAGAAGAGGAAAAAAACAAACAACAAGAGATGAATGCTTATAGTTCTTATTATATCTGATTATAAGTCTTTATCAGCTTGCCCCATCACCCATCATTAAAGTTGCTGCACATCTGGGCACGAATGAACAGTCCACCAGGAAGGTGTGTAGACCACTGACTTGATAATGCTTACCAAGGCAAAGCTGGCACTAGTGTGCATGCCCTGGATGTCAAGCAAAGAAACACTGGCTCCTGCCTTTAATGGTAGATGTTACAGGGCTCTCTCTGGCCCTTTGCTCACTGGATTTGCTGAGGACTGGACTAAGAAATACAAGTATTTACATGCTCAGTGTGAGGAATATTCAGTAGCCACACCAAGGACTATATATTGGAGATAACTGCCACAGGGACAATAGAGTACGGTGACATTTCCTACACCTAGAGGACAGGAGACAGGTACTTACTTCCTTCTCATGGTGACTGGAATGTGCTTCATTCTTGGTGGCAGGACGTGGGGAAAGACTGACCTGCCAAAGTGCAGCCACTGGCCTTGACGAAACTCAGCACAAACCCTTGAGTTCACTTGTGTGTAGTGGAATGGTCAACCAGTAGCCAAAGATGAAGAATAAACACACACATATTTACAAAAGCACTGGACACAAGAAGTGAGAATGTAACCCCGGCCCAAGTTTGGGATCCAACCCTGAGAGCACTGTAAGATCCACTCCCGTGCAGGTTCCCAGGAGTGCATGCAGGAGCTGTATGGAATTTTACATAGGTATGGTTATCTTTTTTTTTCTTTTTTTCTTAAATAAATAAACTTTTCTGTGCTTCTCAAACTTCCCTGACTTCACTGCTATCATGCTTCTGTCCCAAAACACATTAAAATCACAGCACACTTATCATCTCATTTTCACACATCTTCATTGCAGGGATGGGAATCATAGTCAAGCTCTTTGAAAGGGTATTTTACTGTTTAATTTAAAAATGAAGGCAATTAATCAACCCTTTAAAACCTTGGAATGAAAGCATCTGAAACTTTTTTAGTTTCCATTTTGCAACAGAAACAGCCTACGTCTAATACTTTAAAAAAAATATATATAACTAATTGCTTAATCTGAGGATAGCAGTCAGAAAACCCGAGATGGCTCCAGATTTTACAGGATTTGCCTCTTTCCTTTCTGCAAGGTCATGCTATTGTCAATCCTAATATACCCTGTGAGCCTGAAAATAGTGTACAAGATTTGACCCCTGCAGGACTGGATTTCTGTGGTTTTGTGTTGTGTTTTTTTAGTACATTTATGTCTCTTCTACATTTCCTATCCAAGTTGAGAGAATATAAACACAGCTGCAACCTTTCAGTATCTAGTGAGAATTTAGCACCAGAGCCTGTCTCAAGCATGGAGCCACAGGGATACTGGAGGTGCATTTCCCTGCATGTCACACAGCCTCAGCTGGGCAAGTACAGCCCACGCTGAAAAAAGCCACTGGCAGAGATTATTTCTCCTGAATCTCCTCTGCCTCCCAGGAATTGGTTTTAGAAGAAAAATCTCTAGCTTTGCTGATGCAAAGAAAAATAAATATAGTATTTAATAAAATAAAAAGTTAAGGCCTCTTAGGACAGCGGTTGTCTTTAAAAAGTCAGTGCCAACAATATTCTGTATGCTGGGGCATACACTGATTAGAAAAAAAAAAACCCTACCATTTGATTTTCCTGGTTTTAAAATCTGTTATCTTCTGGGAAGTTGTGGTGGTTGTTTTTCTTTGAAGTACAGATGCTGAAATACTTACAGGTAGAGAAGATATACAGGAAATTGCCCCCCCAGCCAAATAGTGTAGTTTGTCAACAGAAGTATTTAGACTGTATGTTCAGCAAACCAGTGCCATTACAAAGTGCTTTCCTTTTAAAGGACGGCTGTCTGTTCCTTTATGGGTAGGAAAAAATAAAAGCTATACTGGAAACAGAAACTGTCACTCATTTCTTCACTTCTTACAGGAATACAAACATGTTTCATTCTGATGAATGCTTCACACGTTGCGGGCAGCCCATCTCCAGCCCAAATTACTCTTTTACAAGGAAGTCTCTCCCACAGACACAGAGCTTGAGCTGACAGAGAAAAATGGGACCGCACAAGAAAGAAACAAAGTCTTTTGAATAGAACAGAATCATTCAGGTTGGAAAAGACCTCTGAGCTCATTGAGTCCAACCATTAACCAAGCACTGCCACTAAACCATGTTCCCAAGGGCCACATCTACACATCTTTTAAATACCTTTAGGGATGGTGGCTCAACAACTGCCTTGGGCAGCCTGTTTTTATACTTGACCACTCTTTCAGTGAAGAAATTTTTCCTATATTCAACCTAAACCTCCCCTGGTGCAACTTGTGGCCATTTCCTCTCATCACATCACTTGTTATTTGGGAGAAGAGACCGATTTCCCCACAGCTCCAAGATCCTTTCAAGTAGTTGTACACTGCTGGCTCATGTTCAGCCACTAGTGACAAGCACCCCAGGTCCTTTCCAGCCACTCTGCCCCCAGCCTGGAGTGCTGCAGGGGACTGTTGTGACCCAAAGGCAGGACCTGGCATTTGGCCTTGTTGAACTTCATACAATTGGCCTCAGCCCACTGATCCAGCCTGTCCAGACCCCTCTGTAGAGCCTTCCTTCCCTCCAGCAGATCAAAACTCACACAAAACTTGGTGTCATTTGCACACTGACTGAGGGTGACCTTGATCCCTCAATCCCCTTGTCCAGATCATCAATAAAGATACTGGCTGGACCTGATCCCCTGGCTGTCCTGTACATGCCATGTGATGACACTCAAAATGATCTGCTCCATGACCTTCCCCAGCACCAAGGCCTGGGTGACAGACCCGTGGTTCCCTGGATCCTCCTTTTCTGGCCTTTCTTGTAGATCCGTGTCACATTTGCTGACCTCCACTTGGGACCTCCCCCTCAGCCAGGACTGCTGATAAATGACAGGAAGTGGCTCAGTGAGCTTTTCTGCTCTCCCTTGGTACCCTTGGGTGGATCCCATCCAGCCCCAGAGACTTGTGAGTGTCCAAGTGGTGTAGCAGGTCACTGACCATTTCCTCTTGGATTATGGGGGCTGCATTCTGCTCCCCACTTCTGGCTTCCAGCTCAGAGAGCTGTGTACCTGGAGAACAATTGGTCTTACTGAGGCAAAGAAGGCTCACAGACACTGCTTCCCCAGTTCACCTCTTCCTGCAGCTCTGGCCCTAAGCAGAGATGTTCCTCTCCCTTGGCCTCCACCTCCCACAGCTGTTCCCACTGCTGTCATTGGGACTGGCCTCAGAGCAGTTCAGGTCCCCAGTTCAGGAAACTGGAGCTGCTTGGAGCTGCATGTTATCTGGCCACCTGAAAAACTGGACCTGTTGTGCTCCCCCAGAAATCAGGAAAAGCTAACTCCTACTCAAGGAGCATTGTCTCCATCTGCTGCCTCAGCCAAAGACATGGGGACGGACAGTGTGAGCGAGGGTCTGTCTGCAGCAGTAAGGACACTTGCCACACAAAGGATGCAACTAAACAGGAAGCCAAAGTCAAACAAGCTCACGGCCTGATTCCAGAACAGCCCAAGCATCCTTCGTTCCTGCTGGCGAGACATGAAGGTGGTGAGTACCTTAAAGGCTACGGAGCCTTTTACTGTGGGGTTGTTTTTGCTCACTGGGTGCATGTAGCTTCAGTTGCTGTTCTAAAGGTCTTGCATGAGTTGTACTCCTAAAACACAGCAACAAATACGCCGTGCAAATGCTTTTGCTGAGTGAAGCCACAGTGCGTCTTTCTTTCAGAAATGAATAAATAAAACGCAAATTGCATACTGAAACTATTCTGCTCCCTTCCAAATCCACTGACTAGTCAAGCACAATCCTCAGGCACATCCCCGACTCCCTCCTCCCAGCAACTCAGAGCTGCATTGCGCAGTGCCTGCCGCACGCCGGACAGCAGAGAGCAGGTTGGCTTGGTGCCTCTGAATATTTCTGCAATCCGCTCTGCGTTTCACACGTTTGCTCTCGCTCAGTGCACAGCTCCAGGTTGGTTGTAAGGCGCTTTCTTCCGGAGCTGGCTGCTGCGCCGGCTCTTGCAGAGTTGAACCGCGCAGGTCGTCCCTCGGGGCAGTCTCAGTTCCCACAGCACAACTCCCGTGCCTAGAGGATGCTCACCTGTGTGCGAGCCTGTGGAGCAGCTCGGCTCTCTTCCCCTCTGCTCAGAGTGGTGCAGACACTCCCAACCTTTCCCAGGAGCTACAAGACAACCAGGAGAAGAGCAGGCAACCTCAGAAGAGACACCACCGCTCTGCTGTTTTGCCCTTCTCTACTCCTGCAGAGACTCAAGATGGCAAATCCCACCAGGCTGTGCATTTCACAGCATGGCCACAATTCACCTCGGGAGCAGCCCACACCCAGTTTGGCTCTGAGACGGGGTGGTTAGTCCAGTCCCAGGAAGAGACAAGCACCCAGGGCTGGGCTGCTGCTACTTGCCGCTACGATGCCTTCTTCCAGCCTGGCTCTGTGGATGCTGAGGCTGCCCTGTGCTCTGCCAGGGCTCTGCTGGAGCTCAGCACTGGGCAAGGCTGGGCCCGCTGCCACCTCACATTGCTGTGACAGCTTTGCTTCAGACAAGCCCTTTCCGAGCACACCAACTGATCTTTCTGCTTTTTCAGTTGAGTAAGACTCTCATCCAGGCAAAGAGACTTCAGTTAGTGATACAAATCCAACTGGCAAGAACCAAAACACTACACAGTCCCAGCTGAACACCTGTATCTCCACAGGATGTTTTGTCTGCCCCACTCTTCATTCCTTTTTTTTGGTTGGAAATGCAATTGCACTTTCTTCCTCATCTAGAAGTACCATGACTGGGCAAACACTGGTGAGTGGGCCATATTCAAAAGGCAGTGCAGTCTGGAGTTGATGAATGAAGAACTGCCCTTCTCCAATTCCAAACCATACCAAAACCCCCATAAACAGGACTTTACATCATTAAGAAAGAACCGACAATTTAAAAGTGAATGTACAGCTTATTCACAGGGTGAGAAGGAAGGGAATCTTCCAACTGAATTTGCTTTACCTTGGAAATGATTGAGGCAGCAAAGCATTTTCTGTCATTACCTCTCTGTCCTTAGCCCCATTTCATCTTAAAAATAAATTAAGGAGCCAGAAAGCAGGAAGAAGACAAATGATAATTTTTTTACTCCTTGAGGAACTGGGGTGGTCCTACCACCATGACTGTGACCGTTGGTTTGTTCATCCATCCATCTGTCCCGCAGCACGAGAGTTGAGGTTTTACAGAGTTTGTGTTCTCAGTCCTGCTCTGAGCTGGCAGGGCAGAAAGCCGACCCGAAGTGCTAGCGGCTGCTGTTCTTAATCGCTTCCTTCGCTGCAATGATCAGAGGAGTGAGGCTGGAGAGGGGCTTGGCTAATTTTAAAAATGGATGCTGCCCAAAGGGAAAGAAAAAGAAAGGAACCATTACTTTCTGAACTCAGTTCCTCACAGGCTCAAGTAGGATTCTTCTGGTTACCAGAAATACACAGAAATAGGACCGAGGGGACTCTCTGCCCCTCTGCCTTTCTTGGACCTTGATATCACAGGCAAACATGACCCACAATCCTACTAATCCAGGTGTCTTCAGCTTGCTGGGATTTTTGCCCTTTCAGAGCTCTGGGAATGCTGCTTGTGGGTTTCATTGGGTTCCTCCTCCACTAACACCATTTCAGGTCTCTGTACCTGGTATCACTGTAGTGCAGTTCTTTTGCCACCAGTTAAAGCTCAGTGTACTCCCAAAGTACAAACAGGTCCACAGAAATGACCAGGAGATGGAATATTCCTCATCTGAGGAAAGGCTGAGTGAGCTGGGGTTGTTCAGCCTGCAGAAGACCAGGCCTTGGAGAGATCTCACCTTGCAACTCTTCAACACTTTAAGGGAACTTGTGAGAAAGTTGGGGACACATTTTTTAGCGGGGCCTGCTGCAACAGGACAAGAGGGAATGGCTTTCAACTCAAAGAGGGTCAATTTAGATTTCATCTAATTAAGAAATTTTTTATGAGCAGAGTGGTGAAACACTGGGACAGGTCACCCAGAGATGTTGTAGGTGCCCCACCTCTGGAAATGTTCAATGTGGCTCTGAGAAGCCTGACCTAGTTTAAGATGTCCCTGCTCAGGGCAGTGGAGTCAGACTAGATGACCTTTAAAGGTCCCTCCCAACCCAAACCTTTCTAGGATTCTACTTAGTAGTTTTCATTTGAAAAGCACCAAAACTGGACATTAATGAGGGAGGGCCACCTGACGCCTTTGAGTTTACCTGATGAGAAAACCGATACCTCGGGCAGCTGTTCCACCTGCAGTCACTTCCCACCCTACCTGCAGAAGTTCCTTGGCAGACCCTCGCCTGTCCACATCCATCTCCAGGCAGCAGTTGAGAAAGTCTCGAAACACAGCAGAGAGTCGCTCAGGGTTCTGCAGCTCCGGTGTCCCATTTGTGGCTATCAGATACAGCGCCTAGAGAAAAAGGAAACAGTGTTGGTCACACCCACAGCTACTCACAAAGACACAAATTTTTAAGCTCCCAGTCTCCAGTGGCAGTTTCTTCCCTGGCAGAGGGCTGGAGATGATTTTTCTACACCAACAAAAAGAAAACTCCTTATGCAGTCACAGCTACTCCAACATCAAAATGATCTTCCCTTGACAGCTGACTTCACTGGCTGACCTAGTTAGTAGGAACTACATCAGCAAAAGCACATTTTGCTTCTCCAAGTATTGACACCAACTTTACAAACTGCTTTTAAAGCATCAGTGTGGTCTAAATATATTGTTTCAAAGGATTATTACATAAAATGCATCTCTGCAGTGCTCAGTGGTCCCTAAAGTACAGCTTCCATGAAACAAAAGTCATCAAGTTCTTTGCTCTGTTCTTGATAAAAAATGTCTACCGGATGAAAAGAAATCCATCTGCTTATTGCTTGAATAAGGAAGCAGAAACATTTGGAGCCTCATGCTCAAGAGAGATACGTTAAGTTGCATGCACAAATATATTATGATGAAAAGGCATAATTGGGTAGACAGGAGCCACCCACAACTACGTCCTTCAGCAGTCTCTAAATTCCAGATCAGCTCCACCTATGTGGTAGAAGAAAAACTTTTAATGGTCTCCTCAGAAAAAGGAGCAATGCCATCCCTGCGGTAACCCTCTGCTAATTTTGATACTCACATAAATGCATTAATGATGTTCCCATCCCAGAAACTGCCAGGCAAGAAACAGGAGGTTTGGGTAGCTGGGTCATTGAAAACTCAGGCTTGTCATTCAGAGATACAGCTCCAAGAAAGTTCAAAAACTGCATGACAAATTTCAAGCATCGCTGAAGGCCAAAATGGCAAGTTTCTGCACTGGCACATGTCACTTCTCTTCTGAGATTCTCCCAGTGATGCAATCAAAGCTACAGAGATGCTGATGTGCTCCAGGAACATTATTAGAAGTGGGCCTTCATAGAACTAGTTCAAGCTGATGGGATTTTATGTCATGGAAGACAAAGTATGGCATAGATTAGAAAGACAGTGGTATCTGATAGTATTTCACCTTACCCTGAGAGGATTTTCATTAAGGTAGGGAGGTTCTCCTTCCACCATTTCTATTGCCATGATTCCAAGTGACCAGATGTCCACCTTGGGGCCATATGCTTTTCTTGTTACAACTTCTGGTGCCATCCAGTAAGGAGTCCCCACCATTGTGCTCCGTTTACTCTGCTCAGGGGTGATCTGAGCACAGAAGCCAAAATCAGCTGAGGAGAAAAACAAATACTGTTAAAGCCATCTTGAATTATGAAACCAAGCAAAAGAATTCCCCACTCTGAGAATGCAGTCTTGAATCTAGCTGTGCTCTGTTTCCTGAGGGCTGTAACCAAGGAAATACATTACTGGCCACAGAACTGGCCACTTAAAGAAACCCTCAAGTTTCATGCAGTGGCTTTTATTCGTACACTTGAAGCCTTAGATTGTAACTCCCTCCCCTCTGGAAGGGATACACACAAAGCAAAGCCACTCCTGACATCCTGTTCCTCTCCAGACCTCTCTGCACCTTGCAGCTGTGCTCTCAGCTTGCAGCAGGGCTCCATGCCCTCCCACAAACACCGCTTTTGGGGAATTGACAGTCACTCAAAAGCAGTCCCACAGCACATCCTGGGAATGCTGCACTTGACCAAGAATACCTACTCAATTTGACAGATCCGTCCATCCCAAGAAGAATATTGTCACTTTTGATGTCTCTGTGGATCACTTGGTTGGAATGAAGGAAATCCAGGGCTTGCAGGCACTGATAGGGAAAAAAGAAATGTGAGAGTAAAAATTCATGATGTGATTTCACCACACAAAAAAGGAAATGGCTCTAAGAGATTTCCTTTCTAGAAGAATGGTTAGTAATGGCAGAACACGGTGCTGTCAAGAGGAAGAGCTTGCTGTTTCAACACTATTAGAGTCGTATCTTTCCGAGTGCAGGGATATCAGCTTTTGAAAGAGATACGTCAAACGTTGCTACAAACTGTCCCCTGCTAACACAGACAGAATAACACAGCTGCAGTGGATGTGCTCTTTCTTCTCTGTGTAACAGCAACACAGAAACATCCTGCCCATGCAAACCGAAGCACAAGGGGGACCCCTCACCTCCCGACAGACAGCAGCTATCTGTCCTTCATCCATACACGTCTCAGTGACAACGTCGGTCAAAGAGCCTCCAGCCAAGTATTCCATCACCACCCAGAGCTCATCACCAACAAGGTAGCTGAAAGGAGAAAAAAGTGTGGAGATGAACATGCAGAGCTAAATTACCTAATAATCATAAATCTACAACTGATTTTGTAAAAGCAGACAGAATAAAATGAATAAAGGACATTCCTTCTAGGCTCTACAGTACTTGGAACTTGTGCAGTCTAAATGAGAAAAGCACATCCATGAAAAAGGAGATGTCTTATGTGGCAAGCAAGTGAAAAATGCAGTTCAGTAACGGCAAAGATAAATGTGGAATCAGGACACTTGCTACCAGCTGGTTCACCATCTTAACTTATAAATTCCACCAATAACTCTGTGAGCAAGGCAACACAACTTTCAGTTACCCATGAGAGGAGGGAGTGCACCACTGAGGACAGAAGTTGGTCAAATTTTTGGAAAACTTGCAAAAAATACATTCAGAAACAGAAAGGGAATTTAAAAACTGGCAAATTAGGTGTTTCTGGAAACAAGAACCTAGTCTTCCTGGCATCCACGGCAATGGAAAATAGTTGAGAAGAGCCCAGGGGAAACAATTTTTTCATAAGACATAGAAAAAAACAAACCCCAAAACAACATGGAGGTAGTGAACTGACAGGCTGTTGTTTTAGTACAATATGGTTGATCCAGGTTTTTGAAAACAAGCCGTCAAACTATGTGTGCCAGAAAAGATGAATGCAGAGCCAATGCGATCTCCTCCCATCCACTGGAGATGAGTAGAGAAATAATAAAGAGCTCCATGTTCTGCCAGTGACCAGAGAGGTTTTTTTAACCTTTGGCTGGAAGTGTATAAACAAACATTCACATGATAATACCAGAACTACTTACCTGTCTAAATAGTTAACAATATTGGGATTCTTATTTTCCCTCATGACCAGGATTTCATTGATAATTAGTTCCTTTTTGGGCTGCTGTTGGAGATTCATTTGCTTTATGGCCACCTAAAACGACATTGAAAACCAGTAACCTGAGTAGTCTGTTGCAGAAGATCAGAATAAACATGGAGTGAGCAATTATATGATTTTTGATTGTATCAGCAACTGCTGCTATTCTTGATTGCATAACAAAGTAAACACAGACATACAGTATGAATAAAATGCCATCTTAAAAAGATCATTAAGGTTCCACAACAAAAATACAATTCAAGTACTTCTTAACTTCCTGAATTTTGACTTTGCTCCTGTAAAGACCATTCTTTAACACACTTTACGCTTGCAGTTATTGTCAGATTTTAAAAAGAAACTATCCATGCATTGGTATTTTATGGATATGCCCAGGGTTATAAGAAGGGCTTAAGGCTTTTAGACCCCTTGGAAACCTCATTCTGAACACAATTAGCAAGTGCAGCACCGCAGGTGGATAAGAAACCACCAGTGAGATTCAGATCTGAGTCTTTGCTGACAGCCAGAAATAAGAATTCAGGAATCTGATGCTGAAGCCCCAAAGAGCAGTGGGATTCTCCAAGAAATGACCTCGTCTGTTTATTACCAACATGACTGTAATGGGCTGTCACTGACAACATCATGCACTCTGGGGAACAGAGATGGAGCAATTTCTAAACCAATACGTTTACACTGGCACTAAAAATTATCTACTTTTTATCAGCACAAAAGCTTGCTGGGATTTCTTAACAGATTTCTCTCCATTAAAAAAAAAACCATTCAGGGATTATGTAACATGGTACCAGGGTGGGACCAACAACAGTGCAGAGAGCACCAACCTGTTCTGAAGGCAGAGTAAGTAAAAAATAAATCTCTTACAATTGGCCTTAAAAGCTACGGGTGAAGCATCCAGCCCAGCAAAGAGAGCACCAAGGCTCTAGGAATTTGCAGGCACCTTTTCAGGCATTTCTCAACACCTCCATTTGTGTTGCTGGGAAGCGTATGGCCATAGTGAGTGTTCAGTTACCGAGGCACAGAACCACCTGCCCTTAAAGAGCTTTCCCTGAAAAGCTGAAGACAGAGGATGGATTTTGCCAGCTGACAGTAGTACACGCATCAGAGGAACAGCCTTTGCAGGAAAGATCTACTGGCCCCCCAAAGCTCCAGCCACAGCTCAGACCAGAGGGGAAAGCACTCAACAGCTACAAAATCTGCTGGGACTTTTGACACTCACCTCTTGTCCTGTGGCGATGTCAATTGCTGTATAAACAGTTCCTGAAGCCCTAGAAACAAAACAGCAGCAAAGAACTGAGGAAAGGTTTAGTTCCTAGGAGCAAAAGCCAGCCCAGACAGGAGATCTCTGCTGCCTGGAGTGTTTCTAGAATACTTGGGTTCATTAACTCTTCAGTCAAGAGCACAGCAGCCCACCAGCCCTCAGCCACGCAGGGTGTTCAAGAGAAAATGGAGGTCCCACATGTAGAAAACGGGATGGTGCAAATCCCCAATGTACATGCCATACTATTTTACCTCAAAACCTAAGGGGGAGGTGTCTACAAAAACTGGAATGTAACAGATTTAAATATTTTCCATTTTGCCTTGTTGTAGTTAGGGGTTTTTTTCCCTTTTTTTCTTTGTGTGTCTGTGGGTGTGTTTTTAACATGAAATGTAGCATACAGTCCAGTTGGGCCTTCTCACACCTCTTATCTGAATCCATCTGGCAAACTCGGGTAATACCACACACTCATTCTGAGAACTCTGAACACGTGACAGCCATTTGAGGAAAGGCTCTGAACAGAGCTTTCTCCAGCATGCAAGGCAACAGTCCTCCAGCCTTCCTGAGAGGTCACAGCTAGAGCAGGTTAAGGCATCGCCTGTTTCACACACAAATGGAGAAGGATTCAGAACAGAGGATCCTTAGACAACTTCTTTGTGTGTGAAGAACAGTCAGCAGCTGCTTCTGTTAGGTGCACCAGACATGTGAAGGACTCTTCATGGTGTTCATGTTTTGCTTCTGTGGCACACACAGGTGTCGTAGAGCCATCAGAAAGAAATGGCATGCTCACCTGCAGACTAGACAGCGTGGTTTGCCATCTGCCTCTCACACAAAGATGTTCTTCCCCTCTAAGATCTGAAGGACTGGAAAGGCCCCAGTCAGAAGAAATCCCTTTGGGTTTCAAAGCAACTGGGGCCTTGTAAATCTTTCTTCTGAAGGGCTTCCTTCTGAGCTAAACCACAGCTTTGCACTGCCATCATTTAAGAAGCCCATGTCTGCAGGAGCAGTGAGGCAAAGGAGAGCCAGGGTGGGAATTCTCTGTAGCAGGAATGCACATCCAGCAAGTGTCCCACTGACTGAAAGTGCCAAAATCAGTTTGCTCCTTTTCATGTGATCCCCTGGCTTATTTGTTTACCTGCAGGCTGAAATATTTCTGAAGCAGTTTAATTCAACAGAGACCTTATGTCTGCACTGGGAACAATGTTCTCATTGGACACGGTATGTATTCTTTTAATATAAAGGCAAATGCATTTTTCTATGACTAATTGACAAGATTAATCCAATTTGTTTTCATAAAAAGTCAACAACATTTATTCAAAATTGCTAACATTGTGATGATTCTCCTGAGCAAAGTCCTATTAGGCTTTATTTCAAAACAGTTCCTGAAATCAGGATCTTTTTGGGATACTCCACGCCACTTGTGAGGAGTTTAGATAAAGGTAATTTAAGTAAATCTGTGAATTAATTGCAAGGGCTCTGCAATTCTGCATTACAAACTTTTACTTCTAAGTAACTAATTACTGGTTTGTAACTTTTAATGGGTTCTGCAATACCTTGGGTTTACTGCAGTTAGGCAAGTGCCAGGGCGCACCATTAGATCCGTGTCACTGTGATGCAGTGCAATACAAACCCAGGCTGCTCCTGACTCCATACTAATTTGTCTTGCTAGCAAGATCTAACACTGCTTGAGCAAACACAACCTCTTCATCAAGCGCTAGTTAACTAAGTTTCCTCTGGTGTCAGCAACATTTTTGGTCCTCAGCTGGAGAGAGATGTCAAAACAGGGACTCAGCACTGACCTGTTCCTTAACTTGCCAGCTGTATGAAGCCACGAAGTGCTTTGTGCCAGTCAAGTTGTTTTTCCTTACATAAGGAGTCTCTCCCTACCTGCAGTTCTCTGAGCAGCCACACCTCTCCCTGCCTTGCAGAGCTCTCATTTGCAGCTACTAAAAACCTGCTCACTTCCAAGACTACTCCTTTGGCACAGCTGTGCCCAGCTCATGGCAGAGGTGCGCAGCTCTGGAACTGGCTCCTGCATTAACTAAGCACATCAGCACCTTCTGAGGCAGTGCCTCAGAGCCCAGCCCTGCCGCAGACACACACACTAACCTCAGCTGTGCAGCACTTCGGGAGCTCTTGAGCATCCCGTTTGATTACTTTCCTGATGATTTTTTTCTTTAGGCTCTTTCCCTATCGCTGTGGTATTACAGGCATGAGCTGGTTACAGCAGCACAGTCACTCCTCTCTACGGAGGGCGTGCAATCTTCGGGCTGTACTAAAAGCTGGAGGAAATCAATTTAGACACCCTTTTAGGTCAGACACTGGCCACTTGTCTTTCCACCAACTGTCAAGGTACCTTTGTCCAAGCTCACTCCTAGGACTATAAAATAGAAGACTGTGAGGGTGATGCTCACATTCTCACAGTGACAGCAATAATCTGCTTCACATGCATGTTTATTCTGCTCTCACTTCTTCAGCTGACACTTCTCTTCTGAGAGATGGGAACAGCTCTAAGTGTCCACTGACATTTTACAAATGACAGTAAGAACCAAAGCTTTGGGTAGAAAGCACGCTGGAATTCAAGAAAGCATTTTTATACAATGAATGAAGCAGAAACACCTTCCCACAAGGGCCCTACAAACCAGACAGATCTAAGATAAAGCCTGCCAGAGAAAAAGAGCATGAGTGTGTCTGCCTTTCTGCAGAATGTATCCATTCCAGGTCAGCAATAGACTACCCCGAGCTCAAACCTCACAGTTAAGGCAGAAAATTATCTCCTGATGCCAGTACACAGCTTGTGTCCTACACTGACAGCGGCGTGATTCTGGTGTCACACAGATGGTGCCAGCCCTCCTGGAACTGCAGCGCTGCCAAGGAAACTCTGACAGTGCAGGCAGGCCATATTTAAAATGCAAGTCAGATACCCAATTTTGAGGCAAGCTCTTTTGTTCTTGCCTCCTCACATAGCAAATAGTTCAAATCAATCCGATTTACAGTAAGCAAAGCTGGGTTTCAAAAGGGAATAGACTGAGTGATTACTTTCAGCAAATGCCTAAAACCTGCAAGATCCACAAAGGACCTCCCATCAGGCAGGTGATGCATTTTCCTCTCAAGTGCATCGACACTGTGTCTACTACTGAATTTTTGCTTTTTATTACCTGTGATAGAAAAGTGAGTTTTTTATTTAATCTCTGGTTTCAGTTTCTAAGCTTTGTGGTTATAAGCCCAACCACTGAATACCATTTTAAGTAAAATATTTGAAAGAAATGTTACTGTAAATTCTTATCTGAGTTGCTCTTTTAGGTAATAAAGTTTTTTATCCTTCCTAGAGTGCAGTTGTATACTTTTGAGACACACAAAAATTATTCCCCTGAAGGAAATAAGCAAACAAGTGCGACACACTTCAGGGACAGACCTTACAGGTCCTGCTCCTTGCTGTAGACAAGATACTGCCAGCATCAAGTTGTCTTTGATGATGCTTTCTGACCAAAGTAGCAAATTTTGAGCAGTACTGAGAGACAGAAGGATCCAAAACCAGTGCCTGAATATGTTTGGAGCTTGCCTGACTTCACGCTTGACATCACACCAGCAAAACACCTGACCTGTGGTTTTGCATAAGGAACTGGGATTGGACTTACCCTTGGCCAATTTTTTCAAATCGAGTGTATTTCTTCTTAGGATCTCCCACGCTCACAATGCTTCCTGAAAGAGACAAAATGCAAGATGCTCCCTTCAAAACAGAGATCCCACCTGCCAGCAGATCTGAAATGCAGCCCCACTGTCTGGGGCTGTGAGCCCTTTGTAATCAGTTGGGTAACAACACCACCACCACCACCACCAAAGGCAGTTCCGTAGCACAGATGGCCTCTGCAAAGACTGATTTTCTATAGTCCTTTGAAGGGTTACCTTGACAGGAAACTAAGCACATGGAGAAACATTCAGAGCAGAGAGAGATCAGAAAATGCAAGTGTTTGCCCTCTACAAACATTAAGGAGAACTGGAACAACAGTGCCCTTATTTTCTTGGGGATAAACACTCTGATTCAACAAAAGGTTTAATACTTTTGAAGATTAAATGCACCTTGGGTTGTGGAACAATTTTTTATGAAAAGGTGCCATTTCCAGAACAGGCAGAATACTACAAAGTGTTTCCAGGAGAGGAGGGGATCTTCCCAACCTTTCAGGAGTTTGCCAAAAGAATGCCTTCATGTTTTTAAAGAACAGCATCTCATGTTATAACCAAGAATGATGGTGTTTCAGATCTAGGACTCCCACCACTGATTACCTGGCTAAGTTCTGAAGACAACCTTGTTTGTGCTGTTTGGAGAACCACACTGCTTGTCTTTAACCTGACACAGATCAGTCACTAGCACTGGACTCTCCCTCTCAACACTGCACACACACTGTTCTTCACAAATCAGCACAGCTGGGACAGGTAACAAAGGACAGCAATGCCCCTTGGGCACTGGTGTGACATGGACAGGTGCCCAAATGAGATGCTGATCCTTTCACAAGTCTAGGTGATGCAGAGAAAAGTCCAGACAAGGGGCTGCTCCCTCCCAGCAGCTCCACGCTGAAGCAGTGGGATGGTCAAGCTCCGCAGGATGAGCAGGAGGTTTATGCCTTCTCATCTCACATCCCTTCTTCCCGTCAGGTAGAAGGGAGTCCCAGAGTCCTCTGGTCATGTTCTTCCCTACTGAAGAGTTATTTTTTAGTGAAGACCCACTCTAAAGAAGCAGAATGAGCTTTGTTTTATGGTATGTGTCTCAATGAGATGAAACTATGAAAAGTTAACCGGGTTCCGGAAAGCACTACACCCTCAGCTTGGGTTCCAGACAATCCAGTTCCTCTGACCCTTGCAGGGTGCCACAGCAGGGCAGGACCACTTCAGGCTACTTGAGACTGTGTTGGAATCTCAGGCCAGTGGGCAGGCTCTCAGTGTCATCAGCAGTGGGAACAGGCTGGCGTTCCTGGAGTGCTGGGTGAGGGGAGTGAGTACTGTGGGGCAAAGGAAACCTCTTCTCCTGCAGCTCCCATTAGCACACTTGCCAAGGGCTGCAAAATTATTTTAGCAGGGAGTGTACCAGATGGTGTTGATGCCCTGTCTTCTTGCCATGCTGGCAGGCTGGATTTCTGGCTAGGCATCCGGTCAGATGCCCATTTGGATGCTAAAGGCCTCTTCAGAAAAATGGCCTTCACAGGGGGAAGAAGTGTTTGTTACTACTTAGAGTGAATGGTGCATCACCTAGTTTTGTTTTGGAAGCAGAGGTAAAAAAAATAAGTATGTGTTTGTATTTGTGATACAAGGATACTGTCAGATCAGTCCAAACAAATATGCTGTGGAAGTCTTTCCTTCTGAACTCATCTTCTTAAGCTATTTCCATGATGTAAGTTCCAAGGTAATTCTTTAGAAGTCATTTGCATTGAGCCATCACCTTAGGCTTCATTGTTTGCATTTTAGCTAGGAAATTACTGGACCAGAAACAATATTGTTTCTCTAATTAAGCCTTCAGATTTGTTTGAGTCTATCAGATTTTGGCTCTTTAATCAGACACAAACACAATAACTTAATTACTGCTTTCTTTCCTTCCCATTCAGAGACTCCCTACACCTCAGAATGGGCAAGAAGGCATCAAGCAGAGCGAGATTTAATTTTAGCTTTCAGTGGCATGAGCTCCATGATGGGTGACGGAGCCAGACTGTCCCACACCAGACTGTCTTACACCCTGTGGCTCACAACCCCACGAGGCTCTGCAGCAGAAAACCAAATACTGATGGAGTCGTGTGCTCAACCTGGGCTGGACAACAGGAACAACACTGTGCTGTCTGTCTGGCTAGGTGCTAGTTTCAGCAAATTAATGGAACTGTGTATCAATTAGAACAGATACCAGAAGTTCATGGAAGTTCATTCATGTTAGAAAAGAATAAAGAAAAAGACTGCAGAAGAAAGATTTTGAAAAATCATTTTTCCAAATTTGCCAGTGATTTCTATAATTCAGATTTCTAGAATTTTTCCTCAAGACTTGAGTAGCTGGTTTCCCAAGTTAGTTATTTGTGGCTGGTTTCCTGTGCTTAAGCCAATGCACATCAAATACTGCAGCATTAAAATCAACAGTGATAGGTATGCAGCTCCTGCTCAGACAAGCACTCTCTACTGTGGACAAAAGATAAACATATCAGCTATTTCGATGTCTTCAATCACTTTCCTTTATCAAGTCCTAAATTAAGTGGATAAGAAAGCAGAATTGGGCCAGTTCTGTTTTACAGATATCAGTAGAACATAGTCACGATTTCATTACAGACAGAATTTTGTTTGATCTTATCTCAGTACTACAGGCTTTACTTGCTAATAAAACTCTAAAAGCTCTAAAAGAACCCAAGTCATTTCAAGCAGAAAAGAATTATGAAAGCAATTTTAGATAAAAGAGGGCAGGGGACATCTTCCTGAAAGCAGCATAAAAAGAGTTGTGGGGGAAGTAGGCAAGGTGGAGTGGTCATACGAGATAAAACAAAACAGAATAAGCACCGCACTCTCAAATATAATTAGTCCAGGACCCTAACAAAAAAGCATCACCCCATTTTCAGACAGCTTCATGAAAGCACAAAAAGATTTTCATTGTCCACATCACAATTTGCCCAAAGCAGACCTTCAGACCTTGCTCACTTGGTATCAAATTGTTAAGAAAGAAAAAGCATGAAAGCATGTAACATTTCAAAGATATAACCCCCAACAATTCAAGGGCTCAGTCCTAACCTGGCATATCCAGAAGCTTGAATAAATGATACACATACTTATGTTCATAATGCTGGGTACCTGCAGATCTCAGCCTGCCTCAAACATTTAGCATCAGCTGAAGAAGCATAATTCCTCTCTACATAAGCTGACATTCCTGCAGGGAACTACCTGCTCTGGAATTTATTTCATTGTGCCCTCAGCTGAAGCTATCAAACTTATCCCTTGGATACTCCCTAATGGCACTGAGATTCATGTCAGCCTGGTAATGGTGCAGAAAACTCTATGCAAGCAGCTGAGATCTCAGAGCTAAGGAAGGTCTCAGCCTCTGCAGTCATACCAGCCATCAGTGGCAAGGCAGGTATGACAAAAAGGTGGAGCACTGACAACCATGTGAAGAAGCCATGGCCAGACTGCCTGTTATGAGCAATTGCCCCTTTTAAAGACACATTATTGGCTTTGAGATCAGATACAAGGAGGTGTAGATCAATCTGCTTTTTGTACTAACAGTTAATGGTAAACACAGAGTAAACTGGGATCTGTTCTGAACCCAGCCATTTATTATCAAGAACTTGGCACTAGCAGCTATTACATGAAAGACGTGGATTAAATTGGTTGCACTGCAGAATCATGAAGGGCTTTATGTGTTTTCCTAGTGTATGATCTGCACAGGGCTTGGGGCCAATGCTTAAGATTCTTAGTAATATTAATTGGCTGGGAATTAGCCATGAAAAACTGCCACCTATCTGAGGAATATACAGCACCCTCAGTCAGCTTGCAAATGACAAGTTGGGCAGGAGTGCTGATCTGCTGGAGGGTAGAAAGGTTCTGCAGAGTGATCTGGACAGGCTGGATCAATGGGCTGAGGCCAGTTCTATGAGGTAGGAAGCTGTAAATGACCCTGCGACACTGAACTGAGGAGGAACATGTGGTGGTACAGCTAATGCTGAGACATGCACACAATACACTGCTCTAGCAGACACGCAATACACAAATACATACTCAGTTTCTCTAGGATCTCCTCATCTGTCATCTTGGATTTTTTTCGCTGCCGGTCTGTGTTTCTGTACAGAGTGTTTGTGTTTGAGTTTTCAGGCTGGGGAGTGGTGGCTTCTTTAGCTGGTGCTGGTGCAGCTGCAGGTTCAATTACAGAGCGTGTGTAGATCTGTGACAAAAAATTACCTCATGTCAAAAAGGTGGCTGGCAGAGACCCCCTGAGATCACATTTCAAATGCAAACCCTTAGGAAGATGGTGACAGCCACGTCCAGGGCTCTGAAACTGGTTTTTCTGTCCACTTCTCATACTGAATGGGCAAAAACTGAAAGATTAGAAGTTCATGGCCAGTTTCATGTTCAATTTTCATGGATTTTCTGAAGAAGCCCATAGAGAGAGGCAGGTACCTCCAAGAGACAGTGTGCCCTATATCCTTCCAGGATATTATGAATTGTGTCCTTGGACCGCTCTTTCCACAGACAGGGAGCCTGCACAGGTACTGTGGACCAACTGGCTCACTTTTACACCTGTAGCATCAAAGGACATGCTGCTACCTCTTATCTGATATGAAGAGAAAGTCACAGCCCCTGTCAGAATCCCAGGAAACTGACAACCTAAACGTGAAAGTTCCAAACTGATTTTTCAGGTGTCAGTGGCTGGGGTGAAGTGCTGTGCCATGGCAGGACTCCAGCCCTCAGCATCTTCAGCCACAAACAGCAAGTGCTGTGTGATCAGAAACATGCAGCTCTGCACTGCACCAAACACAGTGCTAACCAAAGCTGGCACTTACTGATTTTGTATGTTCAGGCCGTGGTGCGATAACAGGTGGAGGTTCATTGTCATCTTCTTCCTCTTCATCATCTTCATCCTCTTCTTCAGACACAGAGGGAGCCAGAGGAGGTTCTGATGCTGTTTTTGTGCTCTGTGGACACAGTATTGTGAGTGACCGTCACCATTCTGCCACTTTGGAGCTTTGGTAATTACACACAATCTTAGTCTTCCAGAGATCAGAAGCCAACCTAGGTATGCATGTGCTCCTACGGGCCTCAGTTCTGAGTTACACATAGCACAACACAATTTAAAGGTATTTAAAGTTAGGTGAGTTGAACTCCACCAGTCCCAGCTGCTGCTCAGAGGCAGGGAATTATATCATGTCATCCCAGATTTGCTGGTGAAACAAAAAATGAAAATGTGCCTTGTAAAGTGTTTACCAACTGCTTTACATCTGACTACAACAGGCCACTTAGAGAGCTGAAGCAAACAGAAGGCACCATTCTACATATTCACATCTCACTGGCACTTTCTTTAAAATGTCATCCCTTTGGTCCAGTAGAAATACCAGTAAGGGAAGCCCACAGCAAACAGGGAGACCTGAGCTGCTAACCCTGGAAAGCTGACGTCTTGACTGTCTCACTACTGTCTGCTAGAAGAAAGCACCACAGCATCTGCCAAGGTGTCCATACCACTGGAAAAGCCACTGGGAAGGCTTACTGTGCTCTGGTGAACACCACACTTCCTCTGAAAAGTGCGTTTTATTACAGATAAGGGAAGTGGCATCGACTGAAAATGTGAAGTGTGAATATTCAAAGATGGTTTTCATTTCATTATACACAGACTGCTGTGTAATCGCAAACTTCACACGAAGTTAACACTTAAAAATAAAAGCCAAATCCCCATTCAGTCACTTGCTATTTAAAGCACTAACAATAACCCTAATAAATTTGGTCAATACTAATGTGGATGTCACTTCTATATCTCGGGGATTGCTATTGCAATCCAGCATGAATTAGAGTGGATGGTTATTTAAAACTTTCTTTCAATGGTTCCAGTGAGTTACATATCAATTATAATCTGACTTATATTCAGCTATATATCCAGCTGTACTATGGAGAAATCATGAGATTTGATAGAAATGGGATTCTAAGTTGTTAAAACTAAATTAAAATGGGCTCATTAGACAGTGCTGCATATTGTTGTGAATTATATATTCCCCCATGGCTAAAACCAGCAAGCAATATTCTGTCTGCGAAACCAGATTTTCACCTGTTTCAAAGCTCTTAAACAGAACTAAGAAACAGCCAGGGAAAGCTCATGGGTTGCTCCACAATTTTTAAAAACCAGGAACACCAAAAGTTACTTTCCCACTCACCGAAGGATGGGCTTCTATGTATCCATGGGCGCTTTTATCTGCAATGAGCAAGGGAAAATGAACCAGATACTGTTAGGAAAAAAACCCTGCCTGTTGTGGGGAATCCCATAGAACAAGTCAACCCAAACAGAGGGCATTTTTCTTTCACACCATCCCTCCAGGAGCAACAGGTCTTTTACATAGCAAGGAAGAGAAGAGGACAAAATTCTAGACTTTGTCCATCTTTCGCCTTGTTTGCCAGTAAACAAAATAACTAGAAATCTGGTCAAGGAAATGTAAATTGGTCCTTAACAATCAATGCTTCTGTTCCACCCAGGAGCTAAAGCAGTTTTTTCTCCTCTCTTTCATGTGTTTTATTTTTTTTAAATAAATTGCATGCATTCATTTTCATTAGCTTGCTGACAACATTTCCCCAGAAAGGCTTTCCCAAAATCCTCCTTAGCCATGGCAATTCTATTCTGACAGCACAGGAACAGCTCCTGCGTTCAGGAGCACAAATTGTGTTAAAGTTGCATTTCATCATAAAGGGAATCACTGTTTTAGCACACAGTAAGTGTCAAATTAGCCAAATCCTTTAATTCCAGAATTTAGGAAAAAAAAAAGACGCCTTCCCTCAGTTCTGGAGGTAAGTGCACAGATTTTAGAAGGACTTCTGAGAAGCTTTCCCGGTCTGCATTTTGGAAGTTGCCTTGGCTGAACCATCAAACTGAGGAAATGACAGACTCCACTGGTACAGGCAATCCCGAGGAGGGAAGGGAACCCCTGCAGGTTACATTCCAAGTGCTGCCCACACCCCACCAGCTACAGACACCTCCTTTTTTAGCTGAAGCTGTTAACAGGAGCTCTACCAAACTAATGGTATCCTAATAATATTTTTGTCACAAAATCTCAGTTCTATAAACCAGTGACAAAAAAAAAGTCACTGTTCCAATGACATTCAGGGGACAAAAGGAGAAATGGAATTCATTTTAGGAGTATTCCACAACATGGAGTTGGTTCAGGTTGCTTCTTGACTACTTCAATGTTGAAATTTGCTCTAACTCATTTTGAAGCCTGACCTCTCTTTTTCATAGGGAGATGTCAACTTACCTCCTGATGTAAAGCTCATGTATTTCTGGTTGTTAACTGTTTCTTTGGAATCGTAAAATTTGAGAACATCTAGAACAGCCTGTGGGTTCTTCTTCTGCTCCAGTTTTGTTATGTTGGAGGTCTGTAATAGCCTGGCCCACTGCTCTGGAATGCCCTGTAGATATCAAGTGGAAAGAAAGTGCGTTTAGAGTATTTAAAATCCACAGCCTCACAGATCTTTACCAAGATCCCATGCTCCCTGTAAGATTACTTGCAGAAATTTTCACTGACACCTTACAATTAAAATTAGATGCAATCATTCTCTTCTCTATCAACATCTAGCTAAAACCAGGACCCAACTTTAAAAAGAAAAGAAAGTAATGACTGTGAGAGGAAAAAAAGTGCATGAAACTCCTCTGGAAATCAACTCTGCTCTTCCATGGAATAATGATTTAAGGCTTAGCTTGTTTGCCTGGTGATTCAGTGCAGACATAACAAGACAATTATTCTCTATTGGTGGACAACACAGTGTCTTTTAGGAGCTTTACACTGGACTTTTCATGCTTAGGAATGCAAACACATTTTACTGAAATGATCACGGCTGTCTGATTAAAAGGTAACCCCCACCCTGATTCAATTAATTTTCAGCATACCAGGGAACACTGCGGGGTAAAGAATCTGCCTTTCAGCTCTCAAAATCATGACACTGAGGTGTCCCACTGCTGCAAAGAATGTCTCTAAGTTCTCTACTGCAAACATACAGAAACCAGGGACTCAGAACACAGGCTGAGAGTGCCAAAGCCTTGGATATCTTATGAGTGAGGGTGGTATCTGAAAATTGATCCAATCACTGAAAGCCCGATCTCTACACTGAAATTCTATTTGAAAACACTTGTTTTAGCTATCCAGGATAATTCCCTAAATTTGAGAGCCTGTTCTTTCCCCCCTTTACTGCACAGCTGACAGTGGCCAGTGAATTGTAGGGCTCTCTGAAAGAAAAGTGACACCTTAGCCTTGGTGCCACCCCGGTCTACTTTCATACAGCTTCTTCCTCAGAAGTTCTCCACTTCTCCACAAAACAATGTGTGACATGGGCCTCCAAAGTTTAGGATTGATGAAAAAAGTGGGAAAAGCCAAGCAACAAATCTACTGCACACACATCAACCTGCTGCTGCAGTGCTATGACATCTCAAAGAAGCATTTGGGGCCTGTGACGCACCTCTGGGAGCTTCCCTGGGCACATCTGTGAGCCATAGAGATCTGGCTGTAATGGACGTAAATAAAGAAAGAAAAGAAAGTTAAAACAGAATGTGGGACAACTTAGAAGGTGGTAGGAGGAGGAAACCAATGGGCCAAAATGGGCAAGTCCCATCTGAAATGGGAGTTATGAGGTGGATACCAAATAGATCAGGTGGTGGACAGGCTACAGGAAGGCAGGCTTAGGAAAACAGAAAAAACACAACCATTCCAAAGTTTGGAAGCATCATTCCCCCTCCTCTCGCTTTTAAACCAGTTTTTCTCTCCCTCATAAAAATACATTCCTGAGAATTAATGGCAAGTGACTGGAAAAATTACCTGTGATTTCCACCCTCAAGTGAAAAAGGAAAATTTTAAAAAAAAAGAGAAAATGATCTGGGCTTTTGCTATTTGCCTCGTTTTGAAGCCAGGTTAACAATTTTGAATGGCTCTATAAAAATGTTTTCCAAGTTTGGGGGTTGTGCAGCCCTGAGATCACCACTGGCCACAGCATGAGTCCACGAAGTGCAGTGGAGAGAGCAGCCCATCAGATGGTGAAATCTGGGAGGTTGTGTATTGCCACAACTCAAACAATGTATGTGTGTCACATGGAAAATCAGGACAATTGCAAAGAAATGCTTCATTAGATTAGGAATGGGCAACTTCTTTGGATCTACAGCCACAACTTTTCCCACTTACTAATGTCATATCTTGAAGCTTTAAAAGTTCAGTGGGTGATCCCATTTTCTTCTAGAGTGGGGATGAGGAAATGGCTTCAAACATGCATGCCTTACAAAGAACACTCTCCAAAGCCCTGCTAACCCCACTGTCCTCCATTGAGAAAATGCAACTGTTTCTTCAAATAAAGGAACATAAAGCTCTAGCAGCATGCTCCCACCCAACAGTTTCCAACCAAATTTATTCTCTGCTTTAAAAGCCCTACTTCTTAGCAAATGTGGTTGCTCCAAGCACAGTGAAATGGAGACATAACATCTGTTCATGATGGACAGCACAGCTTGGTGCTCAAGCCTGAAAGCCAGAACTCAGGAGCCCATGCAACTGTGCATTGAGATGCAGCTAACAACAGTCAGGGGATGCAGTTGGAGGTGATGATTTGGTGTCAGAAAATGGCCCAAGGAGTTGCACATAACCAGAAGAGCAGGCACCGTTGGCATGACAGCTGCAATAATCAGAAAAAAAACCCCAACAATCCATATATTTGCACATTTATTGAACACTTCCATGGCACTTCCAAACTTTTGAAAGAGACAGACAGCATGATCACTAGACAGTGGGAATATCTGTACGTGACACGGCTAGTGGCAGTCCCTTCAGCAGGACCTACTTACCATTACCATGTGACTACCCAGCTGATACACAGGTTCTGTCAGGGTTGGGACAAATCAAACATGCCTCATGTAATGTGTAACATAATGCCTGCATCTGGCATTAGCTGAGACTGACAGCTAGTTCTTACTGATGCAAAAATTCCCTTGCTTTCACTGATGTTTGCATCCACTAAGGAAGTCACCTTTGGTTAGTTTTGAATTGGTTAGAGCCTTCTCAGACTGCAGCACTGCATTTCCACACTTCAGGAACAAGTGTTATTGTAAAAACACTGTGTGATTGCAAAGTAGCAGCTATCTAGTGTCCACTGCTCAGAAAGGGAGAAAGATATGAAAAAGAAACTGTGCTACAGCAACACAGCTGGACATATTTAGCCACGTAGAATTGCTTTGCTCTGTAAAAAGCCAGGATCTGTGTTGGTGGCATCTGACACAAATAAAAGAAATTAAAAAGCAAAAATATCTGATGCTAGAGAAAAAAGCTCTGATGCTGTCATCCTGTTTTGACACACAGGATGATAATAACAACATTCAAAATGATCCAAACTGTGATCCCTGAAATACTGATTGAGTGTGTTTGTGCTTAGAACTGAAGTGTGCTAAGCTTGACATCCCTCCTTTTTGTTCCAGCTGGCAGGGACATGAACCAGCTGTGACCCTCAGCACCACCCAGACTGTGGAGAACACAGTTGTGACCCACTGTGTTTGCACAGAGCCAGAAGGAAAAAGTCTGAAGCACAGGTTAGAAATAAAGGCAAAAGGCTGGAAGGAAGAGGAGATATAGAGTAAGAACAGCTGAACATTCAGTGGGGAGAGAAGGGAAGATGGGAAGGCAAAGACAGACAGGAAGAAATGATGCAAACACAAAAGGGAGAAGAAAGCAGAAAGTATCATAATATATAAGGAGAATGGCCCTGAAGACTAACCTGAACAGTAACATGGCTACAGGGAGAGAACGAGTTGAAAAAATAGGGAAAAGCCAGGGCAGACAGCAGGGAAAACACAATTTTAAAAGCTTTATGCTAGGTTTCTGATCAAAAATGACCACATCTGGGCTTTTTAAATCAGCATTTAGTCAAGCCCTAGGGTTTGGCACAGAATAAATTTTGAAGTAAGATTTTATAAGTGACATCTATTTTAAAAAGGCTAATTAACTAGTCCACTTATTTTAAATGTAGCTGTATTTCCTAATTACTAAGGATAATTCAATTTCATTACTCCTTTGAAGACATGCTGTCATTAAATGTGCCCTTTTTTCTTCTACTGTTATTACTACTGTTGCTACTGCCACTGTAGGATACAGAAAGTTTCCAGCTTTGTGAAATGTCTTTCCAGGAAAAAAAAAGGTGCCAATCAGAGTAAAAAATTATGAAGAAATCATATTTAGGGTTCAAATTCGGAAAAGTGGCCATTCTTTGTCCAGGCAAGTGATTTGTCCCATCCTGTTTGGTGTATGCAGCCAGTCAGCACTACCACAGGTCACAGTTTGACACACGGTGATTGCACAGTCTGATCACTCCGCCCACGGGGCACTACAGAAGGCACAGGGAGTTGCTGATGCTTCCTCTCACCTCCACAGCTCAACCAAACAGAAGCTCACTGCCATCTCAGCTTTAAGGGTTAATGGTTTCAGCACCTAGCTAGTAGCCTGAGAAAAAATGCTCTGAAGCCCCTTGCACACTTGAGGGAGCTTCTATCAGACTCATTTTTCCCAACACTTCATGCACTTTGTCGAGATACAAGTAGCAAAAGCTGACAGCTATTTTATTAATACACAAAGAAATGTTGTCTGATCACCTCATCTATAAACACATTTTGAAGGATATTAAATTACAGACTTGATAATGCTGCTGCTTTCTGGGTCTCTCCAAGGGCTGCCTGCAGAGCACATGGACCTTGCACTTTTGAGGCTGGCTGTCTACTATGCACATGTGTGGGGGCTTTTTATGCTTTTCCAAAGACACTGAAAAACCAACCCTTGTAGCAGCTTGGGGGACTGGTAAAAGCATACACCTACGTCCTTCCTAGTTTTCATTTTCCACAGACACTCTGCTGACAATCCTTGGAGGAAAAAAAAAAAAAGCAGCCTGAATCACAAGTTAAACACTCCAAATCCTAAGCCCAACAAATAAAAGTCTCTTTCTTCACAGCCTTGGTGCTGTCATCTGATGTTTCTGGCAATAGGAGGTTATTTTACCATCAAGAAACTAGAAGTTCTGGTAAGCATGAAATACAGCAGCTACTTACTGTGAATTCTCCAGTGACGGCATCAAATCCCACATGAATGGTGTGTTCAAAGTCTGAAGGAAGAGAGATCTCAGGACGTTCTTTCTCTTTCTTCTTGTTGGCTAGAGGCAAAATGTTAACAAGCACTTATTTTCTGTACAGCTTTTCATTTAAAACGTCTCACAATCAGGTGCACTCAAAACAGTATTTTAAAAGTGAAAAACAAACCAATTAACATCCATCTAACTTGACAAACAGATCCAAGCTAATACAACACCAGACTGTCGACTCCTTTTGGGGAAGGTCTAGAAGGTGTTATTTCATTTTGTTTTTCTTTCAGCCCATGTAACTGCTGCCAAAGCCAGCTCCTTGTGAAGTAGCCTTCTTAAGCCATCTCTAGCCATTATGATTTTCTATTATCAGTTCTTTTTTTTCATTAAGTTGTCATATCTAGCAACTAACTCCTGTTTGAGTTCACTCTGTGAGTTTCTGTGGAAGTAAATCACATGGGACACACAGGTGTGTGTATCTTTTTTTCTCCAATACGGTTTGACCCCATTTCAAAATCAGCCAAATTACAAAGGAGAGGTTTTCAAGACAACTGGGTTCCTACAGGTTCTGTGAAAACTGGCAGCTCAGGAGGTGACTCCTCTCCCAAGTAAAAGGCTGAGACAGCAGCTCTGTATTAGAAAACAGAATCTGCCCGAAACAGGATTCCATAAATGCTCCTGGAAAAGCTTCATTTAAGCTCTCAATTAACTAAGACATGTAATCATAAAATGCAGGCTTTGTTAGTCTCCAGAAATCTGTAGTTTTTAAATGACTCCACCAGTAGTCCCAGCGTGTGGAGTTTCTTACTGAAGCAGACAGACCTGGAAGTCAGTCAACCTGCATATGCTTCTCATCTCCCTCTCTCTTTACCCCCTTTTGAAAGTAACATGTGGTCATCCATCTCCTGCGCTTCTGACTGCTGACAAGTGTCACTTCAGCCCAGTTTTATTGACCCTGATAAAGAATGAGTGGAATAAAGGCTGAGAAAAGCTGCCTTCACTTTCTTTCAGTGTTCTAGTATGATGTTTGCCAGCTCTGTAAGTTCACCCAGGGGTCTAATCCAAAGGCTGAACTCACTGTGTATCAGCACCCCTCTCAGCCCAGCTGTCTTTGGTCACAGACAGTACCTCCACAAGGCCTGTCTTTGCACAGCTTTTTTATTTTGCCTTACAGCCTCCTTTAGGTGGAAGATGCTCTGCTCTTCATCTAGAGTATTTCAAGCGTTTCTAATACTTTCTCTGCCTTGCTGCATTTATCCTCATTAAATAATTGTCACATTTTGTCTGTACTGCACATCCCTACAAAATGTTCATCGATGAAATATTTTCATTTAGCATTCAGTAAAGATGGCAGCAGTACATCAAATGCAAATGCAAAGGCTTTTCCCCTTCTTTTATCACGTTGTTCAATTTTCAGGACAGATGTTGTCAGTTGGAAGATGTCATCTCTGTGTAGATAACAAAACTGGCTTCTCCTACCTCATCACTTGCAAGCAAATGCAGTGAAAATTAGATTTAATGAATTACCAAAATCAGTTCAAAGCAACAGTCCAATCTAGAAGCAAAATAAGGGATTACAGAAAACATTCCATCAAAAGCAGCACTTGTCCCTTCTAGGACTCTCCTGCTGGACAAGTGTTCCAGTTAATCCCCAAAATCTGGCTCACCTGCTTAATGGACCTCTGCCTACCAGAGTGTGATACAACACCTGTGGTCCAAATACTGAGAAATTATAAATGAAACACAGAATTAAACATCTCCTTCCAACACCTTCACCCCTCCCCAGTCTGAAAACTTTGACACTTCTGTCTGGGCTCTGCAAATCAAATCCCTTCTATTTCACACACGCTGGCAAAATGATACAAAAAGGCACGACTTCTTTCAAGCACTGACTGACTGGACTCAAGGGGTTTGTACTGGACATGCTATTTGATTTCCTTGTAAATGCCCCTCACAGCACTTAGCCAGGAGGGCCTCCACACCACCCCAGCACCTATTACAGATTAAAATAAACCAAGGAAAGATTGTTCTGTCTCCCACGGTCTGCATCACCATCATCGTTATGTTAAAAGAGCAGTTGTTTGGGAGAAAAATGTGACTCAGCTAAGTGGCAGCTTTTCTCCAGAGATGGAGGAAGAGTTTGACCTCATGCTTACGCCCTCCTGTTTGCTCATCTCTTCAGCTCATTCTGTTCCTTCCTCCATTCCCTCTCCCTTCCACTTACACCATCCTCTCATTCTCCTTCCTGCTCTGCTCCTCCTGTCCCACCCCAATAGCCTTGTAATTTTCTTTCTCCTCCATTGATCTTTACCCTCCTGGGTTTTCCTCCTTCCCTCTTTTCTTGATGTCTTTTTGGTTGGTTATTTGTTTGTTTGTTTGTTTTCTGTACAGGAGGCAACCAGATACCTAGAGGCCAAACTCTGCTCCCACCTGCAACCAAGTCTAAAGCAGCTTCAATGAAAGTGATATCATTCATCCAGTAACCTTAACACGGATGGACCTCCGCAGCTGAAAGGTATCTGAGCTGCGGTGGGTCAGCTTCCCTTTCATCTCTTTAGACCAAATGCTTCACAGTGCCTTCATGGAGCCACCAGTGCACACACAGCATTAATGTATTTCACAGAAATTACAGGTGGTTCTAATGAAAGAAGAACAAGGCTGTATGAGACAACTGGTAGAACACAAGTAATTTCTCTCTGCTCTCAATTCTGCTGAGGTAATACCTCTGCCAAAAGGAAGCACTAATGCTGTGAACTCCACTGTGGCTCCCATCACCATCATTAGCTCTGAGGTAGGAAGGCCAATTTCGCAGCTTCAGCATGGGCTGTGAGGGAACAGGTTCAGCTCCTCATTCCACAAGGATTGCTTTTGTGACACTGGAAACTCACTTCAATTGCCTGCCTTGGCTTCCTGCCCTCAGGAAATGGGATACCTTACTCTGGAGATGGGAGAGAGAGGAGCATGATGTCAGGTGCTATGGGAAGGAGCAGGACACTACTGCTTACATGGCTTATTTCAACTGTAGATGCACAGATGAGCTGCACAGAGCCATCACTGGCTTGCCAAAATAAGTGTTCAAACCCAAACTGAAAATGTTGCACTCCAGCAGGGCAGTGACTGCAAAAGGTTCCTGGCATCCAGGCACAGCAGTCCTGGCATCACCACCACCTTGGAGAGAATGCACCGTACCATACTCATCCTTGCATCCCTCATGTCTGGTCACCAAAGGAAAGACAACAAAGTTCCTGCAGGTTCAGAAACACCCTGCCATGGTGCTTTCTTCCCCTTCTGTTTACTTGTACCAGTGGTGAACTATTAATATACTGTGGTGCTGCAAAGCACAGCACTAGATGAGAGCAGCCGCATCAATCACCTTTATTAGCAGGAGTCTCAAAAATGTGTCACAGAGCCTGTGAAGCACGCACAGACCAGCTGATACCCTGACCCACAAACCAACCCTGCAATGAAATCACCTCAAGGGGCTTGGCCAGTCAAGCTAAACTTCCTTCACTTATTATCTCACCCAACAAAATTAACCTATAAATCTTACCTTACTTTTCCTCACAGTCACATTAAAAATCATGACACTTGTGTGTTTCTTAGGACTGTTCTGGCTGGTAGTTAATTACATTTTTAATGTCAGTGATCATTTCCAGGAGGGATTGTTTCTCGATCTCCCCTTTTCAGCATGCATTTCACACAGCACCTCCTACTTAAGAAATGCTTCCTCGGAGAGGGATAATACCATCCTGCTAGCATTCTGGGGAAGAAGTGATCCAAGTCTTTCCAGGCATTAAACAAGCCGGGAGAGATTTTCATTTTGGCCTTTAAAAAGAATCAATTGAAAATTAATTTTGTTCCCAGAAGAGGACATTAAGGGGAACACTGTGCACAGTGAACTGGCCAGGTCTGCCTGAAGAATGGGCCCATCCAGTCACAGCCTTCCCATGAGACAAGTTAGCAGGACTGTGCCTGAGGGCAGGAATGGGGCTGATACTGTGTCTTCTACTGCCTGTGATGAGTTTTGAATGCTGGGCTACCTCCAACTGCTCTGCACAACTCATGGAAAAGACTCATGAAGAGGGCAGCCAAGGAGCACAGGTGAGCTGGAGCTCCTTGCACAGTTCTGAGCCCTCCTTGGAGGGACAGCGATGCACATTGAAGGCAGAATCCCTCTTGAAATCCTGCTAGATTTCATGCTGCTGACCACAACCTCTGAGCTCAGCGTTTCAGCCAGTGTTCTGTGCACCTCACTGTATACTTATCTAGACTGTACTTCATCAGTGTGCCTGTGAGGGTACTGTGGGAGGCCCTGCTGAACACCTTATTAAAGCAGAAGTAACAACCACTGCTCTGCCTTCACCATCAAGCCCGTCATCTCAAGGTAAAAGGCTGTCAGTATAGCTCAGCAAGAATTCCCCTCTGTAAATCTGTCCTGACTATTCCTGATCACATTCTTATCCTTCATTTGTGTGGAAATGGTTTCCAGAAGGATTTGCTCTACTAGCTTTCCAAAGACTAAGGTGAGGCTGACTGGCCTCCAGTTCTCCAGATCCTCCTTCTTAAAGACAGACATGGCATTTGCTTGTTTCCATCATCAGGAACGTCCTACAGCCACCCCAGCTTTTCAAAGATGATCAAGAGTGGCCTTGCAGTGACATCATCCAGCTCCCTCAGCACTTGTGGGTGCAGCCCATCAGTTCATATGGTATTAGAGAAAAATAAGATCCCTTCTCTTAATTCTGTCAATACACCAACTCAAAACATGCTCCTTTCTGCAAATGCATTTCAAAGAATGCAACTGAAAGGCTGTTTAAAAGACTCTCTTGCTGTAACCACACCTAGCAGGTTTTAAAGCAAGACATTCTGTGTCCAGTCTTACTGCAAAAGGAACAAGAAAGAAAAGCCTTGCTCCTCTTCCTGGAATGTAAGTGCACTAAAAAACCCCCTCAAAGTGTCGGGCATACTGCCCTCTCACTTCTGCAAATGCATCTGCAAAAGTACAAAATCTCATCTCTGTTTTTACTGCTAATGCAAAGCAAAATCCAAAGGAAAGGATTCCCCAGCTTAACTATAAAATTATTTTTAAAAGGTAAGTTGCACAATGTGTGCACATTTTAGTGGCTTTTCGGAGACAAGAAAGGAACTGACTGAACACCTCCTCTTTTGAAACATGTTTCTAGAGTAATTGGAACAGAAGGTACCATGGTCTGCAACTGAAACAGAAAGAAAACGGTGGCAGAAAATAAAGACGACAACCAACAACCACCAGAAAGCACAGAGATGGAGCCACCCCTCAGCACTGCTGATACTTTACTTTTATCCCCTCCTCCCGGGAAGATGGAGCGCAGCCTGGCTTTCTTGTTCTTCTCCTCAGGGGCCATGGGAAGCGGTTTTGAGCTGTGGTTTAGTGCTGAAGAATCGCGGTTGTTGCTGTTCATTCTCAACGGTGGGGCTGGAGGTTTCTCTTCAATATCCAGACTATCGGACATCTTCAGCAGCCCTCACAGCCTCCTGCAAAGCAGAGCACAAAACATGCCTGTGAAGGGAGGATGCCGAGGCTGGTGGCCTGGGGAGGAAAGAGGGCGGGAAAAGCCTTCTGGTGGAACAGGAAAACCTCTCTCTTAGAAGTTTGGACTGAATAAGGTTACTGCTGGTCACTATAAATATATTCAGTGGCCAATTCCTTAAAATCACCTGTATTATCATTAAAATAAAGCTTTTTCTTTATCCCTGTTGCAGGCTTTTTCAGTATTTATTTATAACTTTTTCCCCTCTGGTTCTTTACAACACAAATTTTCTTCTAAAACAGATTTCCAAAGTAAAATTTAAATGATTTACTGAAACTACTTGGCATTGTAGTCAACTATTTTTATGATGTAAGAAACAAGGTGCATGTTAAGGGGATATGGGTAACAAGCATTAAAAACTTCTGTAAGTTGGGAAAACACATAAGACTTTTCATTCCTAAATTTCAAGTCCAGATTAATCAGCTTGTTTATCAAACAAGCAACACTTCATAAAATGAATTTTTAAGCCTTAAAACCAGAGTATAATTTCAGATAGATCCGATGTGATATGGGCTATACTGCACCTCTTTAAAGGTTATGATTCTACAGGCTTCTTGCCTCCCCACCCCCTAAAATCAATGTGGCTCCTTTTACAGAAGGCACATGCAGACCACTAAGAACTTCTCCTGGACCTCTCCTCGTGCTGATTCACAGGTAACACAAATTATTGCAGTCACCAGCTACTCTCTTAAAGTGAAGCAACTTGGTTTTCAGCTGTGGAAGGTGTAGTGTTTTTGTCAGAATTATCAGCCAAACATGGTGACTGGCACACAGGGAGGTCCCAAAGCTCAACCGGTAACAGCCACGCTATTCTGCAATTGAGGGGTCTTGGGGCTGCATGGGTGGTTTTTGAGTTGTTTTTTTATTTATTTTAAAAAACAGGCCTTAATGTTTTCAACAACTGCATTAATTTTGATATAACTAATTTTGCAGAGATTTCTAGCTGCTATATTAATAGGAAATAATCAAATCCACATTGCCTTAACTGACGTTACCTTACAATTAAAACCTAAGTAATCAACTGAAACATTGAGAGATGTTTACTCTAGACTGTTTTTCATGACATCAGCATTTAAGACTTTGTTATCATTTTCACATAACCACACATAAAACAATCACTTTTCTTAATTACTTTACTTTCATTTTTAATTTCATCTAAATGAGATCCCAAAATGCCAGCTCACAGATTCAAAGCAGCTATCCAGTGACAAGAACAACAAATGAAATATACTATTACATCTCTGGTTTGCATCCATCCTTGGGTCCATGAAGCAGACATCTGGATCCCCATGGGATCCTGGGGACCTGTCCCACGGTCACAGAGCAGAAAATCCCAGCAACAACAGCTGGTCCCAGCCCTTTCTCTAGTACATCCAGCACGGAGCAGGGATCCCGGAGCTGCTAGATCTCCCCTATACCATGGAGGTGCTCTCCCCCACCTGCACAATGAACCACAGGGAGCACCTGACCAGGTGGTGCTCCCTGGACCTTTGGGTTCAGGCACAGAAATGTGGAAAATGTTACATACTCCCAGCTAATGGAGTCACGTACTGGAGGCAGCAGCCAGAGAGGACCACACTACCCAGGTGAGCACAAGTGATCCTTCACAGAAAACCATGGTCCCCAGCACGTGTCTGGTCCCCAGGAGAGGGCTCTACCCACCCAGCCCAACTGCCCAGGGAAAGTCCTGCTCTGGCAAGGAGGGACACAGCCCACCCTCCTCCAGAAGCACATATGCAGGCAGTAATGTGCTTTGTATCACCCAGGAACAGCGATAATTGTGCCAATCTAGTTTTCAAGTACAGACTAGCCTATTTACCTAGAGAACTACATGCTTTTGTAGATTTAGGTCAAACAGTTAATATTACTAATCTTTGAGATTTCCATCCTGAAATGCAGAAGGTTTTCTAGTAAGGAAGGTGGTGGTGAGGGAACAGCCAGTGATGAAAACTACTGTAAGGTAACAGGGAGAAGCACGTGCTGTGCGTGTTATCCTGGTGAAGGCACAGCCCACGATGCCCAGGTATTTCTGCACAGAGATGGGTGATGGAGTTCTCAGCTTATGAAGCCCAGCAGAGACACCTGGACACGGCTCCCTGTCCCTCCAGCAATTCTCACAGACCAGGAGCGTATGCAAGAGAGGCTTTTATTTTCTCTTTATCCCACCTACAAATAGTTTTCCAGTGCCAAAACCAGGCTTCACTCCCGAGACCATCAGCATGAGGCCGACCACAGGAGCACCAGGGCACGTTTTCAGCTTGTTATCAAAAGCAAGGCGGTTATTCTGTGAAGTCCATTATAGGGCACAGTTTCAGCTGTCCCTCAGAATGGGACAACTGTATCAGTCACTGCATCTATTTGTAAACAATGCCAGTTTGCTGAAATAGGTCCTCCCATGGGATTTCATTCCACAAAGAATACTATTAACGGTTTCTGGCCCAATTTGCCTATGATGTAATTATTTCCAAGATTTTGAAAGGAACACTATATTTTGTTCAGAGCTGTTTCAGGCTCAGTTTCAAGAACTGTACAAAGCTCTTTTATTCATTTCTAAACCAGAAAAAAAAAAGAGAGGGGAAGATAGCCTAAAAGGTTTAACGGTTGATATTAACTTTCCAAAGCCGGTCTAAATGAAGAGTAAAGCAAGCCATGAGACAATACACATCAAGAGACTTACAATGTATGGTTTTCCTGATCAGAGCCCATCTGCTCTTCCATTCATTCTAACTTTGACAATTTCCATGTACCACTGCATCATGACAAAAGAACATTCGCTGTCACATAAGACTTCAGATTTTAAATGTTTTGCACTGATTCACTCCAGCCCCAACTCAGAGAAAATCTGTAAAGAATGGAGGGTCAACAAGATGTATCCAGCTGAGAAAAATCTCATGTTTACATTGCAGAGAAATGTCAACAGCAGACAGCCCAAGTCAGACTCTGTCCTGGGGCCAGGTTTTCCCATTCTAATCACAAGTCCTCAGTCCTGCTAGTCTAGTTCTGCATAGGGCAACTCCATCAAAAATCACCTTCTGTCTATTGGAAATTATTACAGCATATCCATATATTCAGTCAGTCAAATTCTGGTGTTCTCTTTTTTCTTTAGGCTCTTTTTTTTTTGTTGTTTGAGGAGTTTTTTTGGAGGGGGGGAGGTGGTTGGTTTGTTCAGGGTTTTTTTTAAATAATCCTACCAATTCCTGACCCCCAGAAATAATCTCTGCTACTTCATCCCTTTCATACACCTCTTGTTCATAGAGACACAAGTCTCTCCACTCAAAACACACATTGGTTTCATGAGTTTTTCCTACACCTCCTGACAGGCTCTCAGGCAACCTTGCTCTCTGTAGTGCTGTCTCAGCCCAACGTGCAAGGTGTTGATTGTTTGCATTTTGCCCACGAGAGAAACTTCCATGTCTTAGCTGCAGTATGAATTCCAAACTCTCTGGGTCCATGTTGATCCAAGTTTCTATGCAGTACTTCAAGAAGCACATAATCCTCCAAAGGCCTTCTCCCTAGAAGGTATTGAAAGCAAACCCCTCAACAAGACAGGAAGACCCTCCACTTCCCACCTGTGCTGAAGTAACACAGCCCAAGCCCAAAACCCACAGGATTCTGACTGAAGGGTATGGAACAGTTCCAAGGACTCTGAGCTAATGTCCCCTAGCCCTTGCAAGCTTGGGGAGCCAACATGGCATTAGTTTACAGTCTGGTCACAGATTTTAGACTTTTCCTGCAGCCCTGAGTGTCAGAAAGTAAGTTTTTAAATGTGCAAGTGAAATTGCAGAATAATTCTGCAGTGGAGATGAGATCCTGGCAAATCCTGCACACAGGCCTGTGGAACACTGTGCCCTGGTTCTGAGCACTGCAACAATATCAGGTGCCAGGGCACATGATACCCCACCTAGGCTGTCAGCAGCCACAGCTTTTGGAAGAGGCCAGCCTGTGCTCATCGAGAGGACGGAGTGCACAATCAACAGGATTTTCCTCATCTCAGTCCTCAAGGATCCCACTAGTGCAACCAAGACAGTGCTGGTAACCCTTTTAAAAGAAATTTGTAAGACAAATTTGTGCAACAAGGTGGACAGGTGACCAACAACTACCTACTTCCAGAGAAAATTCTTTTCAACACCCACTGGCTTTAAGGAAGCATTTAAAGAGACAGACCGTTGTACCAAAATAGAAAAGTGTATTTGAGTGTGTTAACTAGAGCTTCCAGCCAAGTGGCAAAAGCTAACATTCTCAGCCAGGTCAGTTGCTTCTACACAACTATTACAGGGTTACAGATCATGATCCAATGTCCCTGCCCTTCCCCCCTACCTCTTCCACTCACCAGTTTTGTTAAGTGTGAAGACAAAGACTGACTTTAAAAATACGGCATTCAGCTTCTCTCTGACTTAATTCCCCCTTTGCAAAAGCTGGTCTTACAATATTTTTGCATCTAGTTCTTGCCAAGCTAGGGAGGAGAGGAAGGAGGATATGTGAAGCACCCAAATGTCTTCAAAACAACATATACACACACACACACAAAATTTGTTCAATTCAGTTCAAGGTCAGAGCATAATCTCATGCTAGGCCTTGATCTCAGTAAGCTCTTCACCCCTGTGTATCTGGGGAACACTGTGGATGGGTCTTGAATAGCTTTCTTAGGTTAGCCCTCTTCTTTCAAAGTCTGCAGCATTCAGACATGACTGGTTCCAATTAAAACTCACAAATAGTATCCTGTTTGCAGAGACACTGGTGTTCATTTTCAAAGCCTCAGAGATACTACTGCAGCTTGTGATGCAGCAAAACTGTCTCCAAGATCCCCTGACTGGAAGGAACCATGCCAATTTTCAGGCAGTAGCTTTGCAAATGTAACTTGAAGATGCAAGGCTCACTCTTTGTTTATAAATATACTTCCTGCAAAAAGATATTTATTACTTAGTTGTATAGGCCAAATTTTGCTCTCAGTGACACTCATCCATTTCCAAAAATCAATGGTGATGTAACTGAGAAGGATTCTCTCTAGATATTGAGTAATGAGACACTCTGTTTGTTAAGGTATTTATAGAGTACTTTGCAGCCCAGTTCAGACCTGTATGTGCTTTTCTACATCTGTATGTTTACTTGCAGTTTTCTTACAGTTCCTTTAAGGAGCAGCCGGTGAGTTGGACAAAACAGGAGTAATTACGGTTTCACTTTTTGTGAAAGATGTTTACTGTCTTCTCTGAAAAACTTGGTCAAGTTAAAATACTGAGGCCTTCTGGGTAAAAAAAGGGGCATATCCAGCATCAGGTGAAGCAGAGAGAACTCTGCCTGGGTGCTTGGGGTCCTTAACACCCCAGGGCAGTCTGTGCCCAGCTCCTTCCACCCTCAGGTGCTGGCAGACCATGGGTGGACATGTGGGGCTGGCTCTGCAGGCAGGGCAGATGCACCCAGGGTGCCTTTGGGAGAAAAGACATCTTTTTCTGGGACCTCCCCCACGTGCACGTGTTGCAAACAGCCATTGCATCCATTCTTTATACAGCCCTGAAAACAGGAACCATTCACACAAACTACAGAAGGAATTATAACCTTAGAAACAAGAACGCTTCCCTTTCAAATACAACTGTCTCAAAGCACAATACAAACATTTGCCAATTAAACTTCCCCATTCCCCTCACAGGCAGGTAAACATACTTGGAGCTGAACAAATTATTCAAACTGAGTAATTTCTCTGATGAATGTACTCTCTGTTCCTGTTTGCAAACACCCTGTAAGCAGCTTATGATTTCCGCCAATATATTAATTTATTCAGAAGTTATCCTCTGTACTTGCTACAAGTAACTTTTGGCCTCTGAACTAGCTGTTCATAAGAAGCTCTCTGTGTGGAGGGGATATTTTGAATTCAGGTTGTATCCAAGTAAAACTACCTGGGTCACAAGTACTTGGAATGGAAACATCCATTCCGAGATTGGATAAACAAGCTTCTGTTAGGAACTGTGGCATTAAGAGTTTTACACAGTGACTTACTAATACTGGTTCAAAATTCCCTCTTGACAGTGCACTTGCAGCGATAGTGTAAAAAAACAAATACAGATGGGATGTTTGTGCAGTAGCTGTGAATTGAATGGTTTTGACTTAATAGTTCTTCCAATTTAAATTATGTCCTTTGTCTGGACCTCAAGTCACTCTGTTAAATTGCTAAGAGACGGGAATGGACTGAAACAGTGGAGCTTGTCACAACTGATGGAAATAACCCGCAAACATATCTTCCCCCCCTGCTTAATTTACATTTGACAGCATTTCTCAGTTAATGGCCTTTGAGTATCCATCTCCCCTCTTCCCAAGCATAGCCTACCTATCTAACTGCATATCTTTCCATAGCCCTTCAGCTCTTCCCCTGCAAACTGCCAGTGCAACCACAGTCAACACTTTACAAAGTGCATCTGACTTTCATCTCCCAACACCCTTCAGCCCACCCGCTTTGCGCTCCTCTTCCCACACACTGAAACTCGCTGCTGCTCTGCACACTCCCAAGACCTCGTGCCCACTCCCACTACAAGAGTCTCATGGCTCCTCACACAGGTTCACTTTTCCAAGTGCAACAAGTACTGGGACTTGCCCAGGTTTTAACAGAGCACCTCTCGCTTTCCCTCTCCATACAAAGACATGGTTGTTCAGGCTGTCGCCCCACAAAGCAAAACATGAAATTATTTTTGCTTAGTAAAGCCAGTGATATTTAAAGTTAGCTGTGTATTTAAGGGCTGTGCTTAACCAGTGCTTCATGTATGAGATAATGGGAACAAGGATGCTGAGGTTTCAGCATTGCTGTGGGACACTGTGGAAATAAAACTGGAGAGAATTCTTCTTCGCCCTGCTAGGATGGGGCTGAGCCCTACAGAACACCCTTAGCCCAACATATTTTCTTTGTGGGTGTTTTTTGATCACATCAAAACAAACAAAACCCATTCAAACTGTGCTCATGCTGGAGTCCTGGCTACTTACTAAACCACTTGAGCTTTGGGATGGTTACATGACCTGGGAGGGGAAGAAGTGTGTGCACAGAGGGTGTGGGACAGTGAAACAGCTTTCTCCATGAAACCTTGTCCAGGCATTCATTAATACACCTCATCAGAGCACAGCAAGGAGAGGAAGTATATTCCTACAGGTTACATTAAGTGAGCAGCTTGCAGCATCAGAAGATGGCCTGGAAAGTGGTAATTATTTTTGACAGGAAAAGTGACTTAACTTCATATGACAAAGGTATGGACACAGCATACCCTGATGATGCAGAAAAGCCAGCTGGATCACAGGGACACTTCTGCCACCCAGAGAGAGTGAAGGGAGAGCTTTCACCCTCCTGGTTGCCTTGGGAAGAGCCACAAGCACCTCCACCCACTCATACTCAATCCCAGACAGCTACATGGGTATTTTTGTCATGTGTTTTTGAATCATGGTTTGAAACAAAAAGGTTGTGCTCTAAGCTACTGAATCTGGAGACACACTGAGACCGACAGAGCAATGGACACTCCAGGAGGAGTTAAAGGGCGGAAAAGTGAAGGACACCACAGTCCTTTTTTATTTCTTCTAATGTAATGGGAAACACTTCACTGGGATAGACAAGAACCAATGAAAAGGTATCTAGAAAAGGCATTTATATTTAAGAGGAAAACAACAAATAAAAACCCTTAACCACTCCCTGTTTGCTTTTTATTTACACAGCTGAAGGGCTCCACAAAGCTGAAAAAGATGTCTTAAAATCAACTGTGCCTCTCAAATATCCCACATTCCACAGGATTGTATCCCCTGCCCTTGCCTACATATGAAAAAGTCTGTGTGAAATGAAATGTGGCTTTAAACCATTGCAGATAGACTGAAGTAATTCCCCATATGGACTTTATTATTCCTAGTTGAGAGCTTAAACCTCAGGTTCACTTTTGTTCTCTAGGAGGACTCAAATGTAAATGAAGAAAAGCTACTTATTGGAGACACCAACATCATGACTGCCACACTAAAAATTTCAAGACCTTAATTCAGATTAAAACCAGCCAAGACAAATGGTTTGAGTTCTAATTTGAGTTAGCAACTTGAAGTCAATCCTGAAGCACTGTCCAAGATGAGGTATGAGAAGTCAGACCCTACTGCAAGCTATCAACCATAAAAATGGACCAGTGTGACCCCAACTCACCTGATGGGCAGCAATCCCTTGGCCACAGGAAGGTCGTGTAACCCATGTTGCTGGACTTTTTCCAGGTTCAAGCTGAACACTTCTGGCTCACTTAGTTGATCAGTCAACCCTTTCACAGAGTAAAAGAGTCTGTGCTCTTCAGATACTGCCTTTTTCTGGTACAGGAGAGCTTCATAGCAGTGTCTCAGCAGTGACTTAACCCAAGGGCTGCGACTGTATCAGTTCCTCTACTGAATGGCAAATCCCCCAAGTGGTCCAGAACACCCAAACCTGGGCCTGCTCCTCACAGGTACACTTAAGAGTGCAGCACATGTAAGCTTGCTCCCATCACTATTCTCTCTGACCTTGTAAACTGTATCAAAGGAAGCCTCTTCTTGCTTGGACTTCCATAATACTTATATATATATACATATACGTATATAAAAGTCCTTGAATTTGTATTTTTTTAGCTCTTCTACTGAACTCCAGCTGGTGCACTAAGGCTGCTTTTAATAAACCACTTGGCATCTTGCCTATTATGTTTTTCATTTTGTTTTCATTTAAAAAAACAATCAAAGAAAGTTTGGAAGAAGAAAGAAGAGGAAGAAAGAATAAAGGACCAGTTTCCCTGTTCCTCATATTCTCTGCAGGTGTCAGTGCTTTCTCTGCTCTTGCACAGTTTATTCTCTGCTTGACATACTCACAGAAGATGTGCCATGATAAACATGACGAGCTGAACCCTCAGCCTAGCCCCACTCCAACCCACACCAACAAAGCTCACCAAAGAAACTCCATGGCCCGTTTCCCTGCAATGGTTCCCATGCGCAGACCAAGAGCTGGTTTTGCCTCCAGACACCCATGTGCAGCTTTCCAGGAAGGAAATAAGAGGGAGGGCACTCCACAACTGTGACTACAGCCTGGGGGAGCACTGGCCTGTGCCCCACTAGACACATGCAGTCCAAGCCAATAACCACCACAGACCTCTGGAAGAGACAAGGAAGCAGCAATATAATGCCGTAGTTGAAAGTTATAGACAGCTTTTGCTTTCTAGCACCTTCCAATCACCTTTTAGCTCATTTTGCCTTTGCAATCCTTAGCTGAGAAACTTGCTGCAGTAAACAACACCAAAACCCTGTGTCAGATGAGGATGAAACTGACATTTAAAAGACTTAACTCAAGGCCACACCAGGACAGAGTTGGGAGACAACCCACACTCCAAGAGGGAGAGACAAAGAAGAGGGAGTACTCTGGATGTCTCCATCTCTGCTACCAGGGCTGGACAAAGACCTCTAACGAGGAGAATATGGGATGGACTTGATGCCTCCAAATGCCACAAGCAGAGACAGAGACCAACACCATATGAGAAGACTTGCTGTATCCATATTCCCAAGGCATTATGGCAGGTTTGGAAAGACACAGCCCCTGCCTCCAAGTAAGAAAAGGATGAAGCCTAGGCTGCCACATGCTTTTTACCTGGGAGGTGGACACCAGATTCTGCATCAGCTCTTTAGGGCACTAGGGCAGGAAGGCATTCATATCCCCACTCACTTCCTCAGGGACAACGTTTTGCCTTTTATTCTTTGCCAGGCCTTTTATTTACAGCTGACTAACTTTATATATCTAATATTCACCTGCTACGTTAGTGATCTTATCGTGCGTAATGGGCTGTCTACCTTGGGGGTATTATGGATCTGGAGCAGTCAGGGGGGGAAATGGAGCAGTCGCTGCGTGCACTTACTTATTTCCAGTTGCCAGATAGACCTTGGCTTCAGAGCAGCAGGATGGGAAGACCAGGAGAACAAATGTACAAATGCTATTCTTAAATAGGTCAGGAGAGAAATGACACCTATGTGCAGAAAGCAAAACAAGATACACACATGAGGTCTGTTGTTTTCTCAGCTACCACTATGGCTGATATTTTTAAACTGCTTAAACAGGGACTCAGCATTTAACGCTTCAGTGCTGAAAAAATAATCTTCTGCTCCAGAGTAGTGAAGCAGTGGAGATTCCTTCTTGCCTGACTTCACATTACAACAGAGAAAACAGTTCACCACCCTCTTACAAGCTAAATGAAAAAATAGAGGTGTTTGGGGAACTATTCACAATTCCTCTACACTTGCCCATAGTCTCCTGCAGAGTCTACAACTACCAGGCTAAAGACACTGGGCTCAAAAAGCTCCCAAAGGTGGTGGCATCCAGGACACCCCACCCTCAGTTACTGTATAGGAGAATGCTTGAGCCAGCAGGGACCATTCTGGTTTTGGAAATCACAGTGTAACCATGCCTCAAATCCTAGTTACAGCAACTTGTAGTAGTCACACTTCTGGGCTTCATTCCTGTTTCCTGCAAATTTTCACTAGAGCAAACCACTGAGCTTCTCTCTACAACCACAGATGCCTTGTCTGAAGAACCTGGGAGTGCGTTCACAAGTCACTGATGCAAAAGGACTCTTTTTTTATATATATATATATGTATATATATGCAGAAAAGAGCCAAGCCAATTCTGTTCCCAGCACATCAGGGTCCCCCCCATCTCAAGGTCTCTGTCCAGAACACGTGGGGCCGCCTGCATTGGCTTCCATGAAAGGGAGGTGTCTCATTGCTCAGCAGGTGCTTCTAAAGCAGCCTGAGGTCCTAATGCAAATCCCTACAGAAGTACCAACTCCCAGAGCAGCAGCTGACACTAATGCAATCTTGTATCAGGTCAAAGAAGGCACCAAAAATAAGAAGGCATCAAAAGGCACAGAAACAAGTAAACAAACAGAAAAAGCAAGGGAAAACATAAGAGGACAACAACAGGACCCAAAATAGATTCCTTGTGCCACACACACATCAGATTTATGCCATAAAAGCTTTGCAAAATAACTTGTTCTTAAAACAGCCCATCAACATTTACTCCACTGCTGGCTGAAGCCTACTACTGTCTGACACCCCTACTTTCTACTTACAGCAACTTCAGGCTGTAAGGAAAACTGATACATGATACTTGAGGATCTTATGAGGCACAAGAAGCAAAGCAGGCTGAGAAAGAAGCTGTATCCAAGGACAGAAGATGCCCAAGAAAACCTTAACAGCTCCTCCACCTGTCTTTACTTCCAGTTATTATGAGAAAAGGCCCAGGGTCTGAAAGTGCACAGCCTTCCCAGGCATACACACACAGGTGGGCACTAGACACAGAGCCTGGTCAGGCTGCAGGAGGGCACTGACACAGCCAGGGAGGAGGCAAATCCAGCTGCACTGACACAGCACTGATACACAGACACAGCACTGAGGCACAGACAGCTCGTGACCCTCCAGCTTGCAGAGCAGACAGAAGATGGAAAGTCTCCATGCTTGCATTGTATAGAGCCACAGAGCCTTGTAATTCTGTGCTGGAACCTTCAATGAGCCTGTGAAAAAATGTGCCCCACTCCCAGTACTGACAACCTCTAGCTGATTTTTGACACTGTAAAGAGCACTTCCACATGTGCACAGACAGCAGTGAACTGCTGCTCCTTGACAGCAACCACCACCTCAAACAGGTACCTGGCTACAAGATGCCCACATCCACAATGTGAACAACGTAGGCATGTTCCTTTCCAGGACCGATCCCAGGAGGAACAAGAGAAGCAATGGGAAGATGGTGGGATACACTGCCAGCCTCCAGGTTCACAGCACCCTCGGCTCTGCCTCAGTACAGACCAGTGCCTGGAGCTTCACCAGGGCACAGGAGAGGGCTCCACCTCTTATTTTGTTTCCTTGCAGAACGTGTTGAGAGGCAGAGCTACATGCTGAGAGTACAAGCATGGGACACCTGCCACGGACCTCACAAATAACCTCAGACAAGTTACGCACTATCTTTGTGTGTCCTTTCTTGTCCTGTGAGGAGCTCAACTCTCTCCCTTGCTGTTAATGTAGATGAGAGGTTGCTTCTATTTTGTCACATCTATGAGACTTTAAAGAACCTAATAAAAAGCCAGTTTGGTTTCAGAAATCTGACAGCAATCATGCTGTTAGTCAACATAGTAAATTCATTACAGTGTCAACAACATGGATAGCAAGTGAAGAAGAGAAAAAGGACAACAAAATACCTCCCATGAACCGAGAAACCTGGAAGTACTGGGGGAGATCAGCCTCTGGAAATGCTGGATTGCTAGGACAAAAAAAGTCAACAGAAGTGCGAATGGAGACTGTACACTGATCTGTCCTTGAGAAGGAAAAGGCATGAAAACTGGAGGTAAAATAATTTTACTAAGTGGCAGGAAATTATGAGAAATGAGCAAGACACTGTTGTCAAGATCAGTGTCTAAAAAAAACCCAACAGAGAACAGCTGATATATTGTCTGATCCCAGACAAAATGAACCTGTCTAAAGGCACTATTGTTTAGGCAAAATCATGAAGCAAACACTAAATGCTCTGGTTACAGAGCCGTGCGTCACTGTGTCTATGTGTAACCAAAGAGGCACCAGAGGTCTCCTAACGAGAGGTAACAGCCCCAGACATGCACCATTCCAGATTACAGGAAGCCTGATCTAGCTCCAGGGAAATGCCCCCAAACAGCTCGTCCCTCTGGACTATCCAGTGAGCGTGGGAGAGTGACAGACCCAAAGAGCAAGAGCGCTTGCACCAAGTAAGAAAGTGCTTAAAGGAACCCAGGACACACGGAGACACAGACTGCCTGAAAATACAGACTCTGTGGTCCAGAGCACAGTACAGAGAGATGCAAAAAGAACAAGGCTCAGCTCAGAGCAATGGGTAAACACACACAGATTACCTTTACTGTGCAGCTTCTCCAGAAAGTAAGTAACAAGTGTGAATGCAGTACCTGAGGATGCTCCTGTGGAAAGAAGGATCTCTACAGTACAGCCTCGGCAGACTCTCAACAGTAAGGCTCTGCACAAGCGGCTGCCAGCCATTCTACAGCTATGTTTGCTGCTGTGCCATTAAATCAAAGACGAATTTGATTCCAGCTGGATTGCAGAACCAGCTGCAGTGATAAGAGGCAATCTTAGACTGGAGAAATGCCACCAAACATTGAAAATATAGAATAAAAAAAGTGTTTTGAGGTCAGTGGGCAAATACAAGCTGTTGATAAAAAAACACTCACAAAACCAAAGGCATTATCACTTTATCTTGACAAAAGCTGACAGACAGAACCATCCACTACTTGGCAGCAGGTCCATGCAAACATGAAACAATAAACATATCAATAAAGAAATATTGTAATTTTTGCAGAAACTTATATCCCTACAAGGCCTTACAAGAAAAGAGGCTTTGATTAAAAAATCAGAACAGAACAAAAAATACCTCAGAACACACAGAACCAATTAAAAGCCACACTAACTAGCAGGCCACAACAACTAACCATAATCTAAGAAATAGTTGAGTGAAACTGTTCCCAGTGAGGCTGATTCCTGGCCCTGCATTTTCCTCTGAGGCCTTTAAAGGAATTCTTAGAGCAAAAGATGCGATGAGCACCTTCAGCTGGAGCAGCTCTGCAGACTCTGAACTCTGGGAATATACGAGGCCATCAGCACACACTGCAGTGACAGGCAGTGCTCGGGGCCAAGCACCTCCATCTTGGGGCTTCCTCTGCAGCAGAGGGTGGGATCAGGTCACCACACGGACCCAGCCAGACACGGGTCCCACCCCAGATGAAAGGCTGCCCATCAGCCTGACTCCTCTCCTAAGCAGAGTAAGGCTGGAGGCAGCCACAGCCAGGGGCTGGGGACACAGCACAGCCCCACAGCCTGTTCCTGAGCTGGAGACCTAGATCAGCCTTGTCTCTTCAGCCATGCAAAGGAGCTGGTATACAAAAAGTTGCTCTGCTACTACCATGATTTTGTCAGTTCCTCCCTAACTTGCAGCCTTAGGCAGGTGCCTGCTTTCCCTTGCCCAGCCCTGAGGTACCAAAGTCCTACAGAGCAGCTCGCAGCAACACCAAGATGCAGCAGCAGCAAGCCAAAGAAGAGCAAGTATGGAAAATCAGTGCCCCATCCCATTTACCAGCTGATGCCTAACAGCTCATGAAATCCATTTGCTCAGACAGAAAAGGAGCCACCAGATATATTCCCTGAAACATGACATGTCCATCCACACCTTCCTAGTCACCAGCACTGTCTGGGTCACAAGCCAGGAGAAAGGACCATGAAAACAACTCCATGGAGGACTTCCAAGGGATAATTGCCCCTGTTCTTCAGAGAGTATCAGCCTTCAGCACTTCCTGGCTGATCACTAATGGCAGAAAAGACACGCAGAAAAGGAAACTTTACAGAATGACATATGCAGGTCCTAGTGAAAGAGAAGACAGGAGAGGAACACACCAAATTATTACCCAATTCTAAGGGGAGACTCCAAGAGATTTCAGACAGTAATGCAATACTGGCTTCTTGACAGGCCAGATCACAAGAAAAAACCCCAGTACCCTCTGTTTGCACAACTATTTGTCATGATACACCAGCCAGCACTGTCCTCAGAACTTCTGTCAATGCACCATTAGTGTGGCCCTGTCCTAAGTGAAACAAGTCAGAGCAACAGAAAGCATCTGCTTACACCCCAATCTTTCCAGCAGTGCTTGGCAGACTAGAGATCCACCCCAGCAGTGAGAGACACAGAGCTGGGCTAGGAGAAAGCTACGGCAGTAAATCAGCCGAAAATCTACTTGTGTTAATGTTCAGGGAGCTTTTTCCCCCCTTCTGATACATTTCAGAGGGAAACTCTTAAGAGCAGACTCTAGGAAAAGGCATCTACAAACTGATCCTGTTTGTTTAGTCTTTGGCATCCACTCTCTTTTAAGAGATGAAGGTTCTTTAGCAAAATTAGTAACTTCTTGTAGCTCAAACAGCTCTTACTTGTCACGGGAAACAAAGTAAGACAATAAAACTTTAGTGTACCAGCAGAGTGAAAATATTTACCTTGCATTGAGCAAACTTCTCCCAAGATGCAGGCACAACTGTAAACAGGAGGAAATGTTAAAAAGAAAAGACATGGTAGAAGCTGTTTGCAACTACACACCTCAAAGTCAGAAGGGATACGAAACTGGATCTCCTCTCTTCAGGAGTAAAGAAAATTGTCACAAAGTACCACAAATTATTTATTAAAGAGAGTATGATGCCATTGGGAAACAAAACAAGACCTAAAATAATCTAGATGTAGATGTTTCTATCAGGAGAAACCAGATAACAGTATAGGGAAGACAGTGCTCTCCTTTATTATCTTTAATTCAATTCTGCTTATCAGTATCGTCATTACAGCTGAAAGTGCAAAGACTTTAACACATTTCAAGTCTTATTCAATTCCCACCAAAGTATCCAGTAATGTATCAGATTTCTATGGGCCTTTCCAATCTGAGAGCTAAACACTCCTTTAAGAACTAAATGAATTCAGCTTCCTTGCCTTTGTGAGGGAAAGCCCTGGCTGCCTGCCCTTTCTCTGACTCAGACACACTTGGCCCAGCCATGAGAAGGGCTACGTTCCCTCTGCTCCCACCGAAGTCAAGGGCATCAGCACGCCCAAAACCAGGCTGCCTGCCACAGGGGCCAGAGCCAAGATGCCAGCCAGTAAACGCACAAACCCTGGGAGGAAAGAAAGTGTGAAGGCAAAGCCCGTGGCTCCGAATGGGCAGCCTGTATCATTTCCTGAGTATGCCAGGCCCATGGAAGTCCTGCTGTACCAGTGGGCACGACTCTCCATCTCATCCTGGGACTTGCGAGTCTAATTTGGGCTGACGCAGAATGGTGCGCACTGAACGAGCCTCTGCTGCAAAATGTGGGCCATCACATCATGGTTTATTACTATTTCATTATCTTCAGATCCTGTTCAGCCTGCAACAGCTCCCAAATAAATTCAATGTTTTACAGATCTTGTTCATGTGTTTTAAAATATTTTTCTTCCATTATCTACAAAATATTTATACAGAATGGTAACATTTTGTGCATCTGAAGAGTGATTTATCTGAGGTTTATAAAGCCCTTCGCCAGCTACAATTAAGTAAATCCCATGACACCATCCAGGTAAATGCCAGTAACAGCCATCCCTAATTTCAATAATCTCAAAGCACTTTTGGAGCAATCAGTGAATTAGACAAATCACACACTTGTCTGCAGAGCCAGAATCCTGGGCTTTCCACTGCAGAAAGTCTCAGCCTTTCATCCTAAATGAGAAAAGACACTACAGGCAGACATTGTAGACTGTACACCATACAGCCTGTGCCACGCAGAGCTCACCCTCAGCATCAGAAGTTGGACACAGCTTACCTGAGCTGCCCAGAGCAGACCCCAGTCTGCAAAGAGCTTACAAATTAGGAAATCAATGCACAGAGATTAAATTACCGCTCCAAATTGCCCTAATAAATCCATGGATGGAAAAATAATACAAATTAGCAAACATGCCACCAGCTGTCTCTGACATGGACCTCAGGAGCCCAAACTCTTCCTCTTGCTGTTGAGCATTCACTACTAGCTCTCCAGCCAAGAAATGCAACTGGAGTGACCCGATTCTGCCCCCTCTACCCAGAGCATCTAAAATATCAAGTCTATATTCTGAACTAAATTGTACAAAGCATCTCCTCTACTCCGGGGAATAGCAATCACTGTCAGCTGAAAACAATGACAGCAAAATCATCTCCTGCCCTAGCGTACTGCAGCACTTGCTAGCTCTCCACCACCAGAACAGCCCAGTGCAGGTAGAGGTCTGTGGAAAGTCCATTTGATCATTCCTCTACCCCAAGCCATCAGGTGGTTTGCAGCACTAATTCTTATCTACCACACAGTTGTCTTGCCCTTGGAAAGGTGTATACCCTCTGCTACGCTCACCTTCATATTCTGACACTCAAACACTTGTCTACAGCTCTAGGGACCAGGGAGTATCTGGTCACACTCCTCACTGAATACTCTCCTGCTATGTGCATTGACCACATACCCTCTGCATGTCTGCAGCCCCTGATCCCCTTCAGCTACATCACTTGGTGGCTGATTTCTTCCCAAAAATTAATTCTACTATTGACATCCCCGTAATTTCTCAGTGGAAGATAAGGCCTTTCAGAAATACAGTCCTCAGTGTCCAAATCAAATCCAAAAATCAGAATGATTTTTCCTGTCTCACCCCCCTGTGCAGGAGCACTGGAGGAAATGCCAAGAATCTGATGTTTTCTTCTGGTCTGTAACTGACTGACTTATCAAGGGGACTGCAGCCAATTGCATAATTACAATGTGCCTCAATTCTCTCATTTCTCAGTGGCTACAATTACTCTGTAACAAATCCCTGGTCACCCGGGACTGATCCTGCACTTCAGATCCTGCCTCCCTGCAGGCACACTGCAATCCGACAGGCACGGGCCAAGCTCCTGGGAAATCCAAGGTCTCTGACTGGAGCTGGTCATGAATTTTTCAGCAAGTTACATGTCAGTGGCTTGAAAAAGAATCTTTTCATGGGAATATGCCACTGTTCTGGAAGGCTTCATCAGAAGGATGAGGCTCTGGACAAGACAGAGAGGGCAGAGCATTTCTGCTCCCTCAAACAGCAGCTGAAGACAGTGCAGGCTCCAGGCTGTGAACAGGAGTGGGAAACCTGGGCTCAAAGCAGGCACCAGCCTTGCAGGTACAAGGCAGGGGATCCAGATTGCCCAGAACACTTTTTCCACTCCTCTGTGATAACTTCTTAATAGCATCTCTTCCACTCCCACTCTTTTCTGAAAAGCTTTAGAAGATCTTAGTGCCAGGGAGATATAGAAGAGAAAACCATTTCCTACCCAGCCCTGTAACAGGGAGAGCTCAGGTTCCACCTCCCTGGAAGTGGTGCTGTGTATACAGTGACGAGGGTTCCATGAAATAAGCTCTCCAGAATCTAAGGATGCCAGAATCTCCACTCAGTCGCCCTCCAACAAAGAATCAGCCTGCTGCCCAGCTCCCACGGATTCTGTGCAGATTATTAATTAATGGCTGGTGAGTGCTTAGAAAAGGTAGAAGGTGAGGGACTGCTATCATTACCCAATATTATCATGGCTTTCTGACACACAAGCCACAGGCAACCTGGATCTATCCTTCCTATGAAGCTGTGATGCTGGATTCTACACAAATAAATTCTTCCAAACATAACATGTGAGTTATAACAAGTGAATGATGATCTTGTCCTAGAACCTTTTAAGAGAGCTCTGGAGATGGGCATGGGGCCACACACTCTTAATATGCAAAGGCAGCCGTGTGACATCGCTCTGCCCCTGGAAACTATTTGAAGAAGCCCTTCTGCCAAAAGCTACTGCTCACCCAGAAATGCTGGCAGAAAGGAAGATGTGTCTGTACTAAACCATTTCCATGTAGCATCTGCTGACTTAGCCTAAAGTGCCACCAAAGGGATTTGGGGTAACTTTCCAACTCCACAGTGACAAAGGCTGAGGCAGATATTCTTTCAACTTGGCTCTAAGGACAGGAACTCCCACCAGAGGGTCTACACCACTCAAAGCAGGAGATTTATAAGTGAAACAGTCAGGCTGCTGCCATTTTTCTGACAAGCCCAGAACTTCTTTACAGTAGCTAAAATGGCTGCAAGAGAGCTGGAGAGGGATGTTTTACAATGTCATGTAGTGATAAGAGAAGGAGGAATGGCTTCAAACTGACAGAGAGCAGGTTTAGATTATATATCAGGAAGAAATTCTTCCCTGTGAAGGTGATGAGGCCCTGGCACAGGCTGCCCAGAGAAGTTGTGGATGCCCCACCCATGGACATGTTCATGGCCAGGATGGATAGGGCTTGGAGCAGCCTGGTCTAGTGGAAGGTCTCCCAGCCCAAGGTAGGGGCATGGAACTAGATGATCTTTAAGGTCCCTTCCAACCCAACCTATTCTATGATTCTATGATGATTCCTCCTCCCACACAGACAGGGCAAAGTACCTTCTTTTTTTTTTAGGACAAAAGACCAAAGAAACATCTATTCTACAGCCAAACCTGTGCTTGCAGTTCTGAAAGATGCTCCCAAGTTTGCTTTTCCAGCAGGCACATCACAGAAGACACAGCCACCCCCATCCACAAGTGCCCCGGTGAGCAGCTGGCCCACGCTGACCTCCATGGGGAAGCTGGAGAAGAGATGCACTCCCCTCCAGCTGCAGCATCACCATTTGTCCCACAAGGGAACACTGCAGTTGTTCTTCTGCTTCAGGAATTACACACCTCCACTCTTTAACTATCTATCCTCAGTAAAAAATCTGCTTTGATGACTTACTGGCAGCAACTGTCAAAAATCCAGTTTATGTACATGTATGTGCACACATCAGAAATTAGGGTTTATCACGCGGCTTTCTCACTGATCTTTTTACCAAACCCTGTGGATGTAGGGCAATGTAACACTAAAAGGACTTGGGTAGACTGTCAGTGCAGGCAGCGTGCAACACCTCCATTTCTAGGTGTGCAATCACCTGCAGTTTCTGATAATGCACCTTCCCAAAGGCTTTGGCAAAATGTACGTTTGCATTGCAGAACATCAAGAGACAGTGAGGCAATAAATTCTCTCCATCCTGCCTTTCAAGAGATAAACGACTTGGCAAGTCGAGTGATAAAGAACTGATCTAATTATGTGTCATTAAGCTGCAACTAATGCTGGTAGAGAATGGATAAGGGCCTGCTGGTTAGAAATGCTATCAAGGAAAATCTAAGATGTGGCATTAAGGCACACATTGAAAATAGAACACATTTTGTGCTTCTCCTAGAAATACTTAATTCTATTCCAAGCCACCACCTCTTGTTTTACTTGGCATGAGCACTTTTCACCAAATAGTTTTCTTCCAGCAAGGATTTTATGAAGGAGTCAAAAAACAGCACCTACAAAAGAGACAGAGCCTTCACATCATCTTTGGCAAAAAAAAGCTTGTCTCACTCTTCATTTAGAAAGGAATTCCAGTCTGATCAGAAAACACTGCCAGACCTCCCTGCATAGATCATTCGCTCCTCATGCAAGGCCTCCACCTGAATCCATACCTAGACTTCCCCTGCAACAAAATTCCTATGCTGAACATCCTATCCATAAACCTCCTGCCAACCATGACTAAAACCTTCTTTCAATTGCTTTCAAAGAATATGATGGATTTCAGTAGCACAACAGAGAAATTACTGCCCATTTCAGGTGCACAGAAGGCAGTGCTCAGCTCCCATGGGACTCCAGCTTCTGTTGCATGTGCCTCACCATCCACATGGAAAGCAAATACTTCTACTCATCTGCCAAGCAGGACCCACTTAGGCGTGCCGAGCATATAGACCTGCACATTACCTTTGGGGCCCAGCCAAATTTAACATCTTCAGTATCAAGAACCTACCTAAATTTGTGAAGTGTTCCACATTTTTGACAGAGAAGCTGTGGCTGTCCCATCACTGGGAGTGTTCAAGGCTAGGTTGGATGAAGCTCTGAGCAACCTGGTCTAGTAAAAGGTGCCCTTGTCCATGGCAGGAGGTCGGAACTAGATGGTCCTCAAGGTCCCTTCCAACCCAAACCATTCTGTGATTCTACGATCCTGTATGACTGAGACAGCTCCTGGTGGTTCCACAGATCATTCAACTCCTGATGCCGAGATCACCACAGCAGGGGTTAAACAGTGGTTCTGGTAGTTGCAATGGAAAAACTGGGAGCTGCTGAAGGATCTGGGACTGCATGCCTTTAAATATGAAACAGGATTCATATCAGATAGTACAAATCTCTGAAGACTTGTGAGCCGAAGAGGAAAGCTGCTCTGCCCCTTTGACTAGTTCCACTGATTTCTATGACAGAGAAGGCTGAGGAAAAAAGAATAAAACCCCTTGTAATCTGTCTTCTGATCCTACAAAACATTTCCATGTGGCTAGTATGTGAACAGCCACCAGGGCAGATCCTGTGCCAGTTTTTTGGGCTTGTACCATTCCCAGCTCAGCAGTCTCACAACAGCTGAAAGCTGGGCCCTTTGTCAGAAGGCGAGTGTTCAGTGTTACTGATGGAACTCAGCCATGATTATTCAAGTAGATCATGATACTCTTTTAGCAATTATCATCAGCACTAATATAACTTTGGCTGGTGCAAACTGTAAGAGTGTCTTGATCTGATTTACATTCAGGGGCATTATATCATAAAGTACAATATATGATCCCAGTCTGACAAGCTGATACTGCAGACTATGTAAATAGAGATGACACCAGGACAAGCCCAATGTGGCAATAATTCAGACCCTACCTTCTGCCTTCAGTGTGAGCCTCAGACATTAATACAAAAATGCAGCTCCACAGGCTGTGAGATCCTGGGTACCAGAAATTCTGCTCAGTGCCGACTCTCAGGCGAAGCACAGGGAAGGGAGAGCTCAGAGGAACAGTCTCTAAGATCTGGTTCCAGCATCCACAGCTGGCCTAAATTTTACTCCATGCCAGGAAGCAGCTCCTTTCTCACAGATGCTTGCTGTTAGAGAGCACTGACACCCACCATAGAGCAACTGGGCATGCAATATTAATAGCATCAAGAGCAAATTAGGAGCCCACATCAAAGCACTGAAAGTTGTTTTTGTAATATTTGTCTTTAAAACGAGGTGCAAAAGGAAAGGTATTACACTCAGCCAAGCAGGTTTAGAGAGCTTTCTTTTTAAGATGTGATTCTGCAGCTTTCAAACACACACACACACACACACACACGTGCAGCATGACCCCTTAAGGACGGGGGAATGCTGCTGTCAGCTGTAACTCAGCAAATCACAAGTTGCATGAAGGAATAAAAATCAATGCTGCTCTGAAATTTAGTCTGGCAGAAAAGTCAGAGCTATCATAACAAACGGCTGGGAAGTTCTGCTGTTAACATGGTTTTCCTACAACATCCCCTTGGAATTTGAGTCCAAAGATTCTGATCTGCACTGCACTGAAACCCTGCACTGAATTCAACAGAAGCAAACCAATAATGCAAATGGAGTAGTACAAACTCATTTGCTAGAATCTTTCTAGCAACAGACAATGATACAAGAGCATAATCAATTAACCTAATTTACAATCTCCCTTCCTCCATTAAAACACTGAGATTGGACCAAACTACATAGAGCCCGTTTGCATCAACAGAGGCAGCACAGCTGAAACATGGATGAAAATGCTGTCAGACATGTAATCTCCGTAAAACGACCCTTGGATTTGGGGATTTCATAAATTAGGGACAAGTACAACACAGAGAAATACTATCTTGAGAATACAGTGACTGTTACTGGTGTCCCTTTTGATTGGAACAGAAGCTGCTCCGCCACAGCCAAGCCTCCACATGGGCACAGCTCCTCTGCCTGCACTCCAAGCAACTTGATGCACGTGTCTGCTCTGAGAGCTGCAACAGCATGTGAGAGTAGTGCCCACGCCAGCACACCCTGCAAGGTGTCCATCATAGTCCTGCCCTGCTGACAGCTACAGGCGTCTAGCACTTCCAGCCTGGAGGACATGTGCTCCACCACTGCAGGACACGAGCAGTGAAGTCTTCATGTGATTCTAGATGCGTTCTTCTGATAGCTCTGCCACTTTAACATCCACCCACAGTGAGGACCTGACATCTTTTTAAGTAGTTTGTTGAGACACTACAACCTGATGACTCAACTTAGTTATTTATCTTAATCTGCAGCAGAACTTGGAGCTGCACAGTAAAATAAGTATGGGCTATTTGCTCTCTGAGCAGGTGAAAGATGGAATCAACAATATATCTGCTGTACCTTGGTCAGTTAACTGGTTGCATTTTGAATCAAACCCTGCCTCTTTTCTGCTTCATCCCATCTTACACGTGCAGGCTCCCTGCCCTGACTCGCGCTCAGGCCAGACAGTCTGAAATTACATCACTGCCATCCTGATGCAGCTTAGATGGCATCACCTCAGATTACATAGGAACACAGGACTGGGAGAGACCCACTGGGTCACCAAGTACAGTCCCTGGTGTCCCGGCAACCACGTCACCTAATCCCTTTGTAAATGAATCAAAAATAGTTACGAACCATACTCCACTAGGCATACCCCAGGCTAGCCAGGAATTATACACTGTGGTGTAAACTGACTCAGGAAAAAGTACACAGACACATCCAAGACAAATTAGAAACTGCAATAAGCAGGGAGGCAGCTTAGTCTAATGGCCAGGGAATGGGACAGGTAATAAGATGGTTGGGCCTGCTGATGGCTCCCATGCTTCCCTGTTCCACTGGCAGTGGCATTGCTCCATCCCTTGGGTTCCTCTGGGCTGATCCAAGACAACACTGTCCCTCCTTTCCTTTGTAGATTGCTTTCAGCACCACAGACAAAAAGAGGGACACAAGAACTAACTATTTTTATCCACTTGATCTCCCCAGCAGGTTTTTTAAGCCCATTTTAAAGCCTTCCTTTGCAATTCAGTCTGTGGATAATTTGCTACCTGCATCTCCATAAAGTTTAACCTGTCATAGCCTGGCAAAGGTGTAATTTCATCCCCAGGCTCTTCTGACTTGAGACTGTGGAGCTTCTCTTTGTGGATAAAGTATCAAAGCAATAGCTCTGAGAGACAACAGCCCTTTGCATCTCACAGTCCATGCATTATTCTCTCTAAACATAGTTTAACAGGCCAGAATCAAAACTTTTTCTCACCCCTCACGTCTCCTCCCCACTGTGCACACTTTAAGAAAGAACAAACACAGATAAGAGCAGCAGACAGAGACACAGAGAGAGGATGGTTTATCCCACAGGCAGAGGATTACTGCATCATGATGTAATGACCTTGTTCAGAAAACAAAAAGGTTACTTACATGACAGCATGAGTTGTAGAAATAGCAGCTCCTTTCCAGAACAGGGTAAAATAATGTCCATTTAAAGTTATGCTGGAGAAAATGTAAAACACTTGTCCAGTGAACCGAAGAGAGAAAGAGCAAACTTCACCTGGCTTGAGTATAATCCCTCTCCAGACACATGTAACACGTTGAATCAAGCAAGCAGGAGTATTGCTCACCTAAGCATGCAAGGAAAGGAGATACCATTCCGCCTTCCATGTGTTTGCACCTTCAAATGCCCAAGATTTCCCTCTGTACCCTAAAAAGGTACAGGGCAAAACACTTTCATGATTCATTTCAGGTGCAAAATGCCACAGAGGAACTGTTTCATTTGCCCCCTGTGAAGACTTTATATTTTTACTTTCTTTGCCTGATTCCTTCCCCCCCCAGAACAAGTGGAGGGAGGAAGGCCGCATACTGCCTATATATGAAGTAATCCCATGAAAGAAATTGAGGTCAGGCTTGTTATTAGGAAATCTTTGGCCATTACTAAAACTCCAAAGTTGAGTTAATCACATTTGTGACTACAGGTTCCTCAAAGGGACTTGTTTCTAATGAATTTTCAAATGCTATGAAAATAATAAGTATGGTATTTGCCACTGAAAACATTGTAAAAGAACACTGATGCTACTGCCCCAGTACAGTACACTTATTTCTCTGCACTGTTATTCTGCTAAAGTGAAGTGTATGTTATTAAAGTCAATATTTGCCAGCAGATACTATAGTTGTGAAAGTAATATAGTCCTTACATGTAAAAATAGGCTTCCAACAGGAAATAAAAGGCATTTGGCAAGTCTTAGCCTGCCAAGGGCAACTGCTACATGTCCTGTTTCCAGGACAAAAAAGCCCTCCAGTTACTCCAGATACTTCCAGTGGTGAATGCGGAGCTTGTCTGGTAAGTTTTCCAAGCCCAGTGGAAATCCTACAACAGACACAGAAAGCTCTGAATCTGAATTGGCACCAGATGCTTCAGAAAACAAGTGAATTTCATTTTGTTACAAGAATATGAGAAGGCCAAAATGCTTCATTTGTCAGCATAGGAACAGTCACTCATCTAAGAACATGAATATTTTGTTAAGTTGTTACAAAATCAGACTTTTCCAAGGGAACCCTGCACTGAGCAACAGTGCCATGTGCCAGCTTACAGTGCTCTCTACTTGTGTATGAGACAGGAAATGTATTTTCTATAGCAGATGAACAGCAATGACAGCCTTCAGACTAGAGTATGGAATATAATTTGCAGCAAATTTCAGCATCTCAAGAAGCAGCCTACAATATCTCCCTACTAGCTCGAAGACTCCATACAAAGGCCAACTCAGCAACATGCGTTTACTGCAGTGTTTCTTCTCAATTAACCAAGGAAAAGTGTATTAGCCATACATCAAAACTGCACTGCAGCTAGAGCTGCCAATTACTTATGGCAAAACTAGGCTGATTCATCCGACTGTATGTGGGCCCTGGCTGGAGTTTTCCCAGAACGCTACAAGAAAAGAAGAAAACCTCAGTGAACCTCCCCCTCATTCCCACTCCTTCCTCCCCCCCAAATCACAGTCAAGAGGCCTGTGCTTGCAAAAGCAGCATTTCCTGCAGGATTCTTTATCCAAATCACTCCTTTTCTAAATTCAGACTAAACACACAACTCAAAATACATTTGCATATGATATATACGCATACAAGGACACCCCTCCCAAACACTTACAAGCGAAATGCAATGCAAAGTGTCTAAAACACCTCTAAACCTCCAGTTTTTCCATTGTAAAGCCCGTGATGTTATGTGGCCACCTGTGTAGCATGTAATGGCTACCTGACAACACTCACTTGGCAACCAGCCTGAGCAGGGGGTGGGGGAGCCTTGTCTTTTTGCTCAGAGCAGTCACAGAATAGAACATTTCTGCTAAGCACAAGCACATCCTGAATCCAGAGCCTTTAACGAGCTCCCTGTTCAGATGCATTTAACACCTAACATATCACAAATACCAATCTGCCATCCAACATGTCCCTCCTTCAGCTTGTGAGTTTCAAATGAGCCTTGTGGCCTCAGGGTGCCCTGGCACTGCTGGATGGAAGAACCACAAGTCTGCTTCGAAAAAGGACACATGAAGTAACATCTCACCATCAACTGTCCTCATTAGTTGACATGGACCCACTTAGGCACCTGCTAGCCTAGGTTTTCAAGGTCCCCAGCTACACCAACACCACTATTCCCCACAGCGAGTTCAGGACATAAAAATTCAATCATGTTTGCTTCAAAGTGCAATCTTCCACTGCTATGACAGCACTCTACCGATGACCTTGGGCATCTGACTTAATCCTTTTGTTTCCAGCGTGTTTGACACGAGTCAACCTGGCACCCAGCCCCCCCAGAGCAGTCAGACCCTGCCTTCACACTTCTCTGCTTTTTTTCCAGGCCTGACTTTTAGCCATGTATTGCAAATCTTTAGAACAGTTTCCACAGAAAATACTCTTCAAGATCCTCTGAGTGCAGAAAAATGTTTGAAGCATGTACCTACTGCTCACTGCCTCCTGGCACCAACATTCAAAATTCCAGTGAGCACACTGGGAGGGAGCCTGAGCAGCCCTTTCCATGGCTAGGGGGACGGGTGGTCAGACGTGGCCAGCTCCATGGACCACACCATAATGCCTCAACAACACTGCAGGGCAGGCCAGTGCAAGGCATCTTCTCACTAATGACCCTACCACCAAAAGGCAACAGTCTAATGAGAACTTATGCTTTAGAGGCTGTTTGGAATATGCAAGAGCACAATTTTTACCTTTCTTTGCCCAAAAGCAAGTCCTATTGTGGGCTGACTTTTAGATTATGTTTACCAGACTGCTCCCGGGGTACATACACAGCCATGTGTAATTTCTGTTCCAGTACACAGGCAATTACACTCAAGAAAACCACTGCAAGAGATGTGGTCCTCAAACAGAGAATCACACATGTTTAGCTGTACCCACAAGGCCAAGCTCTGCCATTCTGCTGGGATCAGCAATGCAAACACCATGAAATACAGCCCAAAAAGTACTCAAGACTCAGGTAACAGACTTCTTGTGCCACGTGTGGGCCTGGAAACTTCATCCACACACGGTTGCTCACTAAAAAATGAGAGAACAGAGATCTTACCACATCAAGGACTTAGAACTGGAAAACTACCTCCTATCCAAATTCCTACTGCTTTTCCTTATTACATGAGGAAGCCTGGTATTTACCCTTAATGTCCAGAGTGTTCCACAGACCATGGGAGAAGACAGGGCATGACCTGAAGAGTAAGTTGCTCAAAAGCTCTCACTGTCTGCATTACAGGTCTTAGATGCTTTGTGGACAACTTACTTCAGAAACATGCCAAGGTAGCAGGAGTTCCAGCATTTCAGTAGGACTGCAGCTTTCAAAAAGGGTCCAGGACACAATTTCTGTGTGTGAACTGTCAATATATTTCAGAAAAAGAGCAATACTCCACTTTCAGGTTATTCCTTCTGAAGTGCTTAACATTATTCGTTAATGGCACTAGAAAGGAGGATTCTGCATTCCCCTAGTGAGAGAGAACAAGAGCATGGAGAGAAGGTGTGGTACAGGATGTGGGGCAGAAATGAAAGGGAAAGAACTGTCCTCACAGACTGCCACTCTAGATACTTCCAAATATTACCCCACCTCCTTCTGGTCCATGCATCCTGTGAAGTGCAAGGCATCTCCTCAGCAAAAAACAAACCAGGGAGCAAATTCTGTCTGCTTTACTTTTTTTCTTGCTAGAAATCTCATTTCTTCCCAATCTGAATTCCCAAAGTCTCTGGAATGAAGAGGAAAGTCATAGCACAGCACAGCTAATGTAGACCATATCTGTAGGAAACAAATAACCAGGATGCCAACCTGAGCTGGCTAGGCTTGCTAAAAAGATCAAAGGAGGATGTAAGCAGCTCTTTTCTGGAGCAGGCAGGCATCGTTTCAGTTGCTGAAATATTCATGCACCAATAGGAGCTGTGGTATCAATGTCTGTCCCTGATACAAACAAACCTGAGCTCAAAGCATGACAATCTGTGTTGTGCAGAGCAGAATCACAATTAAAAGCATTTTCCAAGCCTCCATTTCTGCATGTACATACTTGACAGCTTTTCTGGTGACACTTCAAGAGCATCCCAAATCCAAGTCCACAATCTTCTGCCTGGGAGGGCAGGAAACATTAAAAACAGCTTTAGCAAATGCCCAGGATTTTGATGTGTGCCTACCATTCTTCCCTCTCAGGCTTACCATGCACCAGCAGCCCTGTGTTTCATCTGGGGAGTGGCTGGGTGCACCTGATAAATATGAGCTGGCATCTGGGCACTGCAGGTTGAATCAAGACTCTCTGCAGGGAAGTGCCTGGAAAATTTCTGATCTGGAGGATTTTCTCCTTCACAATAGGGAACAGAGAAGGAGGAGACAGAAAATGGAAAACATTAGGCCTTTCACTCCCCTTGAGAGACACACAGAAGTACTTTCCAGTGCCCTTTCCAAATAAAGAAAACAGTAATTTTTTGATGCCAGCAAATGGAGAGGGATGGGGAGGGCCACACAGCTGCTGCCCCTTCAAGAGCACCATCTGAAGAAATGAGCACCCCCAGGTAATACAGAAACAAAATGTTTTAGTACTCCCCTAGTCATGTGCACCCAACTGTGCATACACCCTGCAGAGCAACACTGAGCCTGCTAAGGTGCCAGAACACTTTCAACACTTGAGGATTAGAAAGAAAATGAGAATGGTCCAGCTCTGGAGTCTGCAATGTCGAAGTGGCAGCTTGTTTCAGGCTTATGCGGATCTACAGTGGAACAAAAATGACATTGCAGTACCTTAACTTGTGGCAAAGCCAAGCTGGACCACAGCACAGCTCTTACTGGTTCATGTGTGAGGTATCATTTTCAGAAGTCAAGGGATCACATCCAAATCTTTGCTTCCATTTCCCAGAGAAAGCAGACCTTTGCCCTCAGGATAGCAAAGAAACAGGCAAAACTTTCACAGAGATTCCTTGAACACATTTTGGGATCCAAATTGCCTTAATTTGCTTCTGATGTCAATAAAACAGTACATGTGACCAGAGCAGAGTAAAGGATGTGTATCCAACCTTAACATCACTGTTCCCCATCTTTACAAGCCTTACACAGTGCTGTATCAGGAGTGTCCCAGAGCTGTACCACAGCAAGCCCCAAACCCAGCCCTGTCAAGCAGAGGCACTGAAAACTAATCCAGCTGTGGAACTGGCAGCACAGACTACAGGGCAGAGACATGCTTTGCTCTGCATCAGTCAAGAGTGAGTTGCATCTGCCAATACGCTACTAGATAAGCAATTGAAAATACGGAAATAACATTGGTAAATTAGCACACTGAATATATAACAACACTATTTTACCCTTGAATACTTAATGCACACGGTCATGCTGATAAGCATTTAGAGCAAAACAGAGCAACGTTCATGGCAGAGGTTTTCCAGCTGAGCAGGACATGCCCCTGTTTAAGAGGGACATAATTTCCAAGTCTGCCTCTAGAAGGGGCAATACAACTGGACATCCAAATACCCAGAGGTTCACTTAGCCCCCTGCTCTGAGAGTCACACTTGCAGGTCAGTGGTGACACAAAGATCCTCCCAGACCAGGAGCCAAAGACCTGGAGCACTTGTAGGCCTGTCCATCCACCATCCAGGGCTTCCTGCACTGAAGAGCTCCACTAGCTGGGAACACGAGACTGTATCAACAAGGTCACAGGTTTCCTGGATGACTGTCAGTGGGACTGACTGGGTGGATATCACGATGCTTGTCCAGAGCAAGGTGTACCCACCTGCCATGTCCCACACCCCTTGGTTGAGGCACTGAACGCCACCTTGCAGCCCAATTCCCTGTCTCAGGAAACCCAACAAGTCAACTCCTAAACAGGCCACTGCCAGAGCTAAGTTGCAGATGTGCAATTAAACATGCAAAATAAACAGTCCCTTGGCTATCCTCCACAAAGCACAATGCTACACCTGCTGTTCGCTGCACACAAGCCACAGCTGCTGACATTCACCTGGAAAAGATCTCCAGAACTCCATGCACTGAGCCTGGCCACTAGCAAACCACAAATACTTCTCTCATATTTTTCCATTATAGAATTGCTGCTGGGAGCAGAAGGCACACCAGAGACAGTAGGTCTGAGATAAGACATTCACATCAGCGTCTCTACCTGTGCTGACCTAGGCCCAGTAAAACCTACCAATTACCACTTGGCCTAATGCCATTCTTCAAGTAACAGGAAAATCAAAGCCAACATAAAAGAAGCAGAAGATACACAAGTTCAACTATTTGTGTCTGAAAGGTAAAAAGCAAAATAGAGCTGCAGGGAGAAAAAGCTAGCTAAACACAAAATAGTACTGTGAGTGAAAAGGTTTATTTCTGCAGGTGAGAGTTAATTCTCTTTCCTCTCCATACTGCTGCCCTCCCCATTAAGTTCCTGGGATAAAAGCTTCAAGCACCTTAGGCATGAGCTAAGAATGGTAATGAAAGAGGAAGATGACAGTGGGCTCCTGCCTGCCCACTGTGTAGCACAGCAAGGAACAGAAATCGGTACTCAAACCAGCAAGGCACAAACTGACAGCACTGTTACTGTCCCAAAGTCACAGGGTGTCCGACCAGAGCAGCAGCGGAAACCAAATCTGGCAACATCCCCCCTGTGGCCGTTCTGTGCAGACATGGCTAAAATGAAGGAGGAGTTGAAGGCAGATCTGAAAGACCTTCAGCTTCCCAGCTGGTTCTGATCCCAGAACAGTGGCAGCTCCAGGAACGCTTGGATCCACAGTCACAATTAAAGTATTAAAAGAAAAAGAGAAGAAGGCTCTAGGCAGAGGGAACAGGAACTGAAATGGGACTATCCCCACAAACCAGCTCTCCTCTAGGAGCAAATGCTGCCAGGCCAGGGGATGGCTGACACAGAAGCTGCGTTTGTTATGGCCAACAATATATCGCAGAGCTGAATGTGTCTCACCTATCCCTGCAACTGCATGTACAAAAGCTGCAAAAAAATATGGTGAAGGAAGACAAACTCTTGTGCCCAGTTTGCTTTTTCCAGACCTTTCAGGACACACAGGACAATCTGGACTTCAACTTCCATGTTTTTTGAGTTTCAGTCAGATCCTTACAGAGAAATTGTCCAAGAAACAGTCTACCCGGAAAGGTAAAATTCTCCTGTGGGCCCCCCCTCCACAGTCTCGCTGGGCTTGTTAAGTTTAGATGGCACAAAGCCCCCATCAGACAGCCCCTACAAAAAGCCAGCCATGCTCGTGCTGAAGCCCTGAGGTGAACAAGGCCCAAGCCCAGGGCCTGCGACAACCAAAGCCGCTCACCCTGGGCACTGCCTCCTGCAGCACTGCTGCCACAGCTGCCTCCTAAACTGTTGCTGCTGCGAGTGGTGGCCCATGAGGCCTGAAACCTAATCCTGTAACAGGAGCTCAGGGCTCGCAGGAGCTACTGACACTTACTTTTAGTTATCCAGAGTCACTCAGTGAAGAAATGCCATCCATGCAGGTCTCGGTTCAGGGTACAGCCTCCTCTGCAGCCCAGAGGCAGCTGCCTGCAGCCCCTCACCACGAAGTCAGGCACCACCCAGCCCCAGCCCCCCACACCATGCCTGCCACCGGCTCCTCTGCCCAATTCCACACTCCAGGAATGCAGCTCCAACCCGTGCAGCCACAAACATCGCTCTCCCTCACCGGCCTGCGCTCACCGCAGAAAACCCGGGCTCAGGGAAATCCTTGCCTTCCATGCAAACAACCTGTCACGCAGCCTTCACTCCCCGGCCCTGAAGAACCCACCAGCCCCGCTGCCAGGCCTAAAACCCACTACAGCCGAGTCCTGATTTACTCTGTATTCTGCTCACATCGCAGGGTAACCTGTGACTGGAAGCCTGAGGCTCCTCTGCAGCCATGTGCCCCACTTCCACTTCCCCCTTCCCTGGGCACACCATCATCCTCCTCCTTCTCCTCCCGGGCGGCTCCTGAGATGTGCCCGGGCCCCTCCTCCCCGTCTGACAGCCACGGACAAGGTGGATTCACACGAGAGGAGCCAGGGGACACGACCTCATGCCATCACCCCCTCCCGCCGCAGCGCTCCCTGCCCTCTCCCCTGGGCTGGCAGGCATCGGCCCGGTTCCAGCCCTCCCGACAGCCCGTCCTCCTCCTCCTCTTCCTCCTCCTCCTCCTCCTCCTCCTCCTGCTCTGAGGCGGTTCGCGTCTGAGAGTGGCTCAGCTAAGCCCACCCTGATCTCCGGCCTCCGGGTTCCCTGTGCTGAACGGCATCCCAGACCGTGCCCATAAGGACAAGGAGCGCAGGCTCCCCTTTCCTGGGGCTGGATCCGGGCAGGTGGGGCAAAAGAGACACAAAGCCTTTAGGAGGGTCTGCCAAACTCTCCACACCGACGCCCAGGCTGTTCCCTGCTGTGCCCACCCCGCAAACGGAGCCACGTGGGGGGACTCAAATCCAGCCCCTCATCACCCCTTGGGGCTGCAGGTCCCCAACCAGGTCCCCAGCCAGCCCCGCTCCTCCCACCCGGGCCCACCATCTCTGATGTCGCTCACTTTGAAACCATGGCTGCTTCTCCTGCCTGAATACCCTCAGCCTTCCACATTAATAGCTCGCTGTATCTAAAGCGCGGCTCATTTCTGGTGAAAACTGGATCTGAAACTGCCTCAGGGACCAAAATAAGGTCCCACGGCTCCTGCCGAGCGCATCCCCCTGGCCGGGGGAGGGAAGCCTGGAGCAGCCAGACATCACGCCGGAGCATTCCCGGCTGGCTGGTGTCAAAGTCTGGGACAAAGGCACAGCCAGCGCGGGGACCGGCTCCGGAGTGGCATCGGGCACCACCAGGCACGCACAGCCAGAGACCACCCTGCCCGATCGCCTTTCGAGACAAACTTGGCAGGTGCTGCAGAGCGGGTCAATCGGATGCGCGCTGCCAACAACGAGTATTAAAAAAAAAAAAAAAAAGGAAAGGCGGAGTTATTTATAGCCCAGAATTTCTCACTCCTCTGCAGAAGCGCAGCCCAGAGGCGGCATTGTTGGGAGATGGGGAGCACACGCACCGCGGCCGCGTCCACGGCCGGGGCCGGCGCTGACACCGCTGCACCGGGCCGCGGCTCTGCGCGCCGGGAGCCCCTCGGGCCGGGCCGGGGCCGGCAGGGACACTCCGGTGTCACCGGGGCGGGCACCGGGGCCGCAGCGACAGCCCCGCCAGCGGCGCAGCCCGGCCCTGCCGCGGCATCCCCCTCATCATCCCCCTCCTCCTCCTCCTCCTCCCACCCGCGCCGCGATCCCGCGGCGGCCGCGGCTGCGGGCACGGGCACCGGGTACCGGGTACCGGGCACCGCCGGCGGCCGCAGGGCCCGGCCGGGTTACCTGCAGCCGGGGCCGATGCCGGGTTACCCGCAGCCGGGGCCGGTCCCCCCGGTTACCCGCAGCCGGGGCCGGTCCCCCCGGTTACCTGTAGCCGCGGCCGGTCATCGCCGCCCCGCCCGTCCCCGTCCCCGTCCCCGCCGCCGCCGCCGCCGCCGCCGAGCGCCCCCCGGGCGCGGCCCGTCCCCCCGCGCCGCCAATCGC
>JAWWTY010000138.1:12243715-12286051 GCA_035222235.1 Margarornis squamiger | reverse complement strand
GCCGCCAATCGCCGCGCGCCCGCCCGCCCCGCGCGCCGCGGGGCCGCCGCAGCCGCGCTGGCGCAGCCAATGGGCGCGGCGGGCGGCGGGTGACGACACACGGGCCGGGGCTGGGGCTGGGGGCAAATCTTGTGTTTCGAGGCAGGCGCGTGGGGAAAGCGCGGCGCGGGGGGGCGGGCGCCCGCCCGGCCCCTTCCCCGGGAGCGCCGCGGGGCTGTGCGGGCACCGGGAGGGGGCACCGGCACCGGCCCCTCCTGAAACGGGTGCTGCCAGGCACCATGACGCTCCCTGGTCCTCGCCGGCTGGGAATAGGAAATGCACCGTGAAAATCGGGGCTCCCCCGGATGACGTCTACGCGTGACAGCCTGTGGGCTCCTCCTGCCCGCATCCCTGCTGCCCGCATCGCTGCTGCCCGCATCGCTACTGCCCGCATCCCTCCTGCCCGCATCGCTGCTGCCCGCATCGCTGCTGCCCGCATCCCTGCTGCCCGCATCCCTCCCGTCCGCATCCGAGCCTGGGAGAACCCAGCGGGGAGCGAGGCTGGGGCAACCAGCCCCGGCCACTCCTGCGACAAAGAGGGCATTCCCTACAAAGATACCCAAAAGCACCACAAGAAAGATCTTATTCACGGTCTGTGTTTGCCTTTCCCCTTCGCTCATTTCGAATTACGCTTCCCCAAGCAGAGCGTGGTCCCGGTCCTGCTCCTCCATGAAAGGTCTCAAAAATACAAACAGACCCTGCTCTGATGAGGATGACCTCACGTTTACAATATTTACAGAAAAAAGAACAAAAATAAATGCACAGAGGAACATGACCGATGGTTTTAGCAGCCCGCGGGGCCGTGGCCAGGCAGCAGTGCCGGGTCTGGCAGCACCAGCCTTGCTCCAGCCCCGGTCCCAGGGCTGGCAGGGTGCTCTGCCAGATGCTCTCCTGCCCATCCGAGTGCCACCGGCAATGGAAAGGGCTGTGCTGCTACATACCAAAGTGGTCATACCTTTGACCAGTTTTTGTTTGTTTGTTTGGGTTTTTTTCCTGATGGAGAGGCACAAGGTATGTTTAATAACACATTATGCAGCAGCCCTGAGCAGACCACAAAGACTGCCTTCTGTAGGCTGCTACTGCCAAAGGTAAGGCAGGTCACACATACCAAGAGGAGATAACAAACCCTCCTCCCAGCCCCTCCACAGGGCATGTGATCTTCTCTGACCACAAATGGTCACACTGTTTTCTTACAGCTCGTTCAAAGGACAGGTTCTCCAGAAGCAAGAGCTCACTGAGTCACCCAGTCCACACTGACGTGATGAGCAGCCCCTACTGAATCACTCTCATCCCTTCCTGCTGTACGCCGAGGTCTCACCAAGGTTTTCTTCCCCAGTATGAGTCAAATCTGTCACTTAGCTGGCTGGATCTGCAGTAATCACAGTCAAGCCGTGGAGCAAGTTGTCAGTGCTATTTTCATCTCCACAGAGAAATACCCCTGTGGACAGGTAACCCTCAGGATCCTCTAAGGTCAGCAGGAATCCTGCTGTCCTTTGACAGTGGAAGAAGAGGCCTTCCACTTTCTGCTGGAAGTCGTGTCCACCCCAGTAACAGCACAGCATGCATCCAGGAGGTCAGGACCAGCTATGGGGTGACTCCTGCAGAGGACACCCTCTCCTTCACTGAGCCAAGGCAGGTTAGTTTGCCGAGGGTGCAGACTTTGGCCTTTGCCTCTCCCCCCTTCAAAGTCTGTGCAAAGACACTGGGGAATGTCTGCTGACTGCAGTGATGAAGGGAACGCAGCTGAAGCTGTCAGGGTCCCTGCAGGCTCACCCAGCCCTGCAAACCACACTGGCTGCCACAAACTGCTGTGTAAAACAGCCCAGAGTCAGAAAGGACTGAGCAGGTGGGGGACCAGCGGTACCCAGCCACCTTCAGAGTAAAAATTATTCCTAATGGCTTTGGAAACAGACTGGTGGGTCACTTGTCAGCCCCACATCCTGGCACATCACCATGGGGCATCTGTGTCCCGTTCTGAAGTAGGGAGACAGCTCAAGGCAAAGCTGCAGATAGAGTGCCAAGTCAGGCAATTACAGATGCTAGGATTGAATCTGTGAGTGAATCACTTCCATTCATTTTTAAAAGTCCAACTAAAACCTAGTTTTAGCATAACCTATTAGCAAAGTTACTATTATAAGGACCATAAGAGCCCGGTGCCTTGGCTCCTGTCTGACTTTTCCGAGTGCTAGCCGAAAGCACATGAAGGAAGAGTTTCAGTTTCCTTTGCCTGTGAAAGAGTAGAAACCTGACTCCATGACTGCACATAGTGAAAAAGCAAGATCAGATGCCTTACTCTCAGCCTTGTCTAAAGTTAGAACTTCCCTTGGAGCCAAAGAAACCTTTCAACCACTGACTGTGCATGGTAGAGTTTTTCCTGAAAATTAGAGGGTTTTTAAAAATCTGTGCCTTTGAACCTGTGTATTTCAGCCTTCCTGGGTTCTCCAGTTATCTTTAAGCTTCTGGATGGAAGCCAACTGTCCCATACCTGGTAGGAAGCTGATTCCATGCGCCATCCTGGGAAAGGAGACAAAGAGGAAGCAAAAGCAAATGTCACAGAGGGGAAACTGCCCAAGATGCAGAGCTCTCTTGCTTCTCATCCCAGCCTACATGAGGCTGACCCTGTCAGAGCTGGAGGGCTCTGCTGCACACTGTAAACAGCCAGGTGTGCTGACAAGGGGCACACTGCTCAAGCACATTGCTGGGAGAGGGAAAAGCAGTGACTGCATGGTCAAGGCACCCACACAGCCCTGGGGTGCCGGGCTCGGCAGTGCAAGCGGGACTTCCTCCATGGGACAGGCTGGGCTGGGTCAGACCTGCAGAGCATGGCCAAGCCTGATCCAGCCCGGATGTGGACATGGTGATGGTTTTGTCCCCACAAAGCATGGGAAAGCAGGCCAGTCCCTGCTAGACGTCAATCCCATGTGACTGTCACATGGGTGTTCAAGCAAGTTGGAAACACTTCGAGAGTCTGCACGCCCACAAGGTCCTGCCTCTGAGACCTGCAAAGCCTGCCCAAATCCTGGTTTTTCAGGAGCCATCTGGTCTCTGAGCAAAGGTCTCACCCTGCAAAAGTAACCTCAGAAGTTGCCCTAATTTGAGCCCAAATGCCCAATGCTTTAGGGAATCTGAGAGGCAAGGAGGAAGGATTTGGCTGGACCAGGTCCATCTCCAGCCCCAACAACTCCTTTCTTGTGTACTAGAATAGGCAGGACAGGCTGTATCACAACCATCCGTGCTGCAGTGTCTCTCTGTTGGGCTGTACAAAAGCTTCCCAGCCCCTCCTTGGGACACTTCCAACCAAGAGTGGCCCAGGGGCAACTCCTCCCTGAAGATGCAACCCCACGGAAATTCAGGGCCAGATAGCCAACACAGCAAAGCAAGATAAAGAAGTATTAGCTCTGAGCAACAAATAGCCTTCTTGTAGCCTCCAAAAGATGCCTGAGGACTTCAGGAGCCCAATGCCAGGGTAACCTCACCTCTTAGATCTAATCAGATAGAACTTTCCAAACTGATGGCAGTACTGCAGACTCACACTGCCTAACCAGCACTCCTCTCTATGCCAGAGGGGCGTGCAAGGCTGAATATCTCAGCAAAGGACACCAAGCACCAGCATTTTCGAAAATCAAATGGACACTTAGCTGGGATGGCCAGGGAGTTAAAAAAAAATTATTCCTTGAGCAAAAAGAGGAAGCCTTTCAAAAAGCTGCCTGATCCTGCTTTCCCAGGAAACATGCTCAAGCAGGATAGGAATTCAGGAAAGCTTTGCAGCTGCACATCTGCAGGATGCCTCAGTCACTGCTAGGTAGGATGTAATCTTAAGGGGGCATGCAGTTCCAGAGGTGGCTCAGATACACCCAAGTGAAGGCACAAGGCCATGGAGCAAACCCCTCTGCTTCAGCAGGGCAGGAAAGTAGACACAGACTCCATCTGCACCAGAACTGGTTCTGCCATGTTTATCACACCTCAGTGGCAAACATGACACAATCTGAGCAATACAGCATGACTGCTACTGGGGTGTCAGTAGGTTTTCATGGGAAGAGGCTATCCCATTAATCTCCTACTTAGCGGTAACTGCCAGAGAGCTCATCCTACAGATGGAATTAACTAACTCCCATCCCCACTAACAGAACCCCAATAAGTAGCCACCTATTCTGACCGCTAACAGTGTGGGTATTGCAGTACCCTGCAGTTTTCCTCCCGTGCCAGGCTGCTGAGGTGCAGTCCTGCTCCAAACTGAGGCTGCATGACATGGGGGGGCTCTGGGGCCCCTCTGCCAGCCCTGCCGAGACCAGGCAGTTCCAGGGGGGTCTGCAGCAGCACCACAGCAGGACGGGATTAGCTGTGCTGGGAGCTGGCATGGGGAGCACTGGGGGGAAGGGGCATGGAGTGACACTGAAAGCTGACAATTAAATCTGGGGGCCTGCTTGGCCCATGATGTCATGGCTTCCCAGCGCCCTGGCGATTGGCTGCGGGTGAGCATCTGCTGGGAGCTGGGGATGGTTATTTGCCTGAGGTTCAGACCTTTCCCAGCGGCTCTGAATCAGGCTGGTTGTCCTGACAACCTGGACAGTGGCAGCTCCTGATAACCACGTAATGAGGTTGTCACAAAAAGGAGCCCCTCCATCAGAGAGGTTTAGGGATCATTAATGTTTCCGAGGGAGCGTGAGAGAAGAAGAGGTAAGGGGACCATCTGGCGATGCTGGAGCACGTCAACAGCCTCCCTTGGAAAGGAGCTTCATTAGACAGGAACCACCTACCGACACGTAGCGATGGGAACAGGCAGGCTGCCTGCCAGCAGCGAGGGGGTCCCAACTGCTCAGCTGTGGGATCTGCTGGATGCTGAGATCCTGGCAAAGGCAGAGCAAGGAGGACACACAAGTGCTGCCTGGGAGTGACTCAAGTTGCTGAGCAGTGCTTGGGCACAGGGCAGTAACACAGCCTGGGACAAGTGACACAGTGAGGCTGGCACACAGAGGCCTTCCCACCGTGCTGCTGCTCTCATGTGCTCCCTCTTAGGGGGTAAGGCACTGAAAGACTCCGTGCCTTAGCTCACCTCATTACCTTACAGGTAACTTCTGTGAATGGTTAGAATACCTTCCCAATGCCATGCCTGTCCTGCACAGAGCAGGGCACAGACTGGCAGCAACACAGCTCATTCAAAGAGGATTCACCAAGGCTCTGCTGTCCTGAGCATCCTCTCAGCTTAGGTGCAAGACAGGACAGAGATGCCCCTTTTCATTACTGGAGACTGAGCCTGGGAGATTATGCAAGGCACCAAACAGTGTCTTTCCCTGGGATCTACACATGTACTGTCTTCTCTCCCCAGGAAACTCTTTGCCCTTCACCTTGTCCTTGTGAAACATGCATTTCATTCACCCTACACTCAAGAAACCTGGGAGGTACCTCCCTCTGGCAGCAATAAGAGTGGATTGGGATGCGGCATCAAACCTTTATTCATGGCAATAATACCACAACTTGGAGAAGCTCAGTTGCCAAACTACTGATCCCTGGGACCAGGTCCCTGAAGAAGAATGCCCATGTTCCCATTAAATAACATGCTTTTAAAAAAAACTTTCCTGCAAAATGATGGCCCGAATATTTCCTAAGAGGAGACAGAAATTATCTCCATGGATAATTCCTTATGAATCTTACAGCAATAATAGACAGAATGTGTCTTTTATGTAACTTTCATCTGTTTTAGAAATATCTACTATAAACACTTGCTAAAGTCAGTATAAGACTTTATTCATAAAGTTTTCATATTAAAAACTGCTGTACTTTTAGTTTGCATTTTTATCTCAAACTATAATCTTCCTACTCAAAATTAGTGCTTCAACTGTGGATTCAACTGAGATGTAGTAAGACTATTAACACATGCCAGTTAAATACCAATCAGCTACTAAAGACTGCATTTAATAGATACATTTCTTAATATACCACTGTTATACTTCATTAAAATGGTGTTGAATCTTCACAACTGTTGTAAACAATCAAGTGGGATATAATCCACCTCCACAAACTAGTAAAATTTAATGTAGTGTTGTCCTACTGTGGGGACGTGTGTGATATAAAATTCAGAGCTGAGACAAAGATACAGTTGATTACGCATAACAGAAATACTCTCAGATTAATAGTAGGCACTGGGTTCACAAATCCTGCCTCTCTCAAAAAGGACAGGAATGTTTGCAAGGCAATCCCCACCCTGGAATAGGGTTTTGCAAGATGCAAACAATACAAGCCAATACTGCTTAAACCTGTGCTCTGCAATCCTCCTCAAGCTGTAGTTAGTGATTCTTCCCCCCGAGAAGCTGTGCAGCCCAGCAGCACTGCTCCTCCAGTTTTGGCAGAGGGGAAACTGAGGCAAAGAGCTGCTACAGCAGGTCAGGCTGGGCAGCAGCTCAGTGGCAGCTGTGCAGTAACCTCTCAGTAGAACTGCCTCCCATGGTTCCCCAGTGTCACTCCCAGGCCCCTTTTCTGTTTTTGGAAATTGCAATTTAAATCACCTTCCAACAGGAGTAGCAGGACTAACAGCTTGAATGTATCAAGCCCTACCTTAACACAGCTTGTAAACAGAACACATCACAGCTTCCTGCAGGAACAGGAATGGGATCCAGCATTTTTCAGGAGAATCCCTGTAAAGTCCAATCCTGTATGGTTTGAACTTAAACGATCCTCCTTCTTGAACACAAGCAAAGACTACCCACCTGCCTGCTGGATTTTATCTGCTCAAAATGTTAAATTCAATCTACTCTCAGGATTGGGAAAGCCAAAATTCACTCTATCTATCCCAACAGCACGGAACTGTTTCCAGTCCTTCCTGGCATCAGAGATGCTGAGATTCTGAGATGCAGCACATTACCCCAGACCCAGAGGAGTGTGGCCAAGCTGTCACGGCCCAGCACAAACACCGCATTTACTGATGTGTGACCATGCACAACCCCCTGCACTACAATGTCTCACCAGTGGTGAGATCACTTCTCAAGTAGGAACAACTATACATTAAATATACATTGTGCTTTAAGGGCACAATCTGAGAGTAAAACCACCACAGCAAGATGGGCAAATGCAGCAAATTTACCCTCTCCAAAAACTGTTATCATTCAACACTGATTCTTCAGTGGAACAGCCACACACCACCCTGCCTCTGTTTTCAAACTGCAAAATGTCTAGAGCTGGGTGAGACATATAAAAACTATTCTCCAAGCTGTTTATCTTTGTTTTAATATGAAAAGCCTTTGCCACCATACTAGATTTTTACACAAGTTATTCTCCATTTTTTCCCCAATTATTTGCAAGCAGGAGTGATACCAATTCTTACCTGCTGGGAGACACCAAAACAGAGAGGCTCAAGCGGTGCAATGTCACCCTTTTACAGGCTGTGTTCAGGCTTAGCCATGCTGTGGCAGTGTCTGGATCTGGGGTTTTAATTTACATTCACCTCAATGTAATCATTAAGACTAATTACTGCAGCACTAAGGTGGAGTAAGTGTGAAGCAGCCCTGCACGAACAGCCCTCAGCTCTTGACACCTGAGCTCAGCTCTTTGCTGAGCATATACCTGTCAGCAGGAGATCTGCTGAGCTCCCACCTCGATGTACAGACTAGAAAGGGGTAAACTATTGGTGGTACCTAATATTTTGGGGGTTTAGAAATGCTGAATTTGGAGGCCCATATATAATCGGTGACTGTCCAGAGCATCTCAGCATCCCACCACATGAAGGTAACATCCAAAGGAAAGATATGAAAATGAGCTGATTAAAGCCAAAAAGACTCTTAAGAAAATGAAATGGTATTAACAGCTTTTACATTGGAACCACTATCAAATCTTTTTAGTGCCTGTTTCTTGGTCAGACATGCCTGTTTCTTGGTCAGACATGCCTGCAATAAAAAAAAAAATCTTCCTCTCTGGCTCTTTTCCACTCAATGCAGTTGTGCTTCAGGAGTAGAAAAGATTTAGGCAGGGATTCAGGCCTTTTTTTTGCACTCCATCGCCAGATTTCACATGGGGGATGATTCTGGACTGAAGATACTGGAGTGCTGTTTGCTGTGGAAGAGAAGCAATGTCAAGCAGTTGCCAGGAAAATTTTGTCGTATTTCATCTCCTGCTGCCTTCAGAGTATTCTGATGAAAGCAGGAAAGTCTGAGGCCACTGAAGTCCAGGATCCATGGGAGCAGGAAGGGAGCCAACCTATGAAGGATGCAGCAATGCTCTACAAAACAGGATGGAGATACAGACTCACATCAGGCAAGCTGAAGAGGAAAGATTTAGCTCCCCCTTGGAGATCCACTTTCCACACAACAAATGTTGTGATTCTGAGAATTAACTTCCTACTGGATCAGTATGAACTCTGATTTCACATCTATGGCAACTCCAGTGGTGTCATGGGTGAATATGACCAAAGGTGATATGGATGGAAAGCACACAGCACTGCATGATGGCTTGTGAAGGCTGGGGAACGCTGCGTTACTGGTGTGTTGCAATGCAAAGCCACTATAGACATCAGGATTAACATCAGCCCAGAGGGCCTGGAGAAGAAAAAGGTCTTTATGTGGTTCCCATTCCACAAATGAAGACTTCATTGCCTGGAGAATATCCCATGACAGTTAGAGTTTATTGCCATGCCAGCTCAGGGCAGTGCCCTCCCAGCAGCTGGAAGACCAGAAACAAGGGTTGCTTGTGGTCTTACAGCACTTCCATACCAGCCTGAAAGACAGAAGCCTTAGTGGCAGTGGTAATTATTAGAGGTAGTGGTAATTAGGGGTAGTGGAAATTAGGGGTAGTGGTTATTAGGGTAGTGGTTATTAGAGAACGTGGAAATTTGGGGCAGTGGTTATTATGGGTAGGGTTAGGGTTAGGTTTACGGTTAGTATTATGGGTATGGGTAATATGTGGTTGTGGTAATATGTTCATGAGACTCTGGGCACAAGACAATCCATAGGAAGAGGATGAGAGCTGTTAGAGACCTTTTCAAATCACTTTTAGTGATCAGCTTCTTTAGAAAGCTCAAGGAAGCATCAATTTCAGCATGTATCCACAGGATGGGAGAACACTTAATTCATGGCAAATTTATGAAAGTTATTTTTCTCCATCCAGTACAGATCAAAACCAGAGAAAATATTTCAAGAATCATGAGCATGACCTTTTGACCAGCTTGTGTCAAGGATACAAAGCATGACAGTGCAGGAAGCACTACATTTCAGCCCCTACTCCTAGCTGTGAAAGTCGGGTGTTCAGAGAATACAGTCAGGTTTATTAATCTGGTGCTTAAAGATGTCACCTAATCAAGAGTTGGGATCAGGAAGAAATCCCCAGCTGATATTAAAATGTTAAATGCCATGGACTGATTCCAATTATTATTTCTATTGGAATTGCTAATATATGAGATGGGGCTGGAGGGTCTGATTTCCAAGAAAAGCACATGACAGCAATACCACTGGGGACGGGGGCTCACTGACACTTCCGACCTGTTCTGCACTGCTGTGCCAGGTCAGACTCCCCTTCCATCCCGGGCCTGCCAACATCTGGGCAGCCAGGAAGCTGCCATGGGGTCAGGGAATCCCTGTCACAGCAATGGTGTCTGGGTGCTCTCATGCATCACAAAGGCTACAAACCTGCATGGTTGCTTACTTCCATGTTCCATGAGATATCTCCTTCTTTTGGTACCCATAAAATCCAAAGCTCAGGGATTTATGATCCCTGGTAAACCCAGCATACAGAGAAACCATCTCTTTCCATGAGCAAAATAATTTCTCTTGTAAGAGGTCTCACATCAGGCCCTCATCTCTTCAGCCAAGGTACCAAGACAGCTTTCCTTGCCAAAGAAGTGCCTTTGCAGGTAGCTGGTAAGTCTTCCTGCCAGTCTGAGCTGCTTCTATGCAAGTATATGTCATAAACCTTCCTCCCAAAAAAATCCTTCACTGAAGGAGAGGAAAATGACTGGGATGTGTTGACAGCCTTCAACTACCTGAAATGACTTTGTGAAGTTTTACAGGGACCCAACCCAGCCAAGAACAATCACACTTAAAATAGAAATTGAAATTAAATATCTTTATTTTTTTCATGAATAAAAAGCATCATGTTCCACTGGAGCATCCACTCCACCTCTTTGTCACTCTGACACTTCCACTGACAGTCACACTTGGCTTCTGCCAGGGCCCCATGGAGCCTACCAGGATGGGGTCATCCACACAGTATCCACCTCCCAATAAACCTCCTCCATTGTATGGGGCAGGTAATGATTCCATACAAACAACCTTTACCATGTGAGGTCCTACCCCATATGGAGGCCACTGTCAGATTGGAACAGAGCCAGAGGCTAGTACTGGATTTGGTGCCATCCCACTTACTCTCCTGATGCCCTGTGTCCACAATGGACTCCAGCCTACAGAATGCAGCTAAGTATAGTAGGTGATTCCCTGACATTACTCCAGTTTACATCTGTAAAAAAGACAGGGCTGCTGCCCTCACTTTTCCTGTGCTACCAGCACAGCTTCACTGTGCAGCTGCCAGTGTGAATGCCAACCCAGGCTGCCTCTGGCTTTCTGCAGGACCCGGACTCTCACGCTTCAGTGCATCCTTGCAGTCGCAACAAGATGTTTGCTCATACATATTTTTAATCCTGTTGCTACCCTGGCTCCTTCGCGTTCGCCGCCTTGCACAGCTGTTGGTTCCACACCAGGGAAACAGGCCAATTATCTTGAACAGCCCAGGGAGAGCCACTGCTCAAGAAGGTGCTGGGTGCTTGTCCCAGCGGGAACAACTGCTGTCCCATGGTGAGGGGAGGAATTCCCAGAAGTTCAGAAAGTCTCAGCAAGGCAGGAAAGTCAATGCCAGATAAATTCCTCATCATCAGAGAAACATCACCCTTCTGGCACATATTGCATGTTACATCTCAGAGGGCTGCACACAGCCTTGCAGATGCAGGTAAGGAGCCATTTCTGGAGAGAACAGTTCCCTGGGGAGAGCTCTGGGACTGATGCAGGGCTGGGCAGCTCCAGGGCACACTCACTCCGTACAGGACAAAGTGACACGTGGCCACAGACTCAAAGCTGGTGAGTAGAGGCATATGTTGCTGAGTAGGATGACTTGGACTGAAGCTCCCAAGAGACCACCTTAGCCAAGCCCAGTCACCCTGACCACACTGTCTCCTTGGAGGTGACACCTGCAGGTCAAGCTACACTTGAGGCTACCAGCAGACAGCCTCATCCCACTCTCCCTGTGCACAGGGCAGACATGTCAAGCCTGAGCTGCAGTATGTGCCACAGAAGAAGGTAAGTAAGACACAAGCAGTATGGCTTTTGGCTAAGCCAAAATCTCTCCGTTCGCTTTTCCACACAGACTTCATCAGAGAGACCCATCCCTGCTCCTTCAAGCCTGTCATCACATAAGAGATGGGTCCTACCTCCCATAAGACATCTGATGTGTCAGCTCAGGCTGAGACACATGGAGCCCAGCTCCTCCTTTTTCCCAAGGAGTGAAGTGATTGTACAGTCTTAGCTAGACTTATGCTGATGTCTGCAGGGAGGGAAGAGGAGGCTGACTTGCCCTTCCGAGGTCCAGTCCCTTCGCTGCCTTCCTCCCCTAAGCCCTGCACCAGCAAAATGGATTTTCACACTCAATCCTGCACACAGCCTTGGGCAATCCCATGTGACTGTATGTGGCAGCCATGCTTCTTTTGAAATACTGCGTGGTCCACAACAGGTTGTCTGCACAGCCAGGTGAATCACAGCTGTGAACAAAATCTCTGGACAATTGCTATGGCAAAGAGGCTAGCATTGCTTCATGCTACTGCTGCCAATTATCTCCTCATTGCACAATGAATCCCTTATCACCTTCTCTCACCAGAGCCGGGCAGAGGGAGCTTTGCAGACTTTGCTTTTGCCTCACTAATCATTGCTGGGCTGACAAGTTCCACAGACCGGGAACAGACTAATCTTCTGGCTCAGAAATAGAGCCTGTACCTTGCCTTCACTGTCTGCTAAAAATGTGCCCTCAGATGGCCTGTGATGCCATTTTTGTCTTCTAATGGAAGCTGAATGTCACTGCTCTCCCCATCAGGAACAAATGCCAGCAGAATGAAGCCCCAGTTCTGGCCACTAGTTGCATCAGATATCAGCCAAACAAGTCTGTCCCAGGAGAGGGCACCAGGCCACCCCATCTGATTCCAGAATACCTGGCACTGTGTAGGCCATCCCGTTGTCAAAAAACCCCAGAATTTTGGCAGTGACACCAGTCATCATTGAACTAGCAGGGCTGCATCACTACATGTCCCTCCAGTGTCCTTGTACCCACCGGGCCTGGAAAGATGAGCTGCTCTGAATGAAAACGGGGTGGGGGGTCTCATCAACCCAAGGCTATCTGCTTCCTGCAGCACTGGCCACCTGCCCCAGTGTGTGTGAATTCAGCATGTGAATGCTGCCCTATTCTGCACTTTTGCTACACATGCCCAGAAGTGATTGTGGCCCTTCAAAACCCTGAGACAATGTTGTGTATTCATGATGCCATCTGCTGGCACCTTCTCCCTTAATTAACCTTTCCAAATCCACTTTGTGGGGTGTGGAGCTCTCCAGACCCAGAGCACATGGGTATCACTGGCTTCTGTCCCCTTCCTAGGAGAAGAATTCTGTGCCTTCTCCAATATCCCAAACTCTGTTCTCATTAGTTGCAGAAAACAGATCAGGTGGATTCATTATATAATCTGCTGCAATAATTGTTTAAGTAAAATGAATATATTTTCCTGGTAGGAAATGGGTAACAGTTAAGGAAACACTTGAGATCTCAAGAGATTCTTCATTATGCTTTTGCTAACTGGGTAAGAAGACATCAATGCAAAAAATATCCATCCAACATATACATATACTGAGTTCTTCCTCAAAAGACTGCCTGAAGAGAACCCCAAGACTCAGACACCCAAGTATCTTGCAGAGTGTGCTGAGAGGCAGAAAGAATGGCTCTGCCATGAGTGATCTCGTAAGGGAATCACTACACTTGCAGTGATAGGCGCTGAGGGACAAACATGGGTATTTTATCCAGAACTTCATTAAAAGGGCCCAAGTCCAAAACATCTGCCAGGCATCACTGCTTATTTTGATTCCCCAAAATATCAAAGAGACTTAGCAGAGCCTCCATGTTATATGAGCTCCACCACTGAAGGAAAGCCATGAAACACCTACCCTCGTCAGGGCAATAATTACACTCATGAGAGCTTTATGAAAAAAGTCTGGCAAAATTAAAGAAGCTGACAATAGTGGGAACATGCCAATCTAACTGACAAGTAATATGAAGGCTGCTGAGAGATGAAGAGCAAAGGATTGGAGCACAGAGGATGAAACAGATCCAAAAGTGCAACAAAATCACATTCAGATGGATAAAGTCTCCTTAATACAAGCTCTGGAAAGAGCAGAGCCACTTCATCTCTGAGCCACACAGGCTTAGGATTTGTCTTCTCCTTCCACGGCTGTCCTTGACACAGAGCCAGACTCACCCTTTTACACTCACAATTAATGCTCTGTAGGGCAAAATCTTCTTACTGCCTTGTAAGACATACACATCAGCCTTCCCTGAGATAACAGCACCCAGTACCCTCCTCCCTTCCCTTTTCTGTTGTTGACTCCCTGTTCAGTCACCCACTCCCATTTGCTTTTTCACTTTCACACAGGAAAAATTCCTAGAATTGAACACAGAAGGATACTCATTCTCTGAAGAGCCACCACAAAGCAGGAAACTTACTTCCCAAACTCTCCCAGGAAAGCAGCTGAGTTATACACACACCTCATGATAAAAGTGATTATCCATCATTACCAGGTTGCTCTAGTGTCAGTTCTGGAGCTCCCTCTAAAAAGGACAAGGTCTGATGGCACTGAGTTTAGCAAAAGAGATAGAAAAAAGAATCTGAAGTCCAGAAAATCCATCTTGCAGAGAGATAAATTGAGCTCATTGCCTATAATTTAGTAATGAAAAGGTTAAAATGCATCTCACCCACAGTTTGTATGTACCTGTGCAGTGAAAAATACTGAGATTAGTGGGTGCTTGAGCCTTTTTTAATTTTAAGCAAAAGCATAATGAGAAACACAAAAAAAGACTGAAGCTGGAAATAAATAAGGGGAGCATTTTTAGGCCAAAGCAATGTACCACTAAAATAATTTACTAAGTGAAACAGTAGATTCTCTGACTTACAGTTTCTGCATGCCCTCTGGATGGCTGTCTAAATGACCTGCTCTAATCTAAGCAGAAGTTATTGAGCTTGAAGTAGAAATCTTTGGATAAAAGTTTGTGATCCATTTCACATGGGAGGTCAGACTATCTGGTTAGAACTGTCCCATCCTCATGTGAACATGGCCACAATGGGAGAGCTGGAATCTGAGAACTTAGGCAGCTAAAGAACAATAGGACACAGTAGCAATAGTTTCCCATTACCTGGGATCACAGTACCATTAAGACAGTATTTCAGGAGGGAGAATATTAACATTGCCTGCCCAGGTTTTCTCCAGCAGTAATGAAAAATTAAGGAGATGTATAGTTTGACTCATATAGACTGAATGAAGTAAAGGAATAAAGAAAACAAACCATTGGAATACGCAGTTTGGGAACTCTTGTACCATATGTGGTATTATTTATTAATTGTATTCCCACAGCAATATCCGTCTGCTGCACCCTGCAGTCTAAAGCCCCTTGCTTTCTAAGTGTTAATTAGGACTCACAGTAAATGCTGAGAAGTGAGGGAAGTGTGTTTGTCTCTCTCCTACATTTGTAAAGCCCCAGAAGCAAAACCCAAAGGGACTTGCACGAGGTCACAACTGAATCAATAGCACTGCCAGAAACAGAGCTCAAAACTCCTGGCTTCCAGGCTCTTCCCACAGAGAGAGAACGATTGGTAACAAATCCCCAAAGAGGTGGGAATGATCAAGAAAATCACAGTGTGCAGTCTGCCTGTGCTCACAGGTGAGTTAATTAGATTGTGGCCTAATTAAAATACAGCCTTTGCATCTCGCCTTTCTTTCTTGATGATGTTGGCAGCAGGTGTGTGTTGCCCATAAGTTAAAAATACAAGCCAGCTTCTAACCTTGGAGAGAGTGGAACAGCCCTACAATGGGGGAAGAAACCCAGTGACTGCAACATGGCACCTACTGTGCTCATGGGAAGCACCACTGGATGTAGATGCCTGCAGGATGAAGGGAGAGAAATGAAAACAAAAAAAAGACTCCTCCTCCCAGTGCTTCCCTCCACAGTAGACCTGGTTTTAGAAGCACTAAACACTTGCCATTTCAAATGAAGTTCCCAGGTGTTTTGCACCTCTAGGAAGCAGCTTCTGCACCTTTGCAATTACAACCAACACGAGTCCACTGTGCTTTTAATGGCTGGAGTTAAAGAACATTTCAGTCAAAAACTGCAAAAACAAGTGGCAATCACAGAGCTCTGCATCATAAGGAAGCTGGGGAAACAAGGACATTACTTGTGTTATGATATCTCTCCTCCCTTTCTGCCAGGAACAGGGTAGGAATGGAAGGGACACAACTTACGACTGGCCATGAAAATGAAACATTAACCAAAGATATGAGCGCCACACACAAAACCTTACAAATGGGAAAACTCCACCACAGGAAAAAGGGTTTTTTTGTCTACAGAGTTTTTTTTAGAGGGCAAAGGTCAGGTCAGTGAAAAAGCTGGGTTGAACTTGCTTAATCTCCAGCGACTTTTAAGGGTCTGATCAGGACCTCACTGGAAAAACCCAACTGTTGTCATCCCTCACCCATTCTGCAGAGGCAGAGGTGTCATGAGCACAAGCAGCAGGCTGTCACTGCTGAGGAAAGGAGGCTTTCAGGTACCGGGGGAAAAGTGCAGCCAAGGTTCTTCCTGAAACCTGCAGTTCACATGAGGATGAGCAGTTACAAAATAAAATACTGAAGTCTCCCTCTACAGAATCAGTTCATGAGTGACTGGAGGTGAAATGCTAAAACTGAGACACGCGAGCGTGTGCAGGAGGGCTGAGCCACAGAGCCAGAGCGCTCAGGAGATGCCCAGGGCAGCTTCACCCAGGCTGCATGTCCAGTGTAATTCTCCACCTGGGCAGACACCCTCCAGACACAGACAGTGCTGGAAAGCAAAGTATTTGGCAGATAAAAAAGCAAGAAAATCTGTAAATTCCAAAGGTAAAATACATTACTCTTGCCCTTAAGAACTCACAGTTGTATTTTTCCCCTATCTTGTCTGCAAACATTTCAAACCAGTGTTGCATTTCCTACTGAACCATGATGCCCACAGGAGAGAACTCAAGCAAGACAATATAGTGTATTGAAAATGAAGTTTCCAAATGCATTTGAGATAATGGAAGAGAAAAGGAGGGATCAGAAGCAGCAATGAATGAACACAGAGACAGGATTTCTCTGTACAGCAGAACTCTGAGCTTCAAAATCACGTGGAAGTCCCAGCTTTCCTGGCTGTAACAGGAAATAGCCCAGGAGATAAAGTGAAGGCTCTGAGGCAATTCATTTTCCAACAAGACAATGCAGTCTGCAGCCAGAGCATCACATTGCAGTCATGCTGCCTGTTACTCGGTGTGAAAAGAGATCAAAGAGCAAGCGGGAACGGATCCAGCAAGGCACGGTGTGAATGTGCAGCCACACTGTTCCCTTTCTCTCACAGCTGAGAGCAGGGAGTGTCTGCACCTACGCAGAGAAGACACTGATAATGCCAAGCAGCCCCTTCCCCTGCCTGCTGGGGTGCCCTGCACACCTTGCTGAGAGCCCCATGCACGTCCAGCAGGCACGGCTGGCTCACTCCAGCACAGCAGGGTTGAATGAGCCACAATTCCAGAAAGGTCTGGCTGCCAACAAAAGCCAAGGAAGTGCATATCTTTATGAACTTTCATCAGCTTTTTTTTTTTCAGTCTCTTCTCTATTTTGCAGTCACCTATCATTAAAATTAAATAATGTTTGGTCTTGTTACCATGTTAACCAAGAGACACTGCAGACTCAGAAAGTCAAAGTCAATCTAACCTGCTGGATACTTGCTCCAGGACCTGGTGCATTTGACAGGAAAGCACAGCCCAAGAGGAAGAGAACAGGGGACTCGACTCATTCCTTGGAAATATAAATGCCTGATGCCTACCCAACTCACAAAAGAAATATTGCAAAGGGTTTGGAGACACCTTAGATTTGTAATTGGGATGATTCTATACAGGTGTATTAGTAACTACTGTTAAACAGCATGGAGAAGCCTATTTCATAGATCCATAAAGGATCTGGGAAAGAGAACATCAGCAGCACAATGTAATGTCCAGCTCTCACACACTGTCTTTACAACAGGCAGTCAATATTCCTGCAAAACTACCTGCTTGTGTTTCACATCTGTGTCATCTTCCATGCCCATTTTGGTCCTGATCTCAAAAAGGTGCTGCTCCTCCCTTCTTCCCAAACATCACCTCCCCAGTTCTGCACAGCCAGGAGCCGCTCATAGATTTCCATGACTGGAGAAGTCAGGATAAGGACATTCCGAAACTCAAATTAAAACAAAACAGTGCTGGATGCTCCTCAGGTCATCAAAAACACAGGGCAGCACTGTGTATGCATGGATGCATTTCTGCTACTGGGGCAGCGTTTCAGGGGGATTCCTGGTTTTCTTCTCTCTTCCTGACACTTCCTTACAAACCAGGCTCTCTCCCTGGGTGGTTCTCCTGTGCTAGAAGTCTCGTTGCAGCTGCAGGGAAAGACAAGCCATCTTGCTTGCATGGCTGCCTCTGCATTTCAGGCTGATTTGTATGAGACACTGCCACCCAGCACAATTTGCATACGCACCAAAATGCGAGACCTGCTCAAAATGAAGCAGGAAAACCATTTGTCTCTCCTCTCGGAAAAGGTTAATGCCATGGATTCTTTGCAAATGTTTACTATTAAGTGTTTCCTAAGCCTCTGAGCTATAGAATTTATACATAAAAGGAGGTTCGCCCTCTTCCCCCAGTCCCACAATCCTATTTGCTTCAGATTAACATGAGTGACCTCTACTTCACTTGAGCTCATTCACTGCCCACGGAGCAGGGCCTGGTTTTACTGAATTATTTCCCTGCCATCATGAAATGCTATTCAGCGGCATAGGAGGGGACAAGGCTGCAGATGCAGGTGTTAGCTTTCCAGAACATTAACCATTCAACACCCAGGCAAGATTCCTATTTAAACCTTATCCACATCAGGAGCGTTGCAGAAAACCAGGACATAAGTACAAGATACCTGGACTTAACACACCATAACACTGGGCCCAAACGTGTGATAAAGAAAACAGGGGTGAACTACATCCCATTAATTACACATGATCACATGTCTGGGGACAAAGCAGCCCTGCCACAAAACACCTCATCTCAGCTCCCCCTGCAGCTCCCTCCCTCTCTGTCCTCAACTGTGTCAGTCACCCAACATGCCCCACACTTGCTGTCTTAAGAGTGCATGAGAGGCTCTGGGGTGGATGCTCTTCGAAATGGCTTAATTTAAATTGACATATGAAGTGTCACCTCCAAATTAAGCCAGGCTGAAGAAAATCCTTCAGGATCTTTCTGTCCCTTCCTCTCTCTCTCTCTTTTCCTTCCCCTCTCACTTTTAAAAGAGGACTTACATGCCATTCACCTCTCTGGCCATCAACAGAAACAACTCCGTACCTGAAAGGTGTCTTCAATTGAAGCCTAAGGGCAGGACGGATGTACCTTTATTTCCTCAATCCACTAAGAATAACAGCCCAGACTGAAGTCCCTCCGTAAGTCAGATCTCCTGTGTCAGACACAAACCTAAATTATTCTGGCACATAAGCACAGATCTGTGCTGAAAGAATGGCCACTGGGCAATTAAAATCTGTCTCACTCCTTTGTTCTCCAGGCAGGCTGCCTGATTGAGTGGACCCTTTTACTTGGGAAAACAAATATTAGGCCCGATTTTCAGCTGGCAGAAAGCCACACAGTGCCATCAGTTCTTCTGTTACCCTGACTGAAATTTTGACCTATTCCTTGCAGCTACACTGAACCTCTTACTTGCTACCTGCACCTCCCATACTTTCAAATGGCACAACAACTGCACTCACTAATAGTTACAGACCAGGGACAGATTTTCTCAGACCTCACTGCATCAGGCTCACAGTGGCCACCCTGTGCAGCACCTGGGCTGCCTGGCAAATCTTGTTCTGATACAGACAATACTGCATCAGGTTTGGGAGCTTTTGCTGTGATTTGCAAATAATCAGAGTTCAGACATAACCCATACACACTGTATTCAAATGTTCCACTCACTACTACTAGGGGATCCTGCCTAGGGAAGCAGAGACTAAAACTTAAGATAGAGCAGGCAAGTATAAAGGACTGATGGCAATAACTGTCCTGCTCTCACAGAGCAAGGGAATCAAACTATTTGAATACTTTCAGCACCTAGACTTTTGAAACAAATATTCCAACCTTTACTCAATGCCCATATGTAATCCAAAAATTACGTATCATTCCTTACTCTGCAGAGACAAGAATTTGCTTTTGCATTCAGTGAATGGTGGCTGGGTTTTCGGTTTAAAAAACAAAAACATGTATTTACTGAAAATAACATGTGACTTGTCATGAGCAAAGCCATTTTAAACAGTCCAGAACCTGGGGGAACCAGCCAGAACACAGAGGGTGTTGTGTGGGCCCCTCTTCAACACACACATACTGATCTCCAGTGTGTGAGTGCTGTAAAAAAAAGCCAGAGACTAACAAAGACTGGTAGCACAACCAGAACAAGGCAGACTCCTCAAAGGGAGATTGGAGTAACCAGCTTTTTTTAGCTTAACCAAGCAGAAGCTGAGAGGGGTCATCACTGCAATCCAGAAATAACTCAAAGGCAAACACCAAGGAAGAAAAATAGTTAGTCAAGATCAGTGACTAGAAAGAAACAAAGAAGAAAAAGGCCATGAGCAAATTTGAACTGGAAATTGTAATGTTTCTATTACCAGAAGGATAAGGCAGAAGCTACTTTTCAACAAAAATAAGGGTGGAAAGAAACCCTTAACCATCTTCGGGTGTTTATAAAGCAGACTCTAGGACATGGTACCCGCAGTCAGTAGGACTGAATCAGGCACCCCTGAGCTTCCTTGCTGCACTGGGTGCTCAGCTTAAACCAAAAGAAGGAAAAGAAAAAGCTAAAGTAGAGGAAAATGTCAATATTCACCACTGCTGTCAAAAATCTCTCATTAAAACTAGGCCACAAATGCAGCAAGCTGTGCAAGGAGGAATGCCTAGAGAAGAAAAATGGCATCTCAGTGAATTCAGGCTCCCTGACCATTTGTGTCCCTCCATCACAAACAGAGACAATTGCCCCACCCTTGCTCTTCATCATGAATTCCCAATTGGGATTTTCCTGCAGCACATCTACAGGGAGGCATCAGGAAACTCTCTGTAAAAGCTCTTGGAATAACTCTACCAAAAAGCATTGTCTTGCAGTGAAGCAAAGAGCAAAAGTGGTCAAGTTTTTCTGGTCTCCTATTTAGGCTCTGTACCTAGAATTTGCAGGAATCAGAAAGGAATACAAACACTTCCATCTCTAGTTATCATTTTTCGAAGGAATTATGCTCGTTTTTTTCCACAACAAACCACATACAGTCACAGATGCTTGCAGTGCTCATGGACTAAAGGGTTTCTTGTATGCAGCTGGCTCTGAGCTGGAACCCAAATAACTGAGGAAGGGCTACCGTTACTTTTCCACCCATACACCTTCAAAGCACGCTGGTCAGCAATGGAACAGATCCCTACCTGTAACTCATTCCTACTGCTACCCTGACAAGGAATTAATATATTAAGTTTCTAGGCACTCACTGGGGGATCAGACCACCATTCTGCAAAAGCCTGTCCAAAAATATGATCAACATCTATTTTAGTTTAGTAACAGGAGCAAACTTAATTAACAGGGATAGTACAGGCTGTGCAATATAACTTATTGGATTTCTCTTTCTTCTTTCCCACAGAAAAAAATTTGTTTGTCAGTCCCATCAGAATGCCTTTGATCTCAACACTGATCTAAGCAACTAAACAAGAAGAAATGAAAGAAAAAATTAAAAAGGCTCTCCAGAAGAGTGCATCCATCTTCTTTCCACACACTGCTTCACCTCTGCCTCCCCAGACACAAGCACAGACCCCTGAGACCTGGCAGGACACAAAGCAGAGAAAGCCCCACACACCCTGACATGCCTCGGGCACTTTTGTAAGGCTCTACCAGATCCTCCATTCTGCTCTGTTTTTGCCAGATATGTTAATAAGATCAAGGTTTATTGTGCTGTAGTTACATTTTACAGTCACACATAGTGTTCTTCTCAACAGCATTCTCCCTTTAAATTCCCAGGAGTAAGGAAGGACAGTCCATGCAGTTTAAGAATCTACTGTATTTTGAATTTTGAAGCCACCATCATTGTGAGATTAAAACTGCACTGGCTGGGACTATCTACAAAAACACAGTTATCAGCCCTTCACAGGCTTGCAGAAGGTCAGGGCTGCCAGGCAGAGAAACCTAAAATTCAAGAAAGACTGTCTGTGTATTAGGTCTTAATTTAGACATGGCTTGGGTATTTGAGCACTCACTGAAGTTTAGGCATGCAAGTCCTCTCACTGAAGTCACAGGAGCTATTCATGAGCTCAGAAGTCAGACACACATCAAGCACCCTCCTGACTTACAACTTTGGATCATGCAGTCTGTGAAGCAGAGTCTGCTTTCAATACCACCTTGTGCAGCCCTGTGCATGATGATCTTACCTGCCCTGGGATCTCAGAACCACTGTATAATAATTATTCAATTTAAATTACATCAATTGAGATCAGATTAGCCTTAAGTTTGGCTTTTCCAGGAAAAACCTGAAAGTATCCATAGATGCACTCTGTCTCTTCTGATGTCAGCAAAAATTTTGCTATCGATTTCATGAAAACCAGGATTTCATTGCAATATTTAATGCTCTGAGTGTCACTGAGTAAAAGTGGGACTGTCCCAGATTTCCCTACAGTTGTTAAACAAGAAAGTTATCAGTTCTAAAGACAAAAGCAGAACTGTAAACAGTGCGGCTTACAGTGATGATGATAATTGGAGGGGTGAAAAAGGAGAATTAATATTTCTCTGCAGCACTGGCTGTTCCTAGCAAATGCTAGAAATGGCAACACTGTTCAGCGACAGGCAGTTTATTGTTCACAAAAGGCTTTCTCATAATCACAATTTTTAACTTCTTTAGCCTTTAATTAACAACATTTCTGCCTGGGTTTGCACTGGCCCTCTGCAATCTGGAAGCTGTTCAGCCAGTCACCGAGCAGCAGAGCCTGAACACGAGCCCTGAGACCCAGGAAAGGTCCTTGCCCTCCCTCCAAACCTGCTGCTTCAGAGGGCTCAGCAAACCCTCAGGGCAGGGCTGTGTGCCTGGCTGGGGGGTGAGCAAGCACCAAGTCCCAGACACAGGCAAATAGTTTGTGATTCCTTTTGGCACAAACACTCTTGTTGAAGGGAATGGAAAGTTCATCTGTATTCATACCACGTGAGGAATTGTACAGCCCTGCCCCTGTGTATCACACAAGCAGGATCAGACCACAGGCAAAGGAGAAACTGGGTCGTTAAGTCACAGAAACTCAGTCACCCTGTCCAGATACAGTCTCAGGAGAATGTTCAATACAGACAGTTTCCTCAACCCTCCTGAAGCTCTGCTTGTGATCGATTAATCTAGACATACAGCAATGACAGCACCTTGATAAATCTCAGGGTGCAGGAGGTCATTTTTAAAGCATCATTATGTGCATTAGAAAGCTTTAGCACTCATGACACTATAATTATAATCAAGCCTCATCTGGCATTACCTAGCACTGGGAAGAGTGTGGTGGGGGATAGTTTGGTTTAATTCCTAAGCTAATTAAAATTCTCTTTTGTTGCAAAAGCCAAAGCCACCTTCCATTTAAAAGCATAGCAATGCCTACCTGCAATTATTAAATAAGTACTTTCATTTAAAAGCAACTGCTACATACAAAAACCCCTGTACCCTGGATGTCCTGGTGGAAAAACATGAATTGCACATCTTTAACACAGAGCTGGCCAATTCTGGCTCCCTACAGCCCAGTACCGCTGTAAAATGAAAATTTACAAAGGTGGAAAGCTCACAGCTTTGCAGGGCAAAGGCACAGCTGTATTTCATACCTCACAAAACTTATTCTGTGCAGCACAGACTTGAAAGTAAATTTTTGGGGTGAGGGTAGGGGAGGATGCCTGGATCTCTGCACAGTTGCTGGGTTCAGTTACAGAGCTATTAGCTTCAATGTGAGAATTACAAGGCGAAACACCACATCTTGAATAATTCAGGAAGTCAGCTTGAAGGACAGTAGCAATTCCTTCTCACTTTAAATCCTGTCTCCCTGTTCCCCACACTGATCTCCTGGGACTTCACTAAACATAAAGCAGCAGGCAATAAACGTACCAGCCATTACCACAGACAGATGCATAAAACCCCACTCCCTCCCTTCTCCCCCACGTGCCCAACAGAAAGGAATCTCCCATCCATCCTCTTCTTTCTGCTGTCTTGGGAGTGAGAAAGGGCAAGCAAAATATTATTGATCTGATCTCCAAATTCAAAAGTGCAGAGCATCCCCAGGCTCCAAGAGAGGAAATCCCTGGTAAGGTCGTGTCAATAGTGTCTTCTGCCTGGCAATACTTCTCACAGCTGCTTAAACTTTCAAGGTGCCCAACATCACAACTATGAGGTGAAGTCAGAAAGTCCAACTGGGCTTTATAAATCCCAGTTTAACCCACGTACACTGCAATTTATGAACATGGCACATTAATGGCTGGGCTTATCATCACTAAATCAGTCCCTCCTGCTACAAGTATGAAGTAAAGATGGATAAATCAGAGCATTTCATTTAGGGTGATTTACATTGCAGGTAAATCAGCATTCATCAGAGAGTGATTTGTAAACCCATTGCAGGATCTTCTAATCACTTTCTGGTTTTCCATCAATCAAAACTTTTTGAAATTACGTCACTAAACCCCAGACTAAAGGGGCAGGGCCATGGATCAAGTCACAGATGCAGAACCAAGGAGGCTTATGGTGCCAAGTAACGGCTTGGTTAGGCTGGGCTGGCTGACAAGGCAGAGGGGTTCAGTTCTTTGACTCTTTGCACAGACTGGAACCCAAACTTTGCATGAGATCCGCTCTCCTGTCTTGTTCCACAATTCCTCAGTCCCATGCCTCCATGCAAGAAACTGAGACCAGAGCAAGTCCCCTTGAAGGTTGGATCATGGGGAAAAACAGCTTTAGAAGAGCACAGAGTGTTAAAACACTACTTGCAGCTACACAGTAAAAATTTTGGCCACCCCAGAGAACAATGAGAAGAAGCTGGCGTCTCCCTCAAGGTGACAGAGTGAGCTGATTCTATTCTATTCTATTCTATTCTATTCTATTCTATTCTATTCTATTCTATTCTATTCTATTCTGTTATATTCTGTTCTGTAGACCTGCTAGTAACAGACTCAGAAAACCATTCAGGCTCTGATATATTGGTACCATTTTGGAGGACTGCACAGCAGAGGGGCTGAACAGAGCCAGCACACAGGTACACACCACAACTACTGCTCCACACCTTTACTCGACCATTTCCATAGCTACCGAACAGGGCCCTCAAGGGCAGGGAGATTCCCAAGGACAACTTTCCTCCTGCATCTCAGGATGGATGACTTCAGGTCCTGGCTCCACCCTTGTCTGTCTCTTTTCCATGTCATTCTCCATCCCTGTTTCTTCAGCTGTGAAGGGGAAATTACAAGGCACTTTGAGATGTGCTGACGACAAATGTACTAGAAGAGTGATTTGTTCTTCAGGCATGACTTCTGATCTCAGTGGTTGCTCAGTCTTTCAGCGTCTACAGATCTAAAGACTCAGATCTAAAGCACTTAGGCTGTCTCTGTATTACATCTCACAGTCTTGATAAATTCTCTTTTTCCTCCTCCCAGAAACCAAGAAGTTTGATTTCTTGAGCAAAGCTGGTTAACTTCTCCATCACAAAAGCATTCCAAGTTAGTCAGAATCCAAAATACAAGAGCCAGGTGTGCCTCTCTAGGTTTCCACCTACATAAAAAATCCTTACTCAACAGTTAGGCCTTGGCAGCTACTGCTTTTCACAGGAAAAACTTGTGTCCTGTTTGACCAACCTTCTGTTTCAGCTTTCCTGTTGGATTGTGGTGCTGAGAAAGCAATCCTGGAGTAATCTGCAGTTCAGCAGACATAACGTTGATTTGCACTGCCAATGAATCACTGTCTGACCTGTGCATCCATTTATTGCAGCAGCATTTGGATTGATCTCAAGGAGATACTTTCTGAAACACTGTTACACAGATGCAAACAGTTCTCATAAAAGTCCTATACACAGCAACACACCCAGCACTGTTCAGGAAGCCACTGGTGAAGTCCTGTCTGTGCTGGATGGATGGGCAGCACCGGAAAATTAGGACTGACTCTAAAAGGCATTTGGATGGGTTTATTTTCCCCTTAACCTTAAGCACACACAGGAGAGGTTTGTGCTAGCAGAAGATGCCAGAGGGAACGCTCCAGAGAGGGGGATGCCCCAGCTACCACAGAACAGGCAACAACAGGCCTTTCCCAGGGCTTAACACAGCTGCATCCTGCAGTCCAGTGGGATGCATCCCTCTGTGCCAGATAAACCCAGAGCTCATGTCACACACTGAGCAGTGACAACGGGACAGCCACCCCCTTTGCTGCCGTCACAAAAGCACCCCTGTTTCCTACCTCACCCTGCCCAGACTGAGAGAAATGTACTGCCACTCAGCAGTGCTCTGTTATACAATTTATACAAACACACACAGATAAATACACATTTATATATACACAGATGTATACATTTTGTTCATACATGCATGTGTATATATACATACACACATACAAACATATTACATACTCTGGACACAATAGTATGAACTGAAAGAGCTCAGGGTCAAGTGCTGTACTCAGAGACCTTCCAAGCCCAGAGTGCCTGCTTGTTCCTTCCCTCACTGGCCCAGCTGTGACAGCAGAGCAAACACCCTAATCAGACTGCGCTTTTAACAGTACAGACCACTTTGATGAGGTGCCTGGCTACAGTAAAAAGCACAAAGCTTTGCTGGAATCACTGTTCTCCCCACCAGCAACAGTGAGAGGGGCAGGGCGTGCTGCTGTGGCCCCAGTGGTCCAAGTCCACACCTAGACTGTGAGCCTTAAACTATCCTACAAATATACCCAAGCAGAAGACAGCAAAGAACCTTATTCCCAAAGCCCCAGCCTCTGTAATCTGGAATAAGCCCCTTCAATTCCATAATGGCTTCAACAGTTTGGCAATCTAACTGGATTTTGACACTTTTGGAATGATGTCACGATCCGGAAACGCCTGCTGAGGACAAAGCACAACTAGAGTACCATTTTAAATATTAGTTGATTAGATAACTTTTGCTTTTAAGTAGGCTGCATGGCTATGGACACATGAAACACCTCGATGCTGCTGAGCTCTGGTGAGACCCATGCCTCGCATTAACTGCATGAGCTGTAAGCCCAGAACCAGTGTGCTTTGGCTCCTGGATATAGGGCAAATTCAAAACCCTACCAAGTGCTAACACAAAGTTATATCACCTCATTTGTGTAGTCTCTCCCGCAATGGGGACTTGAGATCTACCCTTCAAATATTTACCCACACACTTCACACACCAGACCAGACACTGTTGAAGCAGAGCTGTGGGTATGCATAATACACCTTTTTTTCCCTATGATATTGTTATGAAGTAGGAGGTGAGATTATTCACATATTAGGCCTTCAGTCTCCAGGGAACTGTCTGTGATTTCTATATTTATACTTTCAGGGTAGTCACAGAAAACACTGCAAGAGATTTTGATCTTGAAAACTGATGCAAATTTAAAAAAAAACAAAAATGGTGGCATTTCCACCTCATACCCAAAGTTCAGGAAAACACAGGCTCTCAGATTTTTGCTCTCCTCTTTCTTAAAACAGGAGGACAGAGTAAAGCAGCAGGAGGCCATCACACAAATGGCAATCATAAAATTGATCAGCCTATCAAACAACTGTCATCAAGAAGCAGAAAACAGATTAATGAGCATTCATTATTGACTGGTCAAATAGCCTGGCAACAGTTCTCTTCAAACGCTGACAACAGCAGGACCCTCTAATCACCTCCAAGCAGGACAGGACCTTCTTTATGCTACTGGGCAGCACAGCCCTGGCCTTTTGCTCTTCACCACGTGGGGGAGATTAAACAGAACTTAGATACAATACTGGCTGCTGTCTAAGCACAAATATTCCAAAATTTGAATTCCCTATCATGTAAGCACCAAGAAAAATGTGCAAATCTAGATTAAGAGAGGCATAGTTAGACATTTTGAACAGCTTATCACAGGTTGCTGCCTCTTAAACAAATGAGAACACTAATACTAAAGTTTTGAAGATGAGCAACAAAGAAGTGGTAAGAAAATGCAAGGGTTTATATGGTGGACATCCCATTTATGGTTTTATATGGTCCCTGCAATGTCAGCCATCAGTCTGGAGAGGTGATGTTTGCAGTACCAAGAGAAGTGAGGTAAAATGAGATATGACAACTTTCTTTGCTCTCTGGGAAGGATGATGAAGGGAGCTGAGACAGAAGACAAAGCAGACTTGAATAGAAGAACTTTACTTGTATCTAGGCTTTAAAAAAAAACCCAAACAAACAAGACCAGCAGCAGCCCCTCCATATACTCTGGATGTACTTGAGATTAACATCAAACTAAAAAAACTGTCTGAAGATAATCCAAGCACAGATCAGAATTTAGCCTAATCCAGTATCAATGATTCATGTAACTCCAAAGCTCTACATTCACTGGGCTAAAACACCATTACTAGCAAAGGAAATTACCTTATAAATACCATATATTTTTCTAAACCAATAAATCTTCATGCCACAAACATCTGTATTTTGTAATGGGGACAAAGACCCTCTCTACTGCCCTTTCATCAGTTCAAGTCCTTCCTGCAAGTTCCTTACCAGCAGCACCCTTTTTTCTGAACTGAGCAAATGTGGAGGTAAAAATACCGCTACCAAAAAGGAAAAACAAACAAACAAACCCAAATAGAAAGGCCCAGCTGTCACAATGAATCACTTCCCAAAGGAAAGATGTTCTGGGATGCTGATATTTCACAGTGTTGTGAAGTCCTGGTTGGGACCAAAGATCCAAAAATTGCCCCAGGATAACCTTTAGCCCAAATCATCATTTGAGGTCCCAATGTCTTTTACACACACAAATAACCTCTTTCCCTCCCACAATTTTTCTGCTTTTGGCTTCAGATTTCCACAGAGAAGAATTAAAAAACTCCATCCCCATAGGCCATTTTATTTATTAATGGGCAAAATTCTCTCAGTTCCTTCACTGCTTTTCCCATAGCTACTAGACAACGTTCAGATACCCTTCTGCTTGTGTTATCCATGTACAGCTAAATTACATTTAATTCAATTATGAGTGAAAGCCACAGGAAGCCAATATGACAACTCCACTAGATAATCTTCCACTTCCCTGCCACAATTTCATCCATAATGTCCTTTTCTCATTTTACTTCAGGATTCCTGGCTGCCTCACAGTCTGATTTGCTTGTTTTAAGACAAAAGCAGTAATGTTTCTTTTTAGTCATGTCAAAGATTTTTAATGTAAACAGAGATAAACAAAGTTTTGAGATACCATATTTCTTAAATAGTCAAACAATCCCTTTTTACACTGTTAAATTAGAAAAAGTAAATGGCTAATTTTCAGCATCAGGAGGGACATTAGTCTTGCTGTGTGCTTCCAACAGAGATGCATGCGAAAAACCCACTGTGCATTGCACAAAATATAAATAACTAAAATAAAATAAAGCTATATAATCATATGGCATTTTAATAGGATTTTATAATTATATTGCATTTTAATGGGATTTGGACAATTAACTCCCTTCAGCTCTTCGCAAACCTCTGCCTTAGGCAATGACCTTGTGCCAGTGTCCACCCCAAACCAATGTATAAAACAAATTCTAGGGTGACTTATGTCTCTGCTGAGGGAAAGTCATGTCCACAATGAAACCAGCCACTGCTGCCCTGCTCAGTGGCCAGGGCACTCAGGGGAGTGCTCTGTGGAGCCATAACCAACAGGGGACTCCACCACACGGAATGGAATGCTGAGAGCCTGGGACAAGTAATCACATCCCATCCGTTTCCTTCTGCTCCACAGTCCAGCAAGGCTGACTGACAGGGAAGAGCATCATCTCATCAGACACTAATGCCACATCTTAAATGAATATGGAGGGGGATGTTGTCTTGGGAATCTCCCTGATGAATGCTAACCTGTGCCAACCTGACTCTCTCTTAAGAGCTGGCAAGGCAGGACAAGTTCACAGATATAAACTTATGGGTCAGAAAATTTAAATTCTCCCTGGGAACTACATTTCTAAATAAAATCCATCCTTTCAGTGCAGTGCTATTTATAAGGGCTGCAAGTTTATACTGCTCATTCCCTATTTAGTTTAGCCTTTCTCTAATATTCATTATCTCACTCTCGACTTCTCGCTGTCTGCATATCCATTGTCACCTCTCATTTAGGAGTGACTCATTCTTAAAAGGATTTAGTCAGCTGTGAACAGCCAAGCTGAGCACTGTGCATGGCATAGCTAGGGAAAGAGAAACTCCAGAAATGTCTGGACAGATCTATTCAGATCATCTCCTCTGCAGACAGAGCAAGTAGGAAGCCCAAAATAACCTACCTGGAGTCTTTGGGAATTTTATTTTGGGAATTTGGGGTCAAATTATTGCTGCTGTCATGCAGACTTTAGATGGGTAAAGGTGCAGGAGCCTTCTCTACTCCATTGCTGCCCATCATGCCCCTCCAAAGCAGCACCTATTTATCACATCTTCCCCTTAGCACAAGAAGCAAACCAGAACATTTCATCATCTGTCCAGCAGCAGTGTCCAAGAGCACAGATCTGACCCACTATCCCCTTCTTCTATGCGAGACAAAAAGCCTTCCCTGAGGGACTCACCATGTTTTGCCCCTTGTTAAGGCAGGGGTGCCTTCTAGTGGGATCCATCTGAGAACAGGGCTGTGTTAGATCTCATCTCCTCAGTTGACAGATACCTTCTCTCCTGATGAACTGGCTGGTAGGTGGCTCACAGGTCCAAAGGGGAACTGGTAGGTGGCTCAGCTCCAAAGGTGGCTCACAGATCCAAAGGGGAACTGGGTGAGTGGCTCACAGGTCCACCCAGGAAGCTTCTTACAGCACAGGAGGTCAGAAGAAGTAAGCGGCTGCTGTTGGGGTGTGAGGGAAAGGCGCTGCGCAACCCTTACATCTGTGGGAAATGACAAGGCAGGCTCAGAGTCCAAGACAGCTGGGTACTGTACTGTGCTTACTCACTTGGGAAAGGAAAAGCAAGCCCTATAATAAATGAGAATTTGCTTTTAAGGTGGCTGATGATCACAGAGGTGTCCAAAATGCTGTGCTAGCAAAATTCATCCAGCTTCCTCTTCAAATGAGCCTAATAAACTGGGAAAACCCTGTCAGGCTGAATACACTCTAAGTTAGTGAGGCACACATTTAGCCCCTGACAAGGCTGATTTCTATGGTGCAGTCACATGCAGTTCAACCCAAGAGGACGACAAGCTACCACACCACCTCACTCTCTGTGCCATAAGTGCCCCTGCTTTGTCCACTCCCACTTTTGGGGTTTTGTTCAGAAGGACAAAGTAAGTCTATCTCTTTCTTCATCACACACATCCCCTGAGCACGCATGGGCTGTCTGTGCACTCAACTCAGCTGTGTCACAATGGAACAGCTTCCTGCAGCCATGCCAACCAGAAGGTCAGCTCTCCCTGGGATTGTCCTGCTAGTTCCCAGGATGGAAGAGTCAACTCTGCCTTTCAAAGTCCAACCTGCAAAACAAAGCCAATCCCAGAAAAAAAACATAACCAAAGAGAGATAAAGGATGCAAAACAGCAAAGATTCACCCTGCTCTTCTGCTCTTCTTACCAGAAAAGGGCAAAAGTCAGAACTGGTTTTGATCAAGGCCATGTTGTTGCTGAAAGTGGTATATCTGAGGGATGGAAGAGGCAGGCAGATATATGGTTCTAATTTTGGCATGTCCTGCTTACAAATGCACCACACAGTAAATCACCCCAAACCAAAGCAGATACCAGCAGAAGTGGTATCACAAGAGCAATGCTGAATCCAGACCTTGGTTTCAGTATCTACACCAGAACAAACACGGCACACAGACATCCACACCAGTGCATTGCTTGGGTTGTGCTGATTTCCCTTTCACCTTCCCCTTGCTTACGTCTCCTGGTAAATTATACTCCCCACTAAAAAAAAAAAGTTTGCTGAAACTAGAAAACTTGCATTTTTGCCGAAACCAGATTGCAAGACAGAGACTAAGTGTTGCATCTGCAAAGATGAGCATTTCCCTGCAGAACTAATTCCAGAAGCCCTTTTCATCCAATTAACAAGGGGAAGCAAACTGTTGCTAGGCCAAAGGAATTTGCTTAACCAATCTATTTGGACATTGTTTCCGCAGCTTTCATTACAAGAAGCTGGCAACATGACTTCTCTTTCCTGAAATCAGTAGGATCAAACAAGGAATAGCATCTCATGGATCAAAACCACACATGATGGCAACCATTACTATCCAAATTACACAGCAGAAAACCAACTGGACAGATACAGTCAAGAAGATCATTAAACCTGCTTAAAAAAAATTGGGTTTTGTTGAATGCAACCCAGTGCAGATTATAAATCCTTAAGAATTTGTCACAAAGTGTAGCTCTACCACAGTTCCAAAACAAAATAAAATTGAGGAAAATCACTCTTCCTACAGAAACAGGAAAAACAAACAAAAAAAGAGAATGGAGAACTCATTTCTTATTAATAAGAGTTCCCTAAGAGATGTTCAGCTTGCTCCGGTCACAGCTTAGTACATGTCAGGCAAATCTTGTGGATAAGAGATGGACAGAACCTAGATCAACCTATTTCTTGTTCTCAGTAGTTAGAGGAAATTTTCTTTTCACATCATAAGTGTACTAAACTGAAAAACACTGGGCAGGGAGCTCATCACAAAGCCCCCATTCCTACTAGGGCTTTTCCTGCTGCGATTTGTAGGAGAGTCCCAAAAGAGACAACAAATCTCTTCTCACTAACCTATGTATTATAAGGAAATCCTTAACAGTCTGGGGTGTAGATCATATCACAAAATATAGTAAGACCTTGTAGGAGGAGTGTTGTCAGGCTCCAAATGGTGGTTGTCTCACCACAGCACTAAGAAACAAAAATTCATTTGCACGGATCTCTTGCAAAGTCGAACATTTAGACCATCTCTCTGCACCAAGCAATCCACTTGCATCCTGAACCCTTCCCACATCTCCTTGCAACAGTGAACAAACAGCCCTGAGCAGCAGGGACTTTTCTTCTTACAGAAACTCTTCACCCAACTTTTACACCCCTCCACCCCACAATGATTCAGAAAGAGAATGAAAAATACTCCTTGTAATTAGCAACCCAGTCAAATTAGATTCACATTGTTCCTCCTTCAGCTCAGCTATGCCTGCAATCCTCTGCTTAGCTCTGGTTAACCACTGTTTGTGGTCCAGCATACAGCTGAAATCCAAACAGCGTGTTCCCCGCTGGCATCACCGGCCGGGATGCTCCACTTGCCCCCGGTGCTGCCAGACCCAGGAGGAGCCAAGACAAAGGTGCACAGCAAGCTGCTCTACCAGGAGACAAAACCACCCAAGGTGCTGCTCATTAGAGCTTGCTGAAACTCACACCTTGCTCTTGTCTTCCAGCTTTCCTCCCTGAGAGCATCCTGAATACAAAACAAGGTAGGAAAAGCACATGGGGAGACAGGAGGAGGGAGAGGGGTGGAAGTCAACATTGCTACAATGAAAATTTGTCAAGGCTTCCTTCTCTTTTCTACTCCTAGATACAAAAATAGGAGTAAGGAGATTGATTTTCTTCCTCTTTATTGTCTCCCCTCTTTATTTTCTGTCTTTCCAAGCCTCTAGAATTTTGGCAAAGTTACAGACTGTCAAAATTACACCGGTGCCTTTTTCTCCTCAGTTTTGCTTTGGAAATTTTTCACAGAAGTGGTTGTTGTTTTTTTTTTTGTTTGTTTGGGGTATTTTTTCCCAAAGAGTGGGGAAAGGAAAATACAGAAGAAAGTATCCCTAAAAAGACCCTAAGCTTTATTCATGCAACTGTATCTTGAATTAAAAATGCTGGGGGTGGTGGAAAGGAACATTCAAGAAAAACCAAAGTAAAATAAAAAAAAAAATCAAACACAAAAGGAATTATTTCTTTCAAAATAAAACTAGGGTTTTGATTCCTTCTATCCCTCTATCAAAGAATAGGAAAGTATTTTACTTCAGTTTTGCATAATTTTCTACCAAAACCTTTTTGGGGGCAATAAAAAGTAATTTTAATTCTGCATTTTTAAAGCACAGTGGCTTGGCACACACCATGAAAGGTGCCTGCTGTGCTATTGCCATGGCAGTGCACTGCATCATATGCTGAATATCTGTCCAGTGCTCTCCTCTCCAGAAAGTGCCTCCAGTTTTCCTGTATCCCGGGAAAATTAAAGCAGTGCAAACATCCCTGTCCTTCTCGGGCATACAGAACTGACCCCTGGGATCACCCACACCCAGTGGAAATATTGCAAGTGCATTAACAGTCTTCTCCTGAGTCCCTGAATTACACTTAAATACCCAGTAACTTCTGCTCTCCACTGCTGTGCACACAGGTTATATCAAACTTTGTAACCAAGGCAAGACTTTCAAACAACCCAGGGAGCCATTATGGGAGCCAAAAAGCCGCTTGAACTTTTAGATCAAAAAGTCTTGTTCTACACAGGAAAAATTTTATTGCAAACATCCTCACTTCCCTCAAGGGAGCCCACACATGCCCTAACAGTTCACCCTGAGTTAGGAAATTCCCCCTCACCAGCACTGGAAGAGCACGTGCTGCTTGCTTTCATCAAAGGAACGTTCAGCGGGCAGGGAAGAGGGGGAGAGGTGTTGGTGTTAGGGGGATTTGTCAGCTGCAGAATCAGAGAGTCATTTCTAAACTCTAAACACTTCAGCAATAAATGTGCATTCCCCAGGAGGTGCAGGGCCTGCAGCAGCCTCCCTGTCACTCAGGAAGCTGCAGCAAGACCGAACCACACCTGCTGAAGGACAACCTGGAATAGGAATTCACCTGGCAGAGTGCACAAAACATGGCAGCAAAACAAAACTGGGATTCATGCCCTAGCAGGGCACATGTTTGATTTCCACACTCCTCCCAGCAGTGAGGGGAGGGCACGGCTGGCCAGGCAGTGAGGGCACCTCCCAGAGGCATCCAAGCAAAGTTTCCCTCTGGTGTGGGAAACCTCCCTCCAGCACTCACAGAGAAGGGACAGAATCCAAAGCTTTGCCAGGTGAAGCATCCAAGAAGGGCAGCTGGAAATGCAATGTTTCCAAGAGCATTTGTTTGTATATAGCAAGCTCAACACAACCCTCATGCCCGCACTGCTCCCCCTGCTCACACCTCTCACCTCTCGCCAGGTCCCTCTCTGCTGGAAGGGGATTGAAGGGTGAAGACACCTCTGCTTTTCCTGCCCCTGTGACAGCACAACAGCCTCCAGAAAGGCAGCAGAGGGCTAAGAAGGTAGAAATGAGCTTTAGTTTGCCTCGACACCCATTGCCAGCCTCTCCTGGAGGTTCACACCCCAGCCCTGGGCTGATCCAAAGCACCCGGTGCTTCAGTCAAACCCCCTCTGGCTCTGGGAGCCAGGTACAGCTTCATCCTCAGGGAGTTTCGAACCTAAGGTCTGATCCAAGTGCTTTTCTAGACAGGCAAATTCAGACCCAAATGAACATCCAAAGTCAGGCCCCACACCCCGTGCTAGTGTGGCTGGAATCCAGGTGTGAGAACAGCTGCTGGGCTCAGGCTGCCTGGGCAGCTCTCCTGATGCCATGAGTGAAAAGTCCACAACCCTGGGGAGTCAGTCTGAGAACTTCCCTTCACACCACTGACCAGAGGGGTTTGCAGAAGTTCAAGTGCCCAGAAAACAAGGACCTGGACAAAGGAAAATGAAAATCAAATGGGAATAAAACAGAGAAAGATGGGAAGAAAGGAGGCATGGGATGCATGACTGACACATATAGTCTCCACCCCAGTTTGCTGTCCCTAAAAGCTCTCAATGTGGCAACAAAACAACTATGCCTCACTCCAAAGCCACCAAGAGCAGTGGGAATCCTCTTACTGGGTCTGTGGTATTCAGGTCCACAAGGCAGAAACAGATGAGTTTCCCTGGAGCTTGTGGGCAGGATTGCTGTCAGATCTCAGAACTTCAACCATTTCCCCTATGGAGGGCTGGGGACAGAATTCCCCACCAGAAGCCACACCATAAGGTTCTCCTGGGAATGGCAGCATTTTCCCTGTCTCAGTAGATGCCCAGGAGCATGGACTATCCTGATAACAAAGACAGGTCTTTCTGCCTGAGACAACCCAGGCATTTCCCAGAAGTCCCTGTGTGGCTCAGAGCAGTTACCTTTCAAAGTAATATCTTTTTAATTTGCTCAAGGACACTTTGTGGTGCCATTAAAGTTTCTCTCCGGCAAACATGCTATTACACAGCTTGGAAACTTAATTAATTAAACAACATGTACAATTTCTTTCAGCAGCTAATGCAGCACAGAGATGATCTGCCTGATGCTCTTGCTTACTTCAGTGCCCCTTCCAAGAAGCTCTGAAGGAAAACAGCCCCATCCTGCCCCCCTACTACACCTCTTCTGATCATGCAGAATGATTCTGTGAGAAAGGGGATCCTCTCAAAGAGCAGATGCTGCAGCCTACAAGCCTCACAGCTGACTGCCCTCCACACTGTCTTTGCTTCAGAGCTGCCAAAGCCATTAGCACCAGTAAAATTTTACTACATCTTCAAATCCTGCTGTGTGCTTTTCCTTGAAGATGCCTCTTGGCAGATAATTCATATAGTGCAGTCCCTTGTACGCAATAAGGTCTTTCTGCTGGTACCCATGGCACACTTCTCAGTTTGAATTTCTCCTTTCTCTCTCAAGATAAATAGAGAAGGAAATGACTGATCAGGTTTTCTGATGAAATTTTTCAGACCTCCCTCTCTATTTCTCTGTGCAAAAGAATAAAATAATAATATGAAAAATTACCAAACTGCTGTTAATTTGCCACACTTTTCTTAGACTCTAAATATCAATTTCCATTTTCTCCTTATTTTGATTTTTTGTAACATCATTCCTACAAATAAAGGGTTAAACTGAGCTACAGCTTAGTCCATTCCAAATGATATTGCTGAAATGAGCAAAAAAAAAAAGTCAATCTTGTGGAGAATCAATGCTTTGCTTCCATAGAATAAACAACCCACTCAGCGGTTTGCTAATTTATCATAATTCATTTCAAAAACAAGCTTTATTGAAGCGCAATACCTTTTGTTTCCCAGGAAATGGAGAGTTTGCCATGCCTCTCCTACTCAGAATGAAAGAGGAGAGAGAGCAAATCCACCCAAAGTGATCTGACAGCTCTCAGTGTTACTAATAATACTTCAATACAAGCAGTTTCCTGATTGTATCACCAGAAGAAGTCACTGATAAAGGACACCAAGAGGCAATATCCCCTGTGGAGATTGGGAGCATCAGGTGAATTCCTTCATTGTGCTCTCAAGTGCCCAGGGCTTATCAGCAAGGCTGTGAGGACTGTGTTACCTTGTCAGGAAAAGAGTCTGGACGTGCAGGGGCAAAAGACAACTGAATCATCAGAGTTCAGCTGAGTAAGTCATTTAACAGGAGCCTTGTTAGCTGCACTACATTAGTCCCACAGGAGGTCGCCCTCTCACTCCTGGAGCTGGTGGAGGGCACACCTGTGTGGGATCTCTGCTGGGGTCACACAGCTGGACCCTCACACTACAGACATAACCACCAGACAGATGTGTTTTGTAGTCTCCTCCACGCACCTGATGAGAGATGGCCCAAGGAAAAGTTTGAAGTCCCTACAGCTCCATCTCTGCCAGAATCCTCCCTCGAGTTTAACCATGGCTGTAGTTCAGCTCAAAATGCACAACACTGTTTTGACACAAGCCCTGTCTGCAATGAGCAGGAGCAGCTTCACCTCTCTCAAGCAGGGAGCAGTCCCCCAGCTGTCCTCCTCCCCACTCCTCAGAGAGGCTGGGAAAGCAGGAAATACTTCTTGATCTTCTGTGAACCAGCCCTCTGTCACAAACCCATATTCCAAGGACCAGGGGGAACACTAATTAAAGGAGCAAATATGGTCTGGGTTTGAATATGCAGGCGGCTCCTCAACACAGCCTGGATTTCAAACCAGCTGGCTTATTGTGGGGCAAACAGCTGCTGGATTTGTCAGGCTTCATTGCCTGCTCAGCCCAGCACCAGGCTACAAATACACTGAAAGAGATTTTCACGAACACATGCGAGACTCTACGTCCTCCTCCCTCAACCAGGCACATAAGCCATCCCTTTAAATGGGGTCAGTGTTAATTAACCCACTTTAAGCCCCTTTATGCAGAAAAAAGAATACTTTTCTCTTTCTGTGGACACACGGTTTCATCTGCCAGCTACCACTCCATTGTGCAGAACAGCTCTCTCCTTTCACTAGCAAGGAGAGGGATTTTGTGTCCCCTCCACACTCAGGAAGATCCCCAGCAGGCAGAGAAAGGCCTCCTACAACAGGAGAACACATAGGTGGAAATATCAGCTTATGTCACTGAAAAGCCCAAGTAGAATTGTGGAATGAAAGATGCTTATTCAGAGCACTCTGTTGGGAAGGTTTGGCTTGGCACTGTTCGCAGAGGGACTTTTAGGTTTGGTGTGTATATACTAATTGGAAAAACAAGCAGGTACAACATATAGCATGCACCCACATTAGGGACTCTCTTTACTGCTATTCATACACAAAATTTCTATTGTTTTCACTCAAAAGCCAAGTCATCTTTGCCCATCTAAACACTTACAAAGCCAAGACAACCTGCTGGGAAAAAAATGCTTCTATTACAGCATTTAAATATAAAAAGTATCTCAAAGTAAAGACCGAGCATGTGACTTACTAATTTGTTGGCAATAACTCAAACATGGATTCACACGTTTCATTCCAGACGTACCTGTAAAAAAAATACAAAGAAACAAAATATATTCATTCCCAAAATTTTATGTTGACAATTTTCTCCCCTTTTATTTCTGTTTTAAAATTTGGGGTTATTTTAATGCTACAGAACATTCAAAGCTTTGAGTGCTTCTCTTCTTTCTGGTTATTTGCTGGCCTTGAACCTGAACTTTCAAAAAAGCATCCCTTCACTGCAAAAAGACCAAAAAAGTGTAATTACAGGGTAAGTGTTATCCTTAGATTAAAGTCTAGCAGAGATGCAGCACTACCATCCCAGCCCTGAGTGCTCAATGAGGTAAACTCCACAGGGAAGGGTATGAGGTTCAATCAGTGACCTTGGGGTAAAAGCTGGAATATCACTAACTCCCAACACTTGAAAATCAAGAGTCAGGATTAAAAGCAAATACACACAAACAGCAGTCCTGGGGTTGGGGACAAAGGAAGGTTTCTCCTCTTTGTCTCAGATTTCCACTTTCATGGATGGGGAGCACAGGAAATTACTTCCTTAAGGGATGCTGAGACTTTCCCCTGAATCCAAGAGCTGAGGCCTTAAGGAAAACCTCAAAACAGCAACATTTGTAATAAAATAACACTGCAAGATGTAAACTTAAGACTTTACACCAGTATCCACAACCTTCCTTTTTCAAACAAAGACAAAATTCACAATTTCCTCAGTTTTACTTCAGAATACTCCCCAGAGAAAGATCCTTTCTGGCTTCCCTTTGCTATCCTATGTTTCCCCCTGCTTCCCCCTCCCTTTAACCTAATTTGTTCCTTATATGTAAATCTCAGCTATGCCGATTTCATAAGCAGCTCACAATATTGTTACATTAATATTTTACATTATAAAAGGCCAAACAGTCTATATGAAGAAGACTCTACTGTGATTTCTTGTTTCTGCCCTAGAGAAGATGATGTTGTTTAGCACAGCCCACATTTACCACACTACAGGGCAGGTATGGTACAGCTCTGCATGTGCCATATATCTGCATTTCTTCTCTCCACACCAGCTGTGGATGTCTGACTACTGGACCCCAGGCATGATTTTAATAGCTGATTTTTATAGGTGTGACAGCTGGAGTAAAGTACTCAGCACTTGTGAAAATCAGGTCTCTTGGCTCCAGAGCCAACCTGGGCATTCAAAAATCATTAGTCAGATCCTAAAAAATAATGAGATTGGCTTAGAAATAAAGATGGGTTTAGATATTATAGGTTTTATTTGCCTTGTGGTGTTTATGCCTTTTGCAGCTTCAAACCTTTTTTTTTTCTTTTTTTTTTTTTTTCCAAGAAGGAAAAATAGAAACTGTCTTTTAAATGAAAACAGATAATCTTCCCATAAATCACCTGACTTCTGGAGCTAGGATTTTAGGAAAAATATACAACCTCATCAGACTGATGATTCATAGTGACTAGCAGCATATTAGAAGCATGTTTTCTTGTACAGTTTTTTCCAGCTAAAAAAGGTGTTGGAATTGCCTTCTCCCTTTGTGGATGCCGTTACCCAATCTCTCCCAGTTATCACAAAGGGGACACCTACATTCACTAATCAAACACATTTGCACGTGGACTTACAGATCTATATAAAGCGTATTTCAGAGGAAACCTCTTGTGCTGTTAGAATTGTCACACTCATTTCATGCAGCCTGAAATACACCAGGAGAGTCTGTGGCCTTTGGCTTTATGAGAAAGACATCAAGGCTCTGCTAAATTCATCAGTGTCTCCCCAGGTTCAGGAGACGATGATCATCAACAAGTATCCTGAAGTCTGGCTCTCTGGCAGGCTTTGATTCAAAAATTTCCAAAACTCTGGGGAAGCTTTAGGGTAAGACTTAGCCTTGTATCTTACTCATTTTGAGGGTGGGAGATGAGGGAGCAGAACATGAATTGTGTGTTTCCCAACACATCAGCATGTCTAAGCCAACCTCCTGCTCAGCCCTCCTGTACGCCCATGACAAACCAGCCCTAAACTGATAAAAGCCTTCCAGACATCAGAGAGGCTGATCAGCAACACAACAGATGGACTTCAAAGTTCCCTCTTGAATTAAAAAATGCAAATGACAGTATTTCTGCCTTGCCACATTCTTTGAGCTCTGTCGTTGAATTCTTTTCAGAGAGAACGAGGATGGCAAGGTGATGCACCTATGAGAGTAAATAATCAAATGCAAGCTTGGCGTGAGACAAGACTCCATCCAGCCTCTCAGAATGTCAAACTGGCAGGAAGGTCACACCTCCATCTCCTGCCATTTAAGGGGGGAAGCCATGTCCTTGCACTCTTTTGGTGGCTGCATATCAATGTCTGTAAGATGGCACTGCTGAGCTGCAGCCTGGCAAAACGGTAAGATTTGCTGCTGGAGATCACCCTGGAAAGCAAGATGGCTGAGACACTCAACAGATTACTAGGATGAAAGCTTTCAAGAGCAATCATGGCTTTTCCAAGTTATTCTTCCAAGGCGTTAAGTCCACCTCCTTTTCCAAGAAGTTTGCTTGGAAGTAGAGCAGCAATGTACCATTGCCACGATGATGCAGAGGCCCACAGGCCAGGGATCAAGACTTGGGAGCTCTTTATTGATGCTTTACTTCCAGCACTATAACCAGAATCAGTTTTGGCTGAAGATGGTGCAGCTAAGCGCTAATCATGAAGTTAATGGAAGTTAATTTTCCTACCACTTTGACTTGTGCTGGATAACTTAAGGACATTCAGCTATCAGTGCAATCAGAGATGGAGTTATACAAAGGTGGAGAAAATGGGATGTACAGTCACTGCAAAAGAAAAATGAATGCAGGAGCAAAGATCATCACAATCCATCCTGCTTAAGATAATCTGAGAGGCCTATCTTTATATAACACAGTTCGGGAAGAGATGCACACTCACTGCCTCCCTTTTCTCCCTGTAAACTCCCTATGCTGCACTAATAAGAGTCCCTGGTAAAACAAACTAAACACACAAAGTTTTTCAAAGAAGGCATCAATGCCCTAAAATAAATAATCCTTTAAACCCTTGTGCATTGCAGCACTTGTTGGGCCCTAGGCAGCGAGAAAACAAGACAAACTGCAGCTGTGAAATATGAAGTGAGACAGGAATGAGAAAACATTCCTTTCTCCTGAGGAAGCATATGAAGAGCTGCAAGCATTTTGATCTACCAGTTTAAATTAGGTCTTGCAAATCAGCTGCCTCACACACACAGAGCTGGGAAGGAGCTCTAGCTGAGCACATGCAGTACGGACCTGCAAGCAGAAGGTGTCCCAGCAGCACCAGGAGATGAACAGAACCAGCAGGAGGAAAACAGCAGCCCTGTTCTTCCCAGCTTTTTGCTGTTACTGTTTTATTCAGCTTTCTTCTTTGCCTCTATCCTGCTAGAACTTTTTCTGCTTAGAAAGGACCATGACTGTGCACAAATGCAAGGACATATATTACATTGCAAGATGTTTTTTAAGGTCTAAATATGTTTTAATCTGCAGGTATAAGGAGAATACTCATGAGAATTCTGTGAAAGGAGAAGCCGGTGATTGGGGAGAACATATTGGAGCTCTTGTTTTCCAGCCAGCACTCATCCCAACATGGTCAGGTACACTCAGCTCAGGTGCTCTATTAAAACCACTTTTGCTCAGCCTTTCCCTGGTTTTGCAAGGTGGGAGAAAGGTACTCCCACTGCAGTTATAATTAGTAGCTTCTAGAGCCCACCCACTGTGTCTAACTCTAGGTTACATCTGAAAAAGGGCGAATGAACAAATTCCAACCTCCTAGTGCCAGTTCCTGGCTAACCACGGAGCTCTGATTCCCAGCTGGGAGATCGCACCAAGCAGCACGTCGAGGGAAAAGGAGAGAAAGTCAGTTTTCCAAAGTCTTTGTGTAACAGTGACATCTCAGCATCTTAAAATACCTACCTAGGAACCAAGTCCCTTGCCCAGTTTAAATCAAGCCAGAGTGTAAGAGACTGTTCTGTCCCTAACTGGCCAGTATGTTTTTACACTGACCAGGGCAGTAATTAATGACTCTCCCAAAAGCACCACAAGCGTTACTGAGGCACTTTAAACCCCCGAGGCAGAGTTACCTTGAAGCCGGACAAGAAGCAATCAGCAAACACAGTTTTCTCCCTCAGCTCCAGGAGCTCCCC
>JAWWTY010000138.1:12137199-12243615 GCA_035222235.1 Margarornis squamiger | reverse complement strand
CCCTCGGCTCCCCCTCCTGCTGTACCTGGTTCCCTCTCCCCAAAGTCCTTCCCACTCGTTCTGGTAATTCTTTTCCTCGTTCCAGCCTGCCCCTTTTCCTGTTACCTCAATAAAGTCACTTTCTTTTTGAGACCCAACATAAGGAGTTGCTGCCTGAATCTCGCCTTCAGAGCGATCAATTTAAAAGAACCTGGTTACAATTTCCAACGGGATTGTAACACAGAGATACAAAATTAATGGTGAGGAAGCTGAGCCGCTGTCAGCACCCAGTGCCTCCAAGAGCCACCCTTGTCCTCTGGCCTCCTCAGCTGTGCTCCCCACAATAGGGGGAACAGAAGACAACCAGTAGTTGCTAACAATGGAACAAATGGAATATGCTGCGGCAGTAAGTTAAGTTAACTCAGCTTGAAGGAAACAATATTAGGCATTCCAAAAGCAAATAATTACACTCTCCCAGACTAAAGCTGTCACTTGAGAGAGTCTCACACAGAAGAACCAAGACTTGCCCACTGCAGTCCTGCCATCTCTGAATATATCTCTCCTCACAATTTATTTTTAACCTCTTTGACACAAACTTCCCCTTTTTGTTGTTTGTATACATGTATAAATGGAGCCTTCTTGAAGATGGAGACCTCCAGGCTGTGATAAAGGCTTGGAAGGTTGTCTAACACTCCTGCAGTCTCTCCAGGAGCTTCTGTGCCCTTTGCAGAAATGTTATTTCACAACTTTTCAAAAGACCTCAATAGTTTTCGACAGATATCCCTACACCTCATGCAAGCACCAGCATGCTAACCAAACTATTTTTCCTATCTAGTCAACAATGACAAACATGAGGAACACAGCACTGACATGCAGAAATACCAACTCTTAATTCTAAGAGTAGTCGCTTCTGGACATTCTGATTTCCCTCGCTCATCAGAACCCAGTTGTTGCTGTCAGTTGTCTTCCAGTGGAGTAGCACATGTCACTTTTAGGGAAGAAACTAAAAACATATTTCAAAAGTGTTCAATCAACCCTGTCAACTAGCAAGAGAAGAAACAATTAGGAACACCAGAAATTAATTTGAATGGTTTACTGTTTCACACCACGTACTGCTATAATTATCAGAGTATACAAGGAACATACAAGCAGAGCAGAATTTTTTGGTCAACCACTGGAAGAGATTGGCATCCCAGATGATAAGCATTTCTTTAAGTCCTTTCTGCTGTGCATTTACAAAAGCACCCCCTGCAGATACTCTTCAGTCCCAGCTTGTGTGAGCTGAAGGTAATGCACACAAGATCAGAGAAGAAAACAATTTTGCTTCGTGGCATTTTCTGAGATTTCAATATTTCGGTGCCTTCTACAATGAGTTGAAAACAAGACTATTCCAGCGTTTTAATGCAGCAGAATTATTCTGAAGCATCATCCACATTTAAATGGGAATCTTTCCAATCAGGACATGCAAACCCAGTGATTTTTGTATTAAGCTGAGATGTGACAGATTCAAATACTAGTCCCTGATGTGAGATGAAATTGTCCTGACAGAGGAAGGACCTTGAACCTCTCATACCTGGTTCAGTGCTTGCACTGGCTCTGTGTATGCATTATAGGGCCCCACCCATAGGCAGGTGCACCCACGTGCTGAACAACTTACATGTGGGCAGCTGACAACACAGCAGAGCAGCAGAGCCTGTAACAGCCTGGCAATGTACTCATGGTCAGTGCTGGACTTCACAAGGATTTGATCATCCTCAGTCACTGAGAAACTGAAGAGTAATCAGCAATCTGTAAGCATGTCCTGTGTACTCAGATCCCTGTACAAGTTCAGCACCTCAGCTGAGAAGAACCAAAGGGGACACTTGCCAGCTTCCCCTCGATTATCCTGCAGAATGCCATACCTCTTCTTTCTTCACCTGTTTTACACCAGCACTCCATTAAGACAGTTTCTTAAACAAGGATTCTTTTCCACGTGCCAAATGCAGGAGGGGTATGTAAGTAATCCCAGAAAGTGAGAGATGGATTTTATGATTCTATTACCTACAGTGATTTCTAGATCAATCTTTCATATCCAAATGTCCAACACAGCCCTCCAGATACAAATTTCTTCCCCGCTATGCCTCTCTCAAGGACTTCCTTCTAGTTTTTAGAGCAAAAGCTACTGTTTTATAGATTTTTTGAAATGCAGATCCACTCAGAAACTTTAAGGAGTGCAAACACATGCCGTTAAAACAGTACTCTCTTTTGTAAAATATATATGTAATATTAGATCTACCTCTGCTGAATTTCATTGGGCCTTGGCACAACTTACATGAATGCTGACACCAAAGAGAAGCCTTCTTGTTGTCTTCATCTAAGGGAAAGAGGTCCAGCTTTGTGTTTCCAACACCTCCAGATTAAGCCAAGGATAGTACTGAAGAACACCTCTGTTGGCTCTGTTGTACTGTCAAGCACTTGAGACAGGGATGGGAAAGAACCAGTATTGTGCAACAATCCCCTTTCACAGTGTAATTAACTCTCATTTTCCCTGGCCCTGGAGTGCTTGTCTCCTTCTCCTATAACTGAAAGAAACAACAGAAAGCTCTGGAGGCAAGGGAGGGGACAAAAACAGCTGCCAAAGGTTGTTCTCCCTGTTGGCTCTACTGCTTGCTTAGGTAACTGGCTATTTCTTTTCATCACAGAGGTCACCCTAAATAAATTCTGCACACATCAAGCTGAAACAAAGCAATCAGGAGAGTAAGACTCCAAAGCTCAAAATTACACTCTCAGTGGATCACCCAATAGCCTTAGGCAACTTGTTCCTTTCCCATTCTGCCATAAAATGCTGCTTCACCAAAACACCACCAAAAGCTTGACCTCAGCTGAGACCACATTGCTTTACCATGGCCTCACTGTTTCCCCACACCCCAAACACCTTCAGTTCCCCTCATACCCTCACTGTGAGCAGTTTGGGGCCGAATCTGGCACAGCCCTCACGCTCCCAATGCCAATCCAGGCCTGGGGAACCAAGGCACAGAATTATCCAGGCCTCGCTTCCTCACCTGTAAAATACAAGCCAAGATGCTGTTTCCTGCAGACAGGGTGCCAGCTCAGGAGCAGCCCCACAGGCCTGACAGGGATGGAGCAGAAGACACTGAAGTTCTGAGCTCTGTGTGCTCTGCCTCTTTGGAGACAATGACCTGGGCAGCAGGGCAAGAAGGACCTGCCTTGCTGGGTACCAGTTGAACTATCCTGACTTGTACCTGATGGGCACTTGATAATGAGCAATCTAAGTACTCACATGCTGAACAGAAGGAGGAATTGCTTTCTAATTAGAGCCCTGGACACCAAAAGAATCATAGAGCTAATAAGCACAAACAGAATCATCATTAGAGGAGACTTTATTGGGTACTTACTACTGAGATTGTAGCTATTTGTCCTGACAATAAGCCTGGGCAAAACTGATGCATGGTGTCCTTTAAACCTCAATTGGTTTAATTAGACTAGTTGAGGATATTTGATACCCCATCCCTTTAGCCTCTCTAAAAATAATCACAGTGTATATCCTATTTATTAATTTTGATTTATATCAAGACAGTCTTCTGTTTCTCTAGGGGGCATTTACAAAAGTTAAAATGCAGAGCCAGCCAATAAATCCATCCAGTACATAATGAAATGACCTTCCAAGGAAGTAAAACCCCATCACCCTGAAAAGCCAAAGGAGCCTTTGCTGCATTTGCTGAAGGTAACGCCAGCTTGAAAGATGGCATCTCTGCCTAAGAGGTTGGAAAAAGTGGTGACTATCACATTTGAGTGTATTATTAAAAGTGACAGTTATCTCTCTATGCTTGCAATTGGAACTTCTGATTTCCTAGACTCTAACAAATGCACTGCTGCTGTTCTGGATGGCCTAGCATTAATAAAGCAAACCAATTTTGAATGCCCAAGGCCGGGACCTCAGGGACAGCAGATGGTGCCCAGGATACCCATTCTCACATTAGCATAAGAATAGTATGGAGTGGGTCACAGATTGCCTTCAAGCAAGCTTTCAGTTGTCCACACAGTCTCTGCTTTCTACCAAATGAGACAACAGCATTGTTTGGGATTTTTAATTTAGGTAATCGGTGCTTCATTACATAAAATGTATTTCACAAGCAAGTCAAGCAATAAAGAAATCCATCTCCTTTGTAACAACTTGCACTCCGTAAGCACCTTATTCAAACTTCAAACACAGAACAGAAGGAAACGAACAGTCTTTGTTCATGTGCATTAAAACACTTCGGACAAATGACATAAGAGTCCTTAAAATTAGCCTTTTTTCTTTAAATTGCTTCTAATTTTGTATGCAATTAATTGCAGCTGTAATTGCTTGTAAGCACAAGTGGTATATTCATTGATATCCAACTTCACACTCTCATTGAGAATCAGAACAAATTCCAACTAGAAAATTGGAAACTGTGCCTGAAATTCTTTAAAAAGAGTGTGAAATCCACATGGTTATGTGGATTCAAAATTAAGACTGTCCTGATCTCAAAAAGAGGCAAAACTTCACCCCATTCCTAATTTAAGCCTCAAAGTTAAGTAAAAAGCAATCAAGGTCTGGAGTCTCCAGAGAGAAGTCCAGATCAAGACTCAGGATAGCATATGCAAACCTTCATGAGATATTTTGCCCTTTATGGGAAACATAGGTAAGTTCCACTTTAAATAAGGTGTCGCACAGAATGTGTGTTTGATATCTTAACATCAATAATGAACATAGCCTTTGTGCTTAGATGTCTGTCTTCTTGTCCGAGTTACTTCAGATTTCTGAATTAATTAATAATTAAATTCTGATTTCTGAAAATATGACTCTGCAGTCCTTTTATAGTTCACACTTTGTGCCCCTTGGACAGGGGTGCTAAGATGAGTTTCTCTCCTGGCTGGTTATTCATCAAGAGAATATTTCAACTGCACTCATCACATGCATCAGGCAAATCGTATCTGGAAAAACTACAAGAAGCAGTCAGCGTATGAAAAAGCAGGAAGCACATTGAGAGATGGCCTACTACTCACAAGCTCTCTGCAAGAAAGATACAGAAGGCCAGGGCTCATTTCACTTATTTTCTTCATCTGAGAAACATGAATTAAAAATGGAAATGTTATTTCGACTCCCAAAACCAAGGGATTAAAGAGGAGCTAACACAAGCCCCACAGATATCATGTGCCCACATACCTCTTCCTCATCACTGAACTTATTCTAGGAAATTGCAACCACAGCTTCACCTGCTTGGATCCCTCTTGACACCCCCATGATGGGAAGCAAAGACTGGTATTAAAAATCTGCAGGGTGTCCAATAGATGGTTAACCTCACTCTAAGTCAAAAGTGCAAAGCTCCAGGGATGACAGTGCCAGGGAGTCACTGGCATGGATCTTGGCAGGCTCAAAAAGCCCTTGGCTTTCCTAAGCTGTTCTCTGAAACAAGCCTGACAAAGAGCTAGAAAAGGCAAGTCATTCCACACCACAGGCACACCCCAGATTCCAGACATGGGTGATGGTAAGGCAGCTGAGAATTACAGATTTACACACAACACAAACTGGCACAAGGAACAGACGAAAATCTTCTGTTGATGTTGCTGTTCTTGTTTCTCATGTAACACAGTTTTCATTCCCTAAAGCCAATGTACTAATTGCCAACCGAAAATATGTCATCTCATCATCTTACTTGAATATATACCAATAGTTCTTGAGCTTGACTGGAAAATTCAAGAAGCTGTATCTGGGCAGTGAAAGCAAATAACTATTTCTGTATCTCGCTCAGCACATTTCCTGCTATATGAACTGCTTGAAAATTATGAATTCCCTAGAAACACAATGGAATTAGGGAAGCTTTTGAATAAACTGGAGGATGTTTTGGGTCACAAGATCACTGGACTCCACTGAATTATGAGGGTCCTTTCATGGATAAGGAGTTTAGAAGGTGGCTGAGGATTTTGTAGTTGACAGATATAATATGAAAAAACAAGGACAAGGACTGAAGGCTGGTTCTCTATGTAATCTTAAGCAGAGCTGCTTAGGGTTTATTTTCCAGAACGGCTGAGCTTCAAGAATTTCAATTTTCATTGAACTTCCTTCCAATCAGATACTTCTGGGGATGGAAGTTCTAAAAATTACACCAAATGAGAATTTACAACCTTGACACTGGAATGTGGCCCGCTGGAAAGACCCTCCGCTCAATGCTCAGCATTGTCTAACAGAGAGACAATGTAAATCTAGCAGCATTTCTTGACACTGCCTTTGGGAAAAGAACTTTCCACGGTTTCAGGTGCCTCCTTCTAAGTGGTCCCAGAAGGTGAGCAGATGCAGAGAGGTGGTAACACTTGCTGGAGGGGAAGTGTCATCTCCTCCTGTCAGTATTAAGACTTCTCACACTCATCACAGAGTGAGAATGAGTGACAGAAAGAAGACAAACACAAACATTACAGTGAAACACCATGTAAAGATATTACACTGCTTTTCTGATGGATATTTACAGCCAGAGAGTTGGGATGTGTCTGTCAAAGTATTACTTTAAAATAATCTCTAATATCTAATTTATTCTTCTCAGATTCTGTTAAGCAGCCAAGTTGGGGTGGTCTACATAAAAAACCCACACTGTAGCTATAGCACTGCAGGCAAGTGCTGAATGTTCTGTAAAAACATAAACAGTTTCTTGCCTGCAAATCTGCTCTCCATCATATTTCTCATCTTTCACTCCTCAGTTCCCAAGGTACCAGAATTTCCTCATTTCTGTGGTTACCTAGAGTTTTCTCATGGAAACAAATACCAAACACATCATGAAGAAAACAAACAAAAAGCAAAAATCCCCTAAAAACAACCCTTCAGCTCATTATTCCCTTATTCTTCCTGTACAGGCTCAGAGCCAAAGACACTCCAGCCACTGCTGAGGAGATCAGTGGTAAAAGTCGTTAGCTGTTAGCAGCGGAAAAATCTTGAAATAAACAGTTCTACAGGGTATAATTTTTCCCCTGATAAAAATTAGAGAGAAGCAAAGCCAAGAGACTTATCTCCCCCCTTCATTAATTAATAATAAAAGCACCAACCTGAAAATGAAAATGGACAGTTTCTTTGACCCTACGGGAAAACCCTTGAAAACAGGCAAAAGGCTTCTGTCCCATTTGTCACATGGCGGCCACCATTTGTGGGTGACGTGGCAGAAATGAAATTCCACACTGTAACAAAACCTCGTGTCATCTGTCATGGGCATGTGCTCTCCCAGTGCACTGTGGTGGACAACGCCTGGGCAGGCACTTGTCTGAAGTGCCTTTCTGCATAGAAAGAGGAGGATGTTCCATTTCAGTCCTTGCAACGGTTAAGGATTTCCAGTGAAATGGTAGTTAAAGACCTGCCAGCCCAAAATGTGCTGCTCTTATGGAGCTTTTAAATGATTTGCCTCTAGCTATCTTTGCAAAGAGTGAGGATAATACGTGGCAACCTTTTTACAGAGATCTCAAAGAGATAAATAAAAATAATTTTCTATCTGGAAGAGGCAAAGTGCGGGGAGGTTAAATGAACAATCTAGCCTCCCACAGCAAGGCAGTGGGAGAATCAGGGACAGAATCCAAATATGCTGATACAGTCCTGGGACCTCAGCACTGAACGGGTATCTTCCTGTACTTAGAACTCTCTTTCTCAGGTAAGTTTGTCCTGCCAGTGTATACTCCAAAGAGTGAACACGCTGGTCTGGGAGTCCCTGCTGCAGGAGCTCGTGCAGATGAGGAGAGAAGGTTCCTTCAGGAACAGCCTTTCCAGAGCTTCTTCTAGAGGTCAGTGATCTTACTGCCTTGTTTGGTTTTGGGCTCTTCCTGACTTTTCATTTAATCTGAAGGATTTGATTCACTGTTTCTCAGCAATAAACTGTTTTCCTTAAAAGGGCTCATCAAACTCTGACGAAGCCCTTGAGCAATGGGAAAATTGATGAGATACATTAAAGGTCAGGTGTGGAGCAAAACTGAAGATTGGGGCAAAAACTCCTGTTGAGTTCAATGGAATTACAATTAGGATTTCTACGCATATCTTTCCCCACTGCTCTAACCCATATTTTTGTGTATTTGTGTAACTACCTCAGCACCCTGAAAGAGGGAAATGGTAACCTCTCCCATGACTTAGCTTCTCTACAGTTGTCAGTATCAGCATGAAAGAAACAGGACTCTCAGGCTGCCTGATCTCTCTACAACCTAACAACAACAGCAGAGAAAGGAGCAGTGGTCCAGGAGATGGGAGGGATGGCAAAAGTTAAATGTGAACTTCTCCATTCCAGCACTCACAAATGGTATATTTAGGAGAGGACATTATTCATTACTTCACCTACAAAGGTGGTTTTATCTCCTACATGGTTTCCTTTCCACTCTGCTTTGGCTGACACATGTTCATAGGATCACAGAACCACAGAACACCCACAAGGGTCATTGAGCCCAACTCCCGGCTCCAGCCAGGACAACCCCAGTAATCACACCATGTGTCTCAGAACATTGTCCAGATGCTTCCTGAACTCTGTCAGGCTTGATGTAGCGACTTTTCTGGGGACCCTGTTCCAGTGCTTAACCATGCTCTGGGTGAAGAACCTTTTCCTAATATCCAATCCAAACCACCCCTGACACAGCTTCATGCTGTTCCAAAGCTCTTATTCATGAGGCCTAGTGACATGCAAGGCCAGTGCAGGCAATCCATAGTTTTCCCTTTCCCACAGCAATTTGTCACTTCTGCAGTGTTTGATGCCCACGGTCACAAGCTGCCTTGCAGAAAATGCTGCCAGTTGATGGTATCCAAGGTTTAAAGTTTGGGAAACTGCTGACACACTGGTCAGTGACTTTGCTTGGGGCACAGTCAAACAGCGCAGTATCAGGGAAGGAACTGTCTTGTACTATACAAATATGACAGGATGGATCCACTCCAAAATCAAATTAATCCCTTAGGGGAAAAACATGCCAACCAATGGGGTTCATGACTTGAAACTGGAAGAGGCTTTTGGAAAACCCCACAGGTGGAAGAAGGCACATTAATTCAGCCCTTCATCCAGTCCTGTAACACGGTCTGCTGTCTGTCACATAATGCTGGATTCAAAGGCAGGATTTAGGAGACAGGTTCATTGTAAGGCTGTGCCAATCCTAACTTCACATCAGGGCAAACCACACAAAGACCTTAGTGCACTGCATGTACTCTCACACTACCACTACCACTGCCTCCAAACACCTGCCTCAACAAGGTCTTGTCAGAGAGAAAAATCAGAATATAGAAACAACTGTACAGCTGCCTGCAATGTGCAACAGCTATAAAAAGGCCCTTTTCACATCTCTTCTATCCTCACTTTCTCTCTAATTTATGTGTCTATCTATCATCTATCTATCTATCATCTATCTATCTATCTATCTATCTATCTATCTATCTATCTATCTCTCTCTACCAAAATGGAACCAGACTCTTCCAAGAGATGTACAGTGAAAGGTAACAGATAGAAAGCAAAACATGGGGAATTCTGAAAAATTTTTTTTCATCAGGATGGTCAAACACTTTAATTCCATCTGAGAGGTAGTAGGATCTCCATTTTTTGAGATATTGTTAATTTAACTGAACTAAGCCCTGCTGAAAATTGGTCTTGTTTTGAGCAGCATATTGGACTAGATCACCTCCAGAGGTCATGTCCATCCTAAATTATCCTGTGATTTTTCTTGGGTCTATTTGGAACCATACAATAAGGCTTTAATAAATAATATCTTTCTATAATACTTAAGCCGACCCTCTACACTGATCAAGAATGGAGACAGGCTGCTGGTGCTCAGCTAAGATAAATACTAGTACTACCCACAAAATACCCACAACAGCCAGCATCCACACTGGGGAGCTCTGCACTCAGAAGCCTTCTCCAGTGCACTCAATGAACACTTCATCCACCATGAAGTGTGTTCACGGAGATGCTATACATACCCTGATGCGCCCAAAGGACCAAGGACCTTGTGACTACAGACAACTGGTTCCATATGAAACCTAGAATGTGATGCACTGGAAGAAAGATTACTGGCAAGAAAGATCAAAATAAAAAATCTTACAGGATCTCAAAATGCATCTTATTCTATCTGAAGGGCTAAGGCTTCAACTAGGCAATTTTAAGGCACTCATTTAATCTTAGAGAGCACTGTGAGAGACTGGGAGTATTTACATACACTGGAATAGTTATGATCTTATGATTTAAAGTGATATGTACTGATGCCCAAAGGTATTTTTGGGCCCATACTTTCTTCACTGTCTGTCTGTTTTTATGTAGTTGTTTTGCCAACTACTGACAATCTGTTTAGAAATATCAGGGAACATGAAATCTGGAGGTGTATCAGTGTGTGAGCGTCCACTCCAAAACCTCTGTGAAAATAACCTTCAGGGATGGCAATCAGCCAGAGATGCAGTCTGAAGCCAGCTAAGACACGAATAAATATTCATGGCAGCTAAGGATTTTCTATTTAATACCATTCTGCTAGTGCAGATAAATATTCAGATTTCCTTGGCTCCTGGAGACTAAACCCAGTTTAAAAGAGAAATCCACACAACTGCATTCAAATAACATTGCCACTGCTGGGAGGTGGCCTGGGGGAGGTGTTATACTAATTTTTAAAGACCAAGATGAAATCTCTGCAATTCAAACACTGGCATCAGAAAACAGAAGCAGAGAGATTCGTGCTTCCCCACAGATCACTGCTGCCTTATGGCAGATGGATGGCTGTACCTGTACCACACTGTTCAGCACTGTGCTGTACTTCCACCTTCCAGGACTCTATTCCATTAGCAGGTAAAGCACCTCTCACTTATTTTGACATCTTCACAATTAACAATGTAGTTCATAGTTAAGGTTTTACTACTTTGCTGCTACCCACTGCTCAGCCTTATCTGTGTTATGGCAAATGTTTACACAGTATAAACCCCAAACTCAACACTGAGTGTAACTAACACCAAAGTGAGGATTACGTTCCCAAGACCCAGTTTACACAAAAGATACATAGTTGAGTTAGATTTAACCATGCTATTGCAGCTGTTAACCGTGTTACAGCAGCAGATCTACACAGCCACCTAACTAGGCAAAAGCAGGGCTTTCCTCTCTAGCCGACCCAGAAGGAGGAGTTGCATACAGACCACAAGTTTCACATTTGTGAAGAAAACTATTTACAGGTGGGGGTACAATAGTTTATTAGAGCAGCTACTTCTTTAAAAGAGCAGGAAAAAGGGTATGTGTTCCAGCAGCCACTAAGTCATCCCTGCCAGGACCTCTCTCAGTGTGACTTTGCTGCAGCAAAGTTTTCACAGGACCTCAGTGCTCACTATCTCTGTTGGACAGAATGTGCCCAGGGTCTGCCAAAACAGCAAACCTGAACACTGCACTGAAGTGGCAGTAACAGGGCAGAGGGGAGCTCTGTACCTGACCCAAGAGGAGGGCAGCTAATTTGACTTTCTGTCTTGTTTCAGTAGAAGTCCACAGTGCTCATCTCCATTTATGATATTCTATTCCACTACCAATGTCTTAAACTGCTCGGCCAGTTGATGGTGATCCCTTGAATTAGGGCATCAGATCCAAACCGGGAATGGCTAGACAGGCAGATGGATTATATCACCGGCAACACGAGGAGTTTGGGGCTGCGATTGGCTTCAAAAGCAGCCCATTCCACTTAATGTCTTCCTGTGAGTCTGGAAGTGACTCATGCAAAGACACCCAAGACCATCCCGCTGAACCTCAAGCTTTAACAAAGGAGAAGTTGATAAAATGTGTAATATATAAAAAGCAACTGATGTTAAGACACTGGGGTGGGAAGTCACTGAAGGTACAGCTGGCAGGGGATCGAGCCCAGCCTGGCCCAGAGGACAAGCAGCCTGGCTGGCGGGTGGCTCACACGGGGACCCAGCAGACCCCCTGGCCTCCCCTCCCTCCCTCCCGCACCCCGTCCCGCTCCCGGTGCGCTCCTGCAGCGACAGCCCCGCGGGCGGCACCCGGGTCCGCACATCCCGTCTGCACACCCGTCCCGCACACCCCGTCCGCACACCCCGTCTGTACACCCGTCCCGCACACCGGGCCCGCACACCCCGTCTGCACATCCCATCCCGCACACCCCGTCCCGCACACCCCGTCCCGCACACCGGCCCCGCACACCGGGCCCGGCCGCAGCCCTGTCCGCAGAGCCGCTGTGCCCGAGCCTCCCGCTGAGCGGAGCCCCGCACAGAGGGGCGGGTTTGGGGCCGCGGCCTGGGACAGCCAGCGCGGGGCTCTCCCAGCCGGGGCCGCGCACGGAGCGCGGGCCGGGCTTTATTGCCGCGGGTGCGGGGCTGGGTGCGGGGCCGGGGCCCTCCGCTGCGCTCCTCTCGGGGCAGAGCCGTGCCGGGCACACACGCAAAGCACAGACCTTCTCCCTGGCTCCCCGCGGGGAGGCTGCGCCCGTGCTGCGGCCGGCGGGGAGCGGGGCCGGCCGCGGTGCCTTCACCGATGGGCTGCCCGCACCGCGCCGCTCTGCTCTCCGCCCCTCCTGCCGGGGACACAGACCGGGGGGGGAACCTTCCTATTATTATTATTCTAATATATTCTGGGGGCTTGTGGTTCCTGCAGCCAGGCGGAAGTGAACCCGCTCTCGCCCCCCTGCTCCTTCCGCGGGGCTGCGGGGCTGGATGCGGGCGGTCCCCGCAGCCCGGCTGCGCTCCCGGCGCCCGCCTGCCCGCGGCGTCCCGAGCCCCTGGTGCCCGGGCGGGCCGGGGGGCCTTGCCTCTCCCGAGAGGCAGAGGTGGCTCTGGAGGCAGAAGGGGAGGATCATGTTCTCCCCCTCACGAGGGGCGGGCTGGCGGAGCGCGGTGCCGGCAGCATGCGGGATGCCGTGGTACCCACGGGATGCCGTGATGCCCGCGGGATGCGGGATGCTTGGTACCCGCGGGATGCCGTGGTACCCGCGGGATGCCGTGGTACCCGCAGGATGCTGCGGTACCCGCGGGATGCCGTGGTACCCGCAGGATGCTGCGGTACCCGCGGGATGCCGTGGTACCCGCGGGATGCAGGATGCCGCGGTGCGCTCGGCCGCGCCGCTGAAGGCACGGGCGGGCAGCGGTGCCCTTGGTGACAGGCGGGCACAGCACGAGAGGAAAGGCTGTAAAATGCAGCTGAAATGCAGAGGTGTCTGCTGGCTCCGTAGTGACATCCCGCGGTGCGGGGCCACTACTGCCGGTGGCCGCCGAGCCCAGGCTCCCCGAGCCCTGGCAGAGCAGGGGGCCCAGATCACCATCAGTGGCTTGGTTTTAAACCAACCTTGTGCGGTGTGCTGCTGCACCGCTGTGGGGCTTTGTGCCCTACAAACGTGCTCAGAAAACAGCCCAGGCCAGAGAGGGCTCAGAGGCTGCACTGAGGAGCAGAGCAAGAAACACCAAAGGAACATATGGCTAACTCAGGCTAATGTTAATTTCTTAATTCAGCGTGTGCCATCATGTTGAATTAGACTTGTAGAACATCTCCCCCAGCCAAAAGGCACAGGAGTAGAGATGAGATGGTGAAACCCTGTCCCTGCCTTAGAGAATTCCCTTACCGCCTCCCCTGTCACACAACACACAGGGATGCTCCAATGGCCTGTGGCAGAAGAGGCAAGAAGAGAAAACACAGTGAAAGTGAGCTGACCACATGGACCAAAACACCACAACCTGTCCATAGGTAGAAGGAAAGCCGGAATCAACAATTAACGGGCACAGCTGCGCTAGCTGGATTCCAGCTTACAGAGATGCCACTAGTAATGAAGACTTGGTGGCATCAACTTAAAAATCTCTTCACAGCTCCTGGCAAGCTTGGTAAGATCCATGCCACCATGTTTACAAAGCTCAGATTGCCCAGATCAGAAAGATTGAGGCTAGCCTGGGCAGGCCTGAACGCACAGCAGCTGAAACTCCTGATAATTGTTTTGAGGCATGTGGGTACTGGTGGTAAATGGATTGGAAAGGATTCTTCTAAACTCTGCTACAGGAGTAACTTACATCAGAGGATGCACATGTTCACAAAAAATGTCTGGGACACTCTTAACTGAGATCTCTGTTGTCCCCTGAAGCAACCTGCTCATCATGGTGGAACTTAACCTCTGTAAAATTCTGGTGCTGCCCCTTCTTCCTTGTGGGAACAATGAAATGGTCAGTGATGCTGACATTTATCCACTGACTCATTTAGGACCTGCCATTCTGGGCTGCGCAGATTCATCTCTGTGCCCAGTTCTGTGCTAAACGTTTCCTTCACATCTCAACAGCAACAGAGTTGCTTAGTCAGCTGCTGCATCTGTCTCAGCCTCAGGATGTCTGTGGCCTCCACACTGCCAGTGGATGGCTGATCAGCAATGTCAGCAGAAATGCCCTCTGCCAGGTGGGCCTGGCCAGAAGATTGCACCTCGTCCTAAGGAGTGCACGCCTGGACACACTGTGCATAAATTGTCTCTTGCAGCTTAATTACTGCAACTCCCTGTGCTTTGAAATAAACCACAGCTGGTGTAAAATACAGCAGATGTCTGCTTAGCAAGGGAGAGCAGCCTGGTGCTTTGGTTTGCTCACCCCAGTTTCTTACTAAGTACAGACTTTGGTCTTCTTTTCTGGTATCCAAAGCCCTTCATAATCTTCCATAGCCAGCTCCTGCTGGAGCGCTGCAGCCATTGACCAAGGGCTAAGACAAGACTCTGAGACTTTCATCTTTCCCAGGCAGTATTCCCATACTGTGGAACTTACTTTGCCTCATGGGGATACAAGTAACCCAGATCTCAATGCAGTCAGAAGCAAATGCAAAACTTCTCAGCTTCATTTCTTCACACAGAAACATGCAGAGAATGCCAGTACCCACCCCAGCAAATCCAAACCCTATAAACTAATCAAGCTATTCTTCCTAGTGGCTAGATAGAAGGAAAGGCAGAGAAGGAAAAAACATTTTTCTGTTTTAAAATACTTGGGAGGCACACAAGTCCCACAAAGATGGGAACCATCTAAATATATATAAAGACATAGTGTGATAAATGAATCCATCTGCTGTATTCTGGCAGTTTCGTAAAGCAAATGAAAAAAATTGACAGTTTCATGAAACCAGTAAAGCACTATTGATATTTTCAAGTTTTTAAAATTCTTCTCCAATGTGTATGAATGTAGGAAATCAACCATCTCCTGTTAGATGCTTGAACTGCACAGAAAAGAAACAAGACTGCCTGAGGATGATGCAAACAAATCCATGATGTAAATTAAAGCAAATTGCCATTAACAATCTAACACAGACTATTACAACTAGCTCTTCACACCCCAAAATAATTTCTGATTTCCGTGATCTGTCAGCACACACATCCATCACTACCCTTCTGAGGGATGATCTCAAAACATCTCACAGATGGTGCTTAAATGAAGCCCTACAACACCTCCATTCTTTCTCCACAGGGAACACTGGGAGGCACAGAGATGTGTTTATTGTCCAACAGGAAGTATTAAAACAACCCGAAAGATACCGGTGTCCTATCTGCACATAAGCCTTGCTCTTACTTTGAGGTAGCACTTCCAGTGCTCCTCTGCTTGTAATTAGAGTTGTTCCCTTAAAGACTGCCCCGAGCCATCCACTGACAGCTTTGCAGGCAGAGCAGGGTTCAGAATAAGTATTTTGCTGCATCCCAGTGGATGGTGCCTTTTCTCAGCTCCATGAAGAGCCACGTAGCACTCATTAATATACTGTGAATTCACACCGGCTTTTGTTTGTTTCAAATGCTCATCTTTTGGTACAGCCAGGTACGGGAAACAGGCAAAGGTTTCCATACCCCCTGTATCAACCAGCATCTCACATGTTGATGTGTGCTCTGAGACCTCCCAGCAAAGCAGGTTTGTCTGGGAAGTGGGAAAACAAACATGCATTAGCCAGAGAGCTGTAGTAGGCCAGTGAAGTGTTTCCCATTAAACGTTCAGGCAAGCTCAGTTTCCTCCCTTCCCTCTCCTCTTCAGTCCATGCACATACTCCCTCTCAGTGTGATTTATGGTATAGTCCTGCTGTGATCTTTCTCTGGGTAAACCTCTATGCCAAGAGTGCAAGCTGAGAGCACAAGTATGAGGAACAGGCAGCACAGATTTGACAGTTTAGTCCCTAAAAATTTCCCCAGTTAAATTACAGAGATACTTACAGGCCTCAGGGAGCTACCAAAATACACGTCCAACAACACTATCCATTAAAATGGCACCAGTGTTCAAGTGAAAATACCCAACAATGAGTCCCCCAGCCCACAACCAAAACCCTGCCTCTGTATGATGGTACATGCAGAGATTACATATGGAATATGAGGCTACCCATGGCTATGGGCATCATGTATGAGAGAACAAAAGAGGGAGTTGGCCACAGCTGGTCACTTCTGGAGATCATGTCTGGGTTACCTTTTTAACATCCTCTTCTATTTTCCTGGTTTTGTTTAAGTTTTTCATCTAGAACTTGGCAACTGATGTCTCACTGTCATTATCAGTATTTTATTAATAGTATACTGTCAGTGTCTATAAAAAGTACGTATTTCAACTGATAAATGCTACAATATGAAAAAACAATCTGCTGTTAATAAAACACAGATAAATTCCCAAAGGAAATGAATGGTCTTAAAACCCATGAACTTCAAGTGAAAAACCACTCTGCTGCTTTTGAAGTAATTACAAGAGAAAAATGACAAAGACTGTTTCTTCTCAAAACTTGGCAATTTTTATGTCATGCTACTGATATTCTTCTTGAAAAATGGTGCTTTTATTCACTACCACTTCTTTTACTTTGGCCATTGCTGCAGCCAAACATCTGCTTGTTAATTTAGCAGAGTAAATTGATGGTTAGGACTTCAGGAGTTTCCAAAGAAGATCCCTACAGACATTTCCTAAGGAAAATCCTCTCTAAAGCTTTGTAAAGATGCATTTAGGAGGGGAGAAGACTGAAGAAACAGAAATATCCAGACAAAGCATCCATGTGAATGTTTGGACGAGTTGGACTCTTCTCCTAAAATGTCTCAGTGGAGATCTGGGGACAAGTTTTCAGCTGAAGGCATTCCAAAGCTCAGAGTGCAGGCTTCACACTGAACATGCCACTGTGACTGAAGAAAGTTGTGAGTGCAGGAAATGAGGCTAAAAACAATGGGGAGGTAGCAGATAGTTCACTGCTCAAAGGATTCATTTCTTTCCTTTCTGTCTTCAGAGAGCAGCAGAGGAAAATTAATCATGATTATTATAGTTACACACTGTGAGCCTGTTCCTGCTAACATGTTGACCTATCTCTATACTGGAAAAATTCTTAGGAGGCAGCCCAGCTTCACCAAATATATCCCAACAGACGGAATCCTGTATATCCAGGATTTAAGAGACAAATCCCCCAAAAGCCTACTGTCTAAGCAGATAGAACCCAGACAATCGTCATCAAGCTTCCCAGGCCCTTGGTTTACACTGTCTCTACGTGCTGTGCCAGGGTAATGGAGAATATCAGACCTTGGGACCCTCCTGGAGCAGGTATAAAAAAGGCACATTACATCCCCAGACTCTGGCAGCATTCCCACCAAATGTCCTTTCATTCATATTGTTGACAATCAGTTGTCACACACCAGGGTTGAGACAAAAGTATACTTCTGGCAAAAATAGTGAATTCACAGAATGATTTTTAAAGATCTATAAGAAGCTGCAAAAGTATATGTGTAAATAGTCTTACTATCCTCACAAGGCAGTTACATCTGTTAGTCTGAATACATAAACGTGGAAAACAACTCCTCATTTTTAAGTGATAATGAGTTTCTTGCAGGCAAACTGCAAGCCTGGAGACTGAATCCTCACACTAGCCAGAGACCATGGCAGCACAGATTAAAGGAAGAAAGCTTCTCCAGAGCAGTGACTGAAGCCCTGGAATGCCTTCTCCCAAAGGAAGTGAGGAAGCCTGGGTACCAAGAGGAAAAATTATATGGTTTTGTGTGCCTGTGACACACCTGCCCAAATGCACTCCAGCTTTTTTTCAGCTGCAATAGGAACTGAAGGTGTTATTCTCTGACAGTATGAGAGTGTCACACTGTGAGCTCAGCAGAACTGGTGTGAAAGTGAGGCACTCACTGGGGTACAAACCATACCAGGATCAAATTCTGTACTTTTCAGCCTGTTCTGAAAATAAACAACCTCTGAGTACTGCTGGCCTTCTTTTTCCAGACTCCATTAGTTAAGTGTCCAATGTCAAGACATAACTCAAGGCTTTGTGCTGCTATTAATTGCTGGCAACAAAGGCATTCCCCAAAACGCACACGGTAAGATGAACAAGTAATTGTGCAGTTATTTTCCTAAGCAATACTTCCTCACCACCACTAAGGGACAGTGTTTCCTACATTTCTACTAAAAAGAATGCCTTATCTGCAAGTTCAATTTTAATTAGCAATGGTTAATGCCTCCTTTTAGTGCTTGAAGTGTTTTACATTCTGTGTTAGGTTTGTTTAATAGGCAAGTTATTCACGACATGGTGAATTACAGGTCCATTTATTGTACTTTCCCTACCACCAGAAGGTTACACTGACAAAGCAACTGTATTAGGGAAGGTAATTCCTCCTATGAACTTCTAAGCCTAAGAGGATGGCTACTGTAAAGTAACTGGTTTACAATCAGGTGTTGTCAGCCAAAAGGCATAAACAGCTTTGCAAAACACATCCCTTTTTGCATATTTCTTTTTTTTTCCAAATTCCTAATTTGTGTCTGTGAAAATCTCCTAAACTGTCCTTATCTGTGTTGACGTTTCAAATATTGGTAAATCTGCAACCTGAGGCTTTTGATACTGATTCCTTTTCTATTTATACCAGACACATTTCAGCCATTGACTTCACTCAGAGTAAAGATAATGTCTGCTGTATTCAGAGGCAAAACTTCACTAGCAGTCCCATTTCTTCTGGTATATTTTGTGTTCTGAAAAATAGTTTAACCCATGTGTAAGTCTCCACTAAGTAACCTTCTCTCAATCTGTGTTTCTGAAAAATACTCTGGAAGTCCCACTCTCACCAGAAAGTAATTCATGTGTGGAAAGTATGTGGCTTATTACAGAAGGCCAAGTTTTTACAGGGAAATATAACAGAGGTACCTGGTTATCCTTATTTTCATACACTCAACTAAGGAATGCCCATGAAGTAGTTGTTACAGTGATAACAAATTACTGTATCAAGCCAGTGCTGTACGATTTCAAAACCATATCCCAACATCTCTTTTGATGTCTCAAACATTTAAAGACATTCAAATTTGCTGGCTACAAGATCAGTAGCTGTACACTCAAGCTGATAGTGTAGCTGCACAACCAAAATCCAATCTCCTTGTTTTCTCTTCAGTGAGAGAAAGCACAAGGCACATCACATCCAATTAGGAACAACTTAAAAAAATCATGAGTCCCATGAACAGAAGGCTTCCCACATTCTGTACTCTGCTGAATAGTACATCTAACTTTATCTGTGCAGATAATCCAGTGCAATTAGCCCCCACTGGTGCTAGCAGGGGACAGTGGCATAGCCAAGAAACAGATATTTTTAGTACCCACCATCTCCCCCTGCCCTGTAATTAACTGCAGAGCCCCACAGATTTCTGCCTGATTAGCTGTTCAGCTAATGAGAGGCTCCAGACTCAGCTACCATGAACCCTGAATTACCTGCCATTCATGGACCAGTCTTTGTGACAGCCCCGAGCCCAGCCCAGGTGCAGAGCTGTGCTGCAGAAGGGACACAAAGAGGCAAAGGGGCCCCCCCTGCCAACCACACGACTCCTCCGACTCCAGTCACACGGATTGAATGTTTTGGATGGTTACACACATGGGAGAAAAACCTGGCAGTCCCTGTATGGTCATTACCCAAGATATAAAATGTTTGGCTTTTAATTAAGATCTACAATATCAATGTCACAAAATGAGTCTGAAATTACAAGAGTGGGAGCTGATCTGATTGTAAAAAGCTCAGCTATTCAATTGAAGGCCAATACTTGGTCATAACCAGAGAAGAGTTGAGGTCAGGAGTCCAAGTTCAGGAGTGGAGAAAATAAGAAGCTGAAGGAAACATTATATCCTCCAATAATCCTTGCAGGAGATATGATTTCAGCATGAAAGGATGCAGTCCAGCTTTCAAGTTTCCAAGCAAAAATCATTCTACTATAACTCTGCTGTGAGATAAAAGCAGACATGTGATCTAGTAATACTGGCCTCTTTCACTGGTGTTTTTATTGGTGCTGCCCTCCATATTAAAGAAAACAAACACTCTGCTTTTAATATTAAAGATAACTCCAATAGGTCCCCTTTAGAGAACTTTTCTCTTTTAATCCATGTCCTGTAATACGCTTATCCTTGTGTTAGTTTGGAAGGTGGCCTGTAAGAGGAAAAGCAAGCACAGGATTGGATTTTTTTTAAAAGTTTTACCAAGTTTTGGAGGCTTTTGTTTAAGTGTTATTTTTTTTTTAAGTATTGGTTTCTTCTTCTTTCTCTTTTAAAGGGTCATAGTGGAAGAATAAATAACACTGTCACCTCATATGTGGTTCTCCTGTGTCTTAACTGAGGAAAAGTGAGATTTGTATCCTCCTGATACCTGAAATACCTGAAGGAATGCATAAATACATGAGAGAGCATGTTTTTAATAGATATATCACTCAGTTGGTACCACACCAAGATGAAATTCAGGAGACAAGCTCTGTTGTAATTCTACTCTGAGCGTTTCCTCTTACTGTGTGTCAGTTTCCAAAAACATAACTTTAAAATTTCCACAAGTTTTAAAGTTTCTTCAGCTAAGACAGTGCAGTATAATAAAGGGTGTGGTACCCTCCTCATCAACCGAACCTCCTGGCATCAATGGGGCACGTACATTTGGGCAGTGGGACACAGAGCTGCTGGAAGTCCTGCTCCCTTCTCCCCCTGAATCCTTCTGGATTCAAATGGAAAGGATTGTTAAGGGTGCAGTAATAGTTTTGCTCTCACTGTACTGCCAGATGGCAATTTCTGTAGAATCACAGAACGGTTTGGGTTGGAAGGGACCTTAAAGATCACCTTCCCAGCCCCCAGCCATGGGCACAGACATCTTCCACTATCCCAGGTTGTTCCAAGTCCCATCCAACCTGGCCTTGAACACTTCCAGGGATCCCGGGGCAGCCACAGCTTCTTTGGGCAACCTGTGCCAGAGCCTCACTATCTTCACAATGAAGGATTTTTTTCCTAATATCTAATCTAAACCTGCCCTCTGTCAGTTTAAAAACATTCCCCTGTGTCTTTTTGATTTTCTTGTATTTAAATCAGATATTGTTAAACTTTCCTTAAACCAGTTCTGTCAGCTAGTCAAAACCTGTGGCACAGAAGAACCTAGAAAGCAACTAATTGCTGATGTTAATGAGTTCAAGTAAATTGAACTGATGCTTTCCTGCCTGCTTCCATTAGATATGAATATGGTCTGTAAAATGTGTCATGGTCAATCATTGGTATAAGATTTGTAATTCTGGATGCACAGAATGGGGTGGAGCTCTTTGGTGATAGAATCACCTCATGAATTCTCCTCATGAAGCAAGATGAACACAGAGACTGATACATCTCTTTTGCTATGGATATAATTCTGCCAACAGTTTGAGTTTTTGAATGTTAATGAATAATGAACAGAAAACCAGGAAGTCTTATTAACAGTTATGGATGCCAGTTTAAATTAAAAAAAAAAAAAAAAAAAAAAAAAAAGGTGCATTTGCTGAAACAGAAGTTAAATATCTTGATTTCTCTTTTTGGTTTGTCAGCTGCTTATAGCAATGGACACCACTATTTACATCACTGATGAATACTTGGATGAGCTAGATAGGATCTTGTTGACCTGATCGTTTCTGCTACCAAAATAGGTCACACATAACTTTGCAACATTAGTAACATCCAGATTCCCTTTTTCCACAATGCAGTTCTCATTACTGCCTGAGGACATCATTTAGCACTTGTATTTACCCATCATGACAACAATATGGGGAGAAGGCAACAAGTTAAAAATGAAAACACTGAGGAAACCATCTCCTCTTCGGTTAGAGTGCCACAGCTACTGCCCCAAACCATATCCTCCTATCCTCCTAAAAGAGGGAGACATTGGCCTTGGTAATTAGGGAGACATCAAAACCTTCCTAGGGAACTCCTCCTCCTGAGAGGCACATGCAGATCAGGACAGGCTGTCTAAACACAGCGAGCCTCCTCTCCCTTGCTGGGATATTTTCTTTCTCCATAGGGGAGCTCCAGCCAGGGGAAACTCCAGCTTTGAGAGAAGGTGGCTTGGTTTCCTCCCTGTTTTTATAGCAAGAACAAGCTACAAAGGCACCCTTTCGATAATGTCCAGTTCTTCAAAGTCAAGTTCTCTGCAGTACTGACACATTTGAAACTTCAGTTCTGCTTTCACTGCAGTTTTATCCAGCTACTGTATTTTTAACACAGCTGGAACACTGGTACCCTGATCTGAAGTGTCCTGATGTCAAACAGCAAAAGACACCTCAGGACTCCAGATGCTTTTCGTATTCCAAGGAAATGTCTAGATCCTCACTCACACATGAAATGCTGTATATGTTTAACAAGTCAGAGATGCAACATCAGTGTGGACTAGAGACACAGTCTGGGCTTTCCACCTCTCAGACAGACAGGGACCCAAAGGAATGAAGGTCTCATCCCCTGGGCCTTGGGCTCCAAACAGCTGAGCTCCTGCTCACTGCAGTTCAGATGCCATGCCTGGAGGTACTTATAGGGAAATTGTATCAGCATTAAAAACATCAAAATTGGATTATACTTGGACACATGCTGGCAAAGTATTTGCAATGGATTCAGAATAGCTGGAGATTGGCCACATCCACATAATATTCCTAAAGTTGGATAAAATTTAACGCCAGTAAATTAGGAAACTTTGGCAACTCCAAAGCACTATCTCAGACTTGGGCCAAAATGATGCACTGGCACTTAAATGCTCTAGAAAGATTTTTCCCTTCTGCCAAAAAAACTTGATCAGATAAGAAGAGCTGGGCTGTGGACCACAGGGATAGGGATGCTGTTACTGGAGAATGCTGGGTTTTGGAAAAGAGCCTTTTTGGCAAAAACTAAGGAAGTTGCAAACAAAAATCTAAAATACTTGCAGAGCTCTGTGTGAAGGGCAAAGGAGTGGGGCTGCTGGGGTATCTGTAAATCCCAGTGAAGAGCACTCGGGCCCATGGATACTCTCCTTAGCCACCACTCTGTGTTTCTCAGTGATGAGGAAAATGAAAAGCTTAATTGTTACAGTACATAGAAACATTCCTTCCAGACAAATATTTGGAGCACGATGAGAGGTGTGGGGGGGAGTGTAGAAGACAGAAAGAACAAAAAAGTATTAAAAGGGTGAGACAAGCTGTTGGCACCTCTGTCTTTTGTCACATCTCAGTCCTAGTGCCTGTTGAGCTGAACTGTGAAATGCATATTTATTTCACAGACCTGAGGCTGCTCACGCCTGGCAGTGCTCCCCCCAGGCACTTGCACATGCCCTGCCTGGCCCCTGGAACCCCCCAAACACACGAGGCCATGTGCAACCACCCTGGAGTAGCAGCACAGCCTCGGAGAACCATTCCCTCTGCTTCAGGATTATTCAGTGCCATATTTAAAAGATCCTTCCCCACGTTTTAGAAGTGAAGCGGGGGGAGGATCTGACTGATTGTATCTGTGACCCTGGCAACTCTTCACAAGCAGAGACAGCTGAGTCACTAATATTTAGAAAAATAACATAATTGACTGTATTCAGGCCTGTGGAGGACCCCTGCTGGGTATTCACAGTTAAACATTAGCAACTCGGTCATTCCTGGCAGCCTTTGTGAAGGGTTGCCAGGGCTGTAGATTCAATTAGATGACCTCCGACAAACTGATTTCCACTGCAAATATCTTTAAAAAAATACATTAAATCCCCAATAAATACAGTGAAATTGGAGGAGACAGCCCTTCCTACCTTATTGAATGTCCCAAATCACCCCACAGCCCCAGCTAGAAGCCTTCCTGGATGTTCTGCATGCCCGGGCTCTATTATCACTGCTGCCTAATGTGATTTAGCCCTGTCTGCGGATTGCACTCTTTAAATCTGAGAATGTGACAGTGTCGTGGTTGGATGCAGATTAGGATACAAAATGATGTTGAAAAGGTAAAAACATTTGCATGTATCTTTCTTTTTCTTGTCACTGGGGAGGGGTGACAATTCTTTTACCACTACTTTTTTATCTTCAGACAGCTTTTTTTCATTACTAACCTTTGAATTATTTTGATGTAAGAGGAGCTAAGATGAATCACTAGGTCCAGTGTTTTGTACTCCTCATTGCAGCAGCGCGTTACACTGAGCTGGAATAGTTACCTTCTTCTCAGTAATCTATACTAAAGGTGATTCATGTACCACTAAGGCATCTAGGAATGAGATTTTTAAATTCTGGCTTATGCATAGAGTTTTATGATAAGCCCTACAATAAAACAACCAGTGTGGACACTATTTGTTAACGCTATCATAATAAAATCAGCTAACACCTAAATTACACTTTGTAATTGCTTCTCATAATGTCTGTTTCCTCAGACTACAGGACTTCATTCCAGTAAACATCCTCTGCCCTGGTAAATTGGTTCTCAGCTCAACTTTTTTGTTTGCTGCTTTTCTATTGTAAATAATTCTGAACAGCTACCAAACTCTCATCTTTCTTGTACACATCAGTGTTTGAGGAACTATAAAGAAGCAGAGCGGTGCTGGATTCTCAATATGTCCCTCCAGAGAGAAGCTTAACAAAACAATGTTTTAAAATAATATATCCCATTGTTGGAGTTACAATGAGATATTAATTCAGCAGCAAAAAAATTGTAACAGGATAAGAGCTATTCTAAAATGATTATCCAGAGAGCCACCAGCTAGCATTTTCTCACATGGCATTGTAATTATTGTTTGTACATGGTGCAAAAGAATATACTAAGGGTATTTACAGAGAAGAAACTTTTCTTTACATATAGTGAAAATTGGTATATGGAACAAAGACACTGCATGGAGTTAAGTCTGATTTTTTTTCCTCCATGTTCCCTGCTGAGCAGTGCCACAATTAATCAAGCTTTCTAGGTTTTAGTTAATTGCTGGACCCCAATAAATTGGTTTGTACTGGCATTGGTCCAGGTCTGATAATTTCACAGCCTTGGAAACTGCTGCATGTTCACACAAGAACCTTGAAAGCAGGGAGCTGGGATAAAAAAGAATAAAAGAAACTCTTGTTCTGTGACGTTCCATTAATGCTTAAAAAGCCAGCCCACAAGCAACAGTGTCTTCACTGTTTTTCTCCATGTGTTTTATACTGATACTTTTAATGATGAAATGAAATCCCCCCTTTTTCCATTTTAAACATTTTTCTGTTGCTAGTTATTCTCAAAGAGCCATTTCTAATTTCACCAGTGTCCTTTTGGAGATTTCCACTGTTCCCATCCACTGTTGAAAATTCATTGTGACTTTTTGACACAGCTCAGTTATTTTCCCCCTCTCTCTACACTTTTGTTCATGTGAGAGGATCGCATCTTCTGGTGAAGAAAAGTTCAAGATTGGCTTTATGAACCAGGCAAGAGAGACCAGCGGTCCCCCAGTCTGACCTAGCTGAGTGCCCTCCCAGTCAGACACTGAGAGGCTTTTCCTAAGCCTGCAGTCAGAACCAAGTGGGCTGGCACCATGGTTTAGTGCAAGACAACCCACCGGGGTCTGCTCTGAGTAAGGACATAAGATTGTTACCAATGGGAAAGACAGCTCCACAGCTCTTAGTCCATTGTGCAGCTGAGCTCAGTTACACGGAGGACTTTGGGTCCTCAGCAGTTGCTGGTAGCAATGGGATTTGCAAGTGCTCAGCCCCTGGCAGGCTCTGGCTCCATGCTGGCACATATTTGACTTTGTTCTCCCTAGAGAAGGCTCATTTGGCAAGTTCAGTTTTACTAATGGGTTTCAAAAGCACTCTCACACCAGCAAAAGAATTACATAATACCCGAGGTGTTCAGTAACCTCGTTGTTATTGTCTTTGGCTTACCAAGGCAAGATTAGCAGCACTAATCACGGTTTATAGAAGTATATTTGAATTGCAATTGGAGCCTCATTCAGCCTGCCTTGACTCCTCCTGTCATGCCTTGTGAGACAGGACTGACGGGGTTTATCTGGTGGATCTCAGCTGCGAAGAAATGCCTCAGCAAGTGGATCTTTATCATGGTACAATCAATCTGTAAGATTTGTTGCTGCTTTTCTCATGCATAGTTATACCCTCAGTAAGTGCAAAACTCTTGCAAATTTCTATCAAGTGTGATTCTAGTCAACAATTGCAATGGCAAGAAAGAATGCCTGCTGTTTTTATGTGGACTACATCATCTTCTGCTCTTTTCTAGAATGTGTGGTAGTGAACAAACAATGAAGGTGAAGCTGCTCCCAGAACTCATAAATAATCACTTATACAGACTCTTGGATGCTGCTTTTCACTTGCTGAAAATAGTCACTGAGACACTGTTGCATGCTATATGGATTTACACTTTGGTGCAAGAACTAATTGTATGTAGTGTAGGCTTCCTGTCCACAAAACGCTGTCCAGACAGGATTATAGATGAGAGTTTGGATTTGCCGTCTCAAGGAAAGAAATGGCCCTTTCAGTTTCTTGAATCAGCTAGGAATTGAGAGCTTTGTTCTCAACTATTTTATTGATGTTGTGCCTCCAACACTCATTACATTCAATACAAGATTAAATAATACAAAAGAAATTCATTACTACTATGAATACTAAAAAAAAAAGACAAAAAGCTAAATCTGGCATGGCTACATAATTTTTTTTAATAGGTAAGTTAGATTGATTAGCAAAGAGACTCAATTAGAAATCAGTGGTTTCTGTCAAAGATTACAATGTACCTCTGACAGTAAGATGTACCTGTGCAAGAATTTCTGAATTGGATATTCAACCATCTGGATAAAAAGGTACAAGAAAAGAGAAGACAAAGAGGAAAACTTTCTTTGAATGTAACAAAAATCAGCCCTTTTACAATTAAAATGTAGTTTGTGCAGATTCCTTGGGCTCTTTTGAAAGTTTGAGTAGCAACTGCAACTACGTATCTTGGTGATGACACTTCACTACTATTTCACTCTCAGTAAAGCACTGAGTACTAGTGTTTTGATACACCATGGGGAAGCTCATGCAGCTCATGAATATACAAAAAAAAAATAAATCTATATTCCTACAAATTGTCTTGCAGTCTTTGACATTACAGATGTGAAAGAGAACTACAGCTGCAAACATGCTGTGGTGGCAATAGGTATCTTATAAATATCTGAAATTGATTAGATTAATTAGATTAGATTAGATTATAAGAAGATGAGCACTTTGAAATGAATGCAAAATACAGGAGGACCTCAGTTCTGAGTGCATGTATCTATTTTATACCCACACATTGGGATTCTTGACATCCCACTTAGCAAAGCATCATTTGCTCTATGATGGAATGGAAAATGGTGTGGTTCCCTTCTCCTGCATTTTCCTGTTTGCCGCTGGCAGTTTTTGCAACTCTCTTCTCATCTGAACATTTGGAAGTGAAATTTAGAGACATATCTTTTGTTTGCATTTTTTCACAGAACAATGAGAGATTTTCAGCTACTCTTCAGTCCCATCTGAATATATCCACATCCAAGTAATGAGGAATTGGGCTGCAATTTGACATTTTATGGAATGCTGTTGTTGTTTAGCAAACCAAAGTGAAATCTCAGGTTCGCTACATCCATCTGTCTCCCTGGTAAATAAATAAATTAATTTCTTGTGCTAGAGGACTGACAGCCCACTGCAGATGAAGTCAGTGCTACAGAATGAACAGGAGGGTGGAGAATGCTCGTGACCATCCTATGCCATAATCACAAAATTATGCACATCTGAAGCCCTCTTTGTTGAAGAGAGTGTTAAAGACTGCTTGGTGAGCATCCAGACTGTATTCCCAGTATGATAGTTGGGGGGGCTGATCCAAACCACAAAAACTAATTTAGAGATTTTTATAAAATCCTGGGAATAATTTTTAGCATCTTAAGATACATGTTCCAAAGGGCTTCACCGAATTTATAAGACTGCAAAAACCAAAGGAATTCATTACATTAAGAACTTCCTTTCATATTTTTTTAGAGTGTAAATTTGACCATAGATAAACAGAAGGAAAAAAAAAAAAAGACAGGGAGGTAAGTGGAAACTGTGTTGTATGTCTAACATCCCTCAGAGCTCAGTGTCTGTTCCAATTAAGAAACTTCCACATGGTGTGTAAACATGTTAGCATTGGCACGAATCTTTTATCCTCTTTTTTCCCCCTCACACAATCTGAGAAATAATAGCAGGATACCTACACGCTGCTCAGTCACTGTGAGGAACAGCACAGGGAGAAGGACTTCTACTATCAGTGCCACATTCTTAGCTGCTTAACTTACACTATCTTTAATGAGAATTACATGGCTAAATCTCTGTGCTTTTAAAAACTTAGGGCACCCTTGAGTCTCTAATGCTCAGGACCAATTCTTTCCTGTCTGGACACCAGGATGCAGAGCCTATTCAAGCAGTGAGGTAACAACTACAGATCAGATGCCTTCCAGAGCTCTCTGTGTCACATGTGTGCAGCAGCCCTGAATTTCACAAGCTGCAGGAACAGCCCACAGCTGAGCAAGAGCACAGAGCAAGGTGTTTGTCAGTCACATCAGTGCTGTGGTCTAAGGGGAATAAGACAGACCCCCTAACATGGGGCTGTATTACCTGTGAGACAAGGCAAAACATAATGGGCTGTGGTGAGACACGAAGAGTACTGGCTTGTTGTACCTGTCCTTACTCCTGGGTGAGGCTTGGGCAGATCTGGGCAAAGAGGAGCAGCTTGGGCACAGGGATCCACTACCAGGATCCACAGGCACTGGCAAACCCTGCCTGCTCAGCAAGGAGCCCTCCTCAAGAGGCCACCTGTGAACATTCTGCTCAGGCACAATGTCCACCATGTGCCACATTATGCTTTGGCCTAACAACCGTAACCCTCGCTGTGACACTCTGCCATGGGAAGATGAATGACAAGGAACAGAGGCAGCCTTTGTACGTGACCAAGAAAGAGGCAGACCCTGACAATGTTAAACTGCGTCATCACTCAAAAGCCCTCAGGGACATCCCAGCAACTGATGAACAGCTCAGCGTGAGCAGCAGGATGAGGACTAGGAGTCAGACTAGGGCAGCCTGCCCTTGGAAGTCTGGGTTTCCACCAAGTTGCCCATTCACTGAGTCCCAAGCCCACACTCGAGAGAAAGGCTTTTTCAGCCAATCTTCTACAGCCTAAATATGCCAAAGAACAGGAAAAGGACTCCACTTTGTATATCTCTATTTTCAGCACCTGAATTAGTATGTCCAGAGACCATCAGACACCTTCGTCTTCTGAAAAAATCTTACAGAATACAGTAAAAAGTGCTGGCATCTATAGCAACTTTTCCAAAGCACTCTTCAGGCCAAATAAGGAATTTCTTTTCAAGGAATCTCTCTGCAAAAGAATTCAGGTCACACAGTCTATAGAAAATATTTCATTTCTCTTTACTACTACACTGACTATGCATAAATAGGACTGCAACAATTACGGCTGTCTTTACACACACTGCACTTTGTCTCAGCACGGAGAAAGGAATACGTCGGATAAACGCTGTCTAGAGGAAGCTTGACAGAGGTAGGTAGCTGTGTTGGATGAGTTGTTCTAGAGGATGTCGACACAGTAAAACCGAGCGCTGCCCAAGCCCAAAGCTGCACCTACCAAAGGCATGTCAATGCTGTAAACTCAGACTAGCAAGGCTGTCTATAAAGATGTGTGGATTCCTACTCAAAAAGATTTGCAACAGTGTCATTTCAGTCATAGATCTGAGTGTCTGTGTTATTCATATGCAATTTATCTCACAGGCTGAGCCTGCACAGTCTAACCCAGCACAGCACCTAAAGGAATAACTACAGCCCCATAATTTAGAAGCATGTGTGCACACACTTAACCCTTCCCTCTGTGAACATGGATATACCTCTGCGGGACCAGAGCTTGCACAGCACAGGGGCTCTGCTTTTATGTGCAAATTACAATACTATTTGTGATTACTTTTTCAGTTTCCCCATCCCTCTTTCATACAGTGACTCTTCCAAAACTATCAGCCTGCAGCAGTAGCCATCACATTCAGAAGTAAGCACTTTAAGTGATGATTTTTCCTTAGGAACATGGATTACTGGCTGTGCACAGCAAAGCAAGGAGTGGAGAGCAACACAGAAGTAGGCATGGAGCAGTGCTTTCAAAATGCTTAGCTCCAGAACTTTCTCTTTTTCTTATTCAATATTAAGTTATAAAGTTGCATTTGACTAACACACAGTCCTGGTTACTCATGAAGTCACACTACAAAACCCTTAGAGAGTCATCTATCCCTTTCTCATGCAGTATAAGGTTTCACCATACATTGTACCGTCACTATTTTGCCCAGCTAAGACAGAATGGAAGAAATGAAAGTTCTGCTCAATTTTCAGCCTTCTGAAAATATCTACCAAGCCTGAGAGGTGTATGACCTCCCAGCAGTGTTCCCCAAACACCCTGGTCCCAAACTAGGGGAAATGGGTTGTAATTTGTTTCTCCACATGATGTCTTTTCATACCTCACCCTTTTTCTCAGATCATTTGTCAAGAGTTCACTGATCTCTTCTTATTAGTTACAGGGGCTACAAGAAGACAGAAAGAGAATGTTTGACCAAGCATATAATGAGTCATGGGTTTAATTTAGTTCCACCAGAATCTCAATGTGACCTTGAAACCTTCTAACACAATAAATCAGAGCAGAGGGTATCAGCAGAAGGTGTCTGGCAGATCCCGGTGGATGCTAACTCCCTCGGGTCTGCTCCTGAGGGCACCCCGCCTGGGACAAGCCCATTAAAGAGCCGTCTCGGTGTGGAGTCCTCTCTCCAAGCAAGCCGCCCGTGGGGCTGTGTCCCCGCGGAGGGACCCGTGGCCGCGGCTCGTCCGAAGGCACCGGATCGCTGCCCCGCCGCCCGGGTGCGGGTCCCGCTGCCCGCAGGTGGTTCCCGCAGGCGGAAGGGGATCTCGGAGGGCTCCGAGGCCGCTGTGCGGGGTCGCCCCTCTCGAAACCCCCCCGGGCGGAGCGGCCCCACCCGGGCCGTGTCAGTCACGCCGCGGTGCGGGGCGGCGGAGCGGGGCGCGGGCGCGGCGGGGCCGGGGCGGGAGGCGGGGGCGGCCCCGCTCTGTCCGCTCACTCCCCGCTCTCCCCGCTCTCTCCCCGCCTCCCGCCGTCGCTCCGGAGCCGCCGGGGCTGCGGGGCCGGACCCGCCGCCGAGCATCCTCCGCCGCGCGGGGGTCTCGCTGCGCTCCCCGCCGGGGCAGAGGGAGGTGGCAGGTGCCCCCAGCCCGGGACCTTCGCAGCGCCCGCCCCGCAGCGGCCCCGCGGCTCGGGCGTAGCGGGTCCCTCCCTCTCTCCCTCCCTCTCCGCTCCCGTCCGTCAGTCGGGGGGTCGGGGACTGGCGGCGGCAGGACCCCGTCGTTCCCCTGCCTGCCCCGTCACCACCGAAGCGAAGGAGAGACCGGAACGCCGCGGGAGGAGACTATGGCAACGTGAGCGGAGCCGCCCGGCTGGAGCCCCCCCGTGCCCGGCGGAGCCGTAGCCCGAGTGCTGATCGCGGCGGTCCCCGAGCCGAGCCGAGCGGAGAGGAGCGGAGCGGAGCAGAGCGGAGCAGCCTCCAGCCCTGTCCCAGGTTTGTGAGCTTTACTGTCCGAGGCGAGGCCCGGGGAAGGAGCGGTCCCGCTGCCGCAGCCGCGGCTCGGGCAGCCCCGCGGGGGGACCCGACGCCTCCCGGGCATCCCCTCGGGGGCACCGCGGGCACCGGGCCGGACGGAGCCCCCGGACCGAGCTCCCCTGCCGGCCCCGGGCGGGGCGACGGGCTCTCCCCGGGCAGTGGCCCAAGAGGAGCTGTGCTGTCAGGGCAGCGGGAGCCGGAGCCGCCCGCCGCTCACAGACACTGCGGCACAGCCATCCCCGACGGCAGCGGCGGGGCTCGCAGAGACAGAGCCCGGGGAGAACGGGGGGGAGAGGGATCGCTCCCCGGGCGATGCGGCGGCAGCGCGGCCGTCGGGGCAGGACCGCTGTCCCCGCCGCTCCATCGCCGCAGCCCCGCGTCTCGCATAGTCTGCCAGCCCTCGGCACTGCCTTTGGTGGGGGGGGTTGTGGGTTTTTTGTTGGTTTTGCTTTAATCGTAAAACTTGGCGAGGCCGGACGCTGCCTCTGGTAGTTATCAAACCGGGCTCTTTGGAGGGCGAGGCGTTAAAAAGAGCCCCATCCGCCTTATTTCACTAATTCATGGAAGAAGTGGATCACTTTCATTGTTTCCACTGTGCAGAAAACACACCAATAATTAACAGGTTAATCCTAACTGAGATTATTTAAATCCAGGAATATTTTTAGGACATTCCCCTTTGGGGAAATAAAGGGAGTGTGCTAATAGTGAAAAGTATGTGTTTATATTTGGAGTAACAACAATACAGAAATTAAAGAGAATTAAGAAAGACATCAAAAGTCTCCATCCCATTTCTGTTATTAACTCCTCCATCTCACATTACCATGCACCGTTTCTGAGCATAAGCAGTCCAAGTTTTAAAATGTTCTTCCTTTTGAAGACTTGACATTTAAAATGGATGGATTTCTGAGCCTTTCCATTCCAACTAACCAACCTAGCTAACAGGTAAAGTGCTGCACAAAGGATAATTGTACGCCATTTATAATTATTGTTTGCTTAAGAAACCCCCAGGAAGGCCAAAATATTTAAACATTCACATTTCTGCTAGTCTCAGTAATGTGCTACTGTTGTTCTCAATACATGCATGATGCCCTGGGACTAAATTATGAGGTTTTCATTTTAAACAGATTTTTTAAAGGATGTTTGCCTTCAAAATGCCCTATGTGATTTGAGTATGTCGAAAGGAAAAAGTTACTTAAACTTTTCTTCTGGAATTGAAATATTATTCTCAATTTCCAAAGTAAACAGAAACTTTTGTTACTGCATGGGGAGCGTGCTTTAAAAAAAAGTGGGGGATTTAATATATATTTCGAGATGCAATTTGCATTATTTTTAATGAGCTTTCTGAGTACAGACAGAGTAGTTGCACAGGCTTGATTAGTTAAGGAAGATGTCCATTTTGGTTGTGGTTTGGGAATATAGAGAACCCTTGAACAGTAAAGGCAATAAAACCACTGACAAAATCAGATCACACACCCTTTGCTACAGTACCCTAGTTCTCAATAGTCACATTAGGAAGATTTTCATTTTAAGGGCTTGTTAACTTAAAAGTTTAGTTAGTTTCTCTAAGTTATCCACCACTTAATTTTAACTACACATATATAAATTATTATTTCTGCCTTGATTATCTCTGAGCTGAAACATATTCATGTATAGTTCTATTACTCACATTAAATTGGAAAAGGTCAAATTAGTTTACAAAACACATTATTTATTTTTCCAATAATGACTATTTTTTGGTTTTTTTGAAACTTTAGTAAAATGAATAATGAATCCACATAAAGGCTCTTAAAATCAACCCCAAATCTTTCCAACATTGCAAGTTATGGGCAAGTGCACTCTGGAAAGATAACACTTTTATAATGAATTCTGAGAAACAGTAAAGCACCAAAATAGTTCTCAGTTTAGAATCTTATGTTGGCTATCAAAACCAAATAAATTCTTCTTTAATTAATTGTTTTCTTTAAATAATTCACCTTTCAAAAACCAGAAAAAGATAAACAGAATGGCACATGCAGCACCATCTCTGCACCACCCAAAGAATAGATTAAGCTTTGTTCCATATGCAAGATTTTGACATTAAAGATCTGCAGGAATGAAGATGACATGTCATTCCCCCATTCTGCTCTCAGCTATCAAGGCAGTGGAAGGGTTAACTTTAGAAAAATTAATTATACACAGTTGCAGAACAATAGTGGTTGGGAGAGGGGCGAAGGGCTGAGTTGAATAGTGGTGGAAGCCTATTAGATGCGGTGAGGAAAACTCCCACTGACTGCAGCATGGCCAGGGGTTCACCCTGGGCAGGGATTTCCACAGTGCAGGGCTGGGACTCCACGTCACCCAAAGTTAATTTTACAATGAAGCAAACATGTCACAACCTACACCTGTATGTCCTGAGATATAGCCGAAAGAGATTCTCTACAAGAACATCTCTCAAACTAATTTCTTGGGAAAGAGAACTTTTAAGAATTTAGATTGCTTATTTTTCAGATTCCTCTGCTTTGGAATAAAATGAGGACTTTTTTAGAAGTAATACACAGTTTTTAGCTTTCATGAATGGGAATGTGGCCCCTTTTCCAAAAATGAAATGATCTGAAGGCAAAGCTGTTTCCATGAAAGGAAGATCCATGATACAGGCAGGGTTTTTTTTGTCATAGCAGTCTAGGATTTCTGTGTGCTGGATGAAAGTATCTTACAAGATTTTATTCTAATTAATTTAATCTTTTCTTCCCAACAGCTCAACATTCTCTATTTGGAGGCTCTTTCTTTTCCTTTTGCTGATAAAGATGAGAAAAAAGTGGATATTGGAGGATTTTCATTTTATCATTTTTGGCATGCTCTACCTCCTTTGCATAGATGGGGGTAAACTAGAACAAGTAAAACGTAAGTAGACTTCAAACAAAGCTGTCATGTTCACCTAAATTGGACATTTTCCTTCTACTTTCAGATGTTGTTCAGAAAAGAATGTCCTAACATTCTTCCTCCTTCTAATCCTGCATTTAGTAGAATCAGGTCCCACCCACATTTGGGGCACAGTTTCCTAAAGCTGTACAGGTTACACTGTATCATTAAGAACATAACACATCAACTGGAGAATCTGTTTCATTTCAAATATCCTGAGTCAAGAGTGTGCTTAATTCCATTTTGTAACCTCTGTAAACATCTGACAGATTAGCTGGACTCTGTCCCATGTGTAAAACTATTGTGCTGAAGTTTTTAGCTAGTGTAAAGCTTGTCCAAGACTGTTCTGTTGTGTTGTAAAAACAACCTCATATGAACTGGATTAGGTATATCCTTTGAGAAAATTAAGAGTCTAAGCACTGTCAAAAACTTGATGACAAGAATTGAAAAGAATACAAACAAAACAAAGGGAGTATTTCTATAAAGTCTATCATCCCTGGGAGATGTTAACACATTTCAGAAATCATGGCAAGGAGATATAGCTACCCAAATAAGTCTAGGCGTTACTGACTGCTCTTGTTACCGGTTTTCTGGAATGGTCTTCTGACCTGCACAGGTTGGTTTTTGGCCTTCCTCTTACAAAAGACATTGTTTGCCCTTGGGAAGTAATTAAAATTTTTAGCCTCAGTCTCAGCAGCTTCTGCTTCCAAGGAAGTGGATGGGAAAAAAAAAGAGAGTGAGTTGCAGAAAGGCCCCCTGCCCTGCTGAACTCGCTCACACAGGAAAAGCATGTGCAGGTATCCGGGTTCAAAGAAGATGCAGTGTGAGAAATGACCAGGCTCCACTTCAGTTGTCTGCATTTTCATATCCCGTGTCTCACTTGTCATGCTTCTGTGTGAAGGGAAAGCAGATCACTGCACAGTTTCTACTAACAGTCCCTAGCTCATCCTACCTTCTTCTAGCCCAGTAAATGTGAAGAATGTCCCTTGCTTGGATTATCACTTGGAAGACAGGTATTTTGTTAGATACCCTGAAGTATCATCTATACTGAAGGTAATGAAATAAACTGAATCTGGATATCCTTAAGACAACAGGAAGGAATTCTCACATGGAAACACATAAGAAACATCCTTTTATTGAAGAGATTTGAGTTTTCAATGTGAAAGCATAATGTGAAAGGGAGAGACAGGGTAGTAATATCTGACAGGTATAGGAACATCTGCAAAACTGCGCCTGCAAGATTAGAAGTGCTTAATGAACAGAAAGATCTTAAGATATTTGAAAGCTGATGCACAAATTATTTTACAAATATCAGCATAAATTGTTCTGAAATACTAGGACAGACTGACTAGGTTGTTAAAATAGGGAGTTATTGAACATGCAGTGTAAGCACAGTGCATTTCTCTTCCCTTTGCAGGCCCCTTGTTTAAGATCTCTCTCTGGTACAGCCTGGGATATTCCAGAGTTGGGCCAATTGCTTTGGTTTTGCCATGGAAAGGTTTTGTTTCCTGTAAGTCTGAGTGATCAAGCATTTTAATTTTCTTGTCTAAACAGGATCTTAGCCTGTGTTTTTCTAGGTGAAAGGATAAACTCACCTGTAGGAGACCCATTTTATCAGTTGTTTCAGGAGTTGCAATTTTGGAAAGATGGGAGGCCACACCATTTATTTCAGTTTGGGAGGTTAGAAAAAACAGCACGTGAAATTAAGGATGTTTCTGTTGTGTGATTCTTCAGGGAAAGTAAAAATAGTTTACACGAAACTCTGCACACCCAAATATACATCTATGAACAGAATGGAAACACTCATTCATAGCTCTTTCAATTCCTTACTGTTTTACAGATTCAGATACATACTGTGTGTTTCAAGACAAGAAGTATCGTGTAGGAGAAAGATGGCATCCTTATCTAGAACCCTATGGCCTTGTTTACTGCGTTAATTGTCTTTGCTCAGAGGTAGGACCGCTGATCTTACACCTTCTACTTGTTTCTTTGACTAGAATCCTTTTTGTTGTAGCAACAATCTGACAAAGCCCAAACTTGTTTACACTGGTGGGTTCTGATCATGCTATAGGAAATAGAGGCATGTGATCCTAGCGAAGGGATAAAGGCAACAGAGAAGGCCAATACTGGCAAAAAATACATGGCAGAGACAAAACAGCTCTTTCGCTGGCTGGAAGCTTTGTCAATGCTGAGCATTACATCTGAGTAATGAGGCCCCACTACCTAAATATAATCCTTGCAGTTCCATCAATGTGGATGGTTATGCTGAACCTGATTTAGGGGTGCTTTGATCTGTGTACAGTGCCAGCATCTTCAGAGGCACGTCCACAGCCAAAGTATCTGCTGCCCTAAAGTGCTGAAGGAACAGGCTTGGATATGACTGTTTGTAAAGGTCAGTGAAAGAAGAATGAGATGATGAAACATGAGAAAAGGGTATGGGGAGCAGAGAGAACTGGATAGAACATGAAAGGACAGGTCCCTGACTCCCATCAGTATATGGCTGATGCAAAAACCCAGCAGTCAGAGATCCCCATAGTATGTCATTTACAGCTGGTGGAGAGAGGCAGGAAAATGAGAGCAGAATATGTCCCTTGGAGTACTTTAAAATAAACAATAAGGGATTTTAATCACTACCACATGAGACACTCCAGATGCTGAGTTTTGTCTGCTCTATTAAATGCAGAATAAAGTCTTCCTGGCTATTTTCCCTCCGTGCAAGTGTAAAATATTGGGCCCCTGTGCAGCATTTGCTCTGGGGGAATTTGCTACTACAATTTAGTGCAGAGATGCACAAACGGTAGTCCTACAAGCTTGGCTACAGCTCAGATCTGTGCAGCAGAATGGAGCTGTAAGGGCATAAAAATGTAGTAGGAAGAAAAGGAAAAGTCCTTGTTTGGAGCAAAAAGGAGTTTCCGCTCAGCTTTTACTGATGTATATGCAAAGTTGAAAACTCCCTCAAGAGTCTGTGTGGAGTAAAATGCTCACTAAATTGCTGGAAGGATGTGTCTTGGGTGGAGATGAAATTAATTTGAAGCCCTAGAGATCTAGAAGCAAATCATTGCTCAATGGTTTTCAGGAATATGTCAGACAGTCTGAAGGGACAGGAATGTGCATGGTGTGCTCCTCTGGAGAACAGCACTGCTGGGACCCAGACAGACCCATGCACCGTGAGGCTCCAGCAAACGGAGTCTGTTTTATTTCTTTCCTTCACGCTTGGGCACAGAAAACAAAGTGACAATTCTGGGCAGAAGGCTTAGTAAAGACAGAAACATCTTATGGTATTTCCCAGTACATGCAGCTCAGGAGTGGATGCAACTCTACTCTCTTGTTTGCTGTTTTAGCTTTGGTGTACCATGAGGGTGCAAAAAGTAACCTGAGGTTATTTCAGCAGTGAAGATGGTGAGGGATCTCTGGGATGTGACTCTTGTTGTTTGGATGGAAGACTCCAAATAACAACTGCATCATCCAGCCACCCCTTTGAGTTTTGTTCTCATCAAAAATGTGCCATCAGAACACTGATTGATTGCTTCAGAAACCCCTTAACAATTTATAATTTTAACAAAGTAAGGACATTAGAAAACATTCCATGACATAGCACAAGCACAGACCATAAACCAAATATTGCAGCATAAAAAATGAAACTTCAAGTGTGCCACAGACAGCAAATAAGAGAAACCTCAGTGTAACCCACCTATGGTTCCCTGTCAGTTTGGCAAAGGTTGTGTACAAAGTCTGAAGCAGCAACTGATTCCCTCACACTGCAGAGAAAAGTAAAAAAATCCCCAGGGGTCTTAATCATCAGTGTGATCAAAATGTCTTTGCTGGCCTCAAACATCATGATCCAGATGATCTCTGCACAAAACAAGTCGTATCAGCCAGGCAACAGACAGATCTCTGATCCATGCTCTGTCTCTAAACAACAGTCTGTCCATCCATCCCCCCGGCACACAGACTTCTGATGTTTAATAAAAGAGCGAGACAAATTAACCTAAACAGAGGCTGAATTATTCAGCTTGGGATTTTAAAAAAAAGCTTTCTTGTTTTTGTGTGTAAGTAGTATTGTATATTTACAAGTTAGAATTTACCTACTTAATCCAGAAAAAAACTAAATATAATTCAGTGTTCTCACCCTGTTCCCCCTTTCTTTTACAACCCCTCCTCCCCCTCAGTTCACAGCAGAGCCTGTTGACTGTTACTGTCAAGTAAATTTGAGCACTCACAATTTGTCAGATCATTATTTTACTCTCTAAAATACAGTTACTTTGCTTGTGCTCATAGTCAGTTCTGCAGACTTCAGGAGCTAAACCAACTGCTCTCCACACTCAGAACTGATAGCCCAGCTTGGGAAGAAGTGCATTGACACTCTGGTACCTGGTGCAGAAATGCTGACTGCAGTTCTGGCTCACAGAGACCAAAAGGCACTTGAGTTCCGCTCTGGTCAGTAGGGCTTGGTCTCCCAAACATCACTGTGAATCTGAGCATAAGAGCAATCTCACTAAGCACAAGATCAGTTCAAACAGTTCTGTCCTGCTGCAGACAGCGGAGTCCTGCTGGCAGCATGGAGCAGCAAAGTTGGCCAGCAGAATTTTATCACAGCTGATCATGCACAAAAAGTAAACATTCACCTCAGGAGATTCTGCACGACTTCAAATGACAAAGGGAGTGAGGTCATGGAACAGGACGAGTCAGCAGTGTGGAGCCAGGGCTGCAGGCAGCGCCAGCCTTTCTCCCACAGCACTGCTCTACAGGCTCTCAGGTGAGGGTCTGCTGGGCAAGGAGCTGTGCAGACCAGGGATAGTCTCTGTCCCCTAAAGGTCCTACAGCCTCAAACTTACTCCTCCTCTACAAAATCAGTATATTTCTTTTCAGTCATCATTGGAAACAGATGGTGATACCATTTTTAGTGTCTCTTTCCAAAGCAGATGCACAAATGTAATTCGTGGCTAGCAATGACTTAACAGTATGATTCCAGCCTGTGGTCTGGAGATATTTAGGAGTCAATTAATTATTTTGAAAAAGATGACTAGAAAGGCCTATACATCTATTGTTAAGGAGGTCTGCACTTCTACTAGAAACATTTCAGTGCTCCAGAAGGCATATGAAAATGAAGGTTTGGTCCTGACACCACGTACAACTACAGGCATAGCACAGTATCAGTGTTCATGCTGAAAGATCTCTCTTGCTATAAACATGAGCAACTCAGAGCTACATTAGAAGGATGAATTATAGATGGGAAATAGGAATTTGGAATGGATAGTCATTTCTGGTTAGACACTGGAGAATGAAAATTCCCTATGTTTTAATTATAAATCAAACTTAGATGTGGTCAAATAGAATATTATGTTAATGACATGAATAATGAACCCTATTCCCAAGACTTACTCATATTTCTTAGAAAAATGGCTACTTACCAACTGGTGTTTTTTGTCTACTGGGAAACCCATAAAATGAAAACAAAAGACTGTCCACAGTTTTCAGGAACAATTACAGACGCTATTGTCTCTTGTGGTCTTGAACTAACCCTCAGTAGGGGATATCTCAGAGACCTACCATTAATTATCCATGTCTTAGTTTTGGAAATGCAATTCCTAAGCATAATCTGTTCAAAAGAAAAAGACAAACCGAGATTGTTCAATCCATTTTTAGACACTTCCTCTGATTTTAAGGTTTGTATGGATTTCTGACCTTCAGCATAAATTCAAAGGCAGTAGAAGTAGTATGGGCTTACTTGGCGTGAGTGAAACCAGAATGTCGTAAAAAGGAATTTTTTAAAAATATCTGGATGCACAATAAAGAACACAGAAATTTGCAAGACAGCCCATTTCATCAAAGTATTATGTATTATGTTCCACCTGCAGAATGGAAATGTACTGTGCAGCAGAATAAGATGCCCAAGTCTACACTGTCCTTCCCCTGTGCATGTACCACAGCTGTGCTGCCCACGATGCCCAGGTAATTCCTATTAATGACAAACAAGCAGTCCTTTCTGAAATAGTTCGTTCATATGCTGAATAACAGCAAAATTAAATATATGTTCTGGAAAACATCTGTGAAGTAAACATCCTTCTGTATTCATATTAGGTCATGAGAGGTTTGTCCTATGTAATTTACAGTACTTCCCATGGTGGATCCTTTTTAGGAAATCAGAAGTATAGATTTGGGAAGCAGTCGGGTAAGCTACCAAGTCCAGTCCCCTACAATCCAGGCAGAAGATAGCAGAAGTTTCATTGACTGCCCACTCCTCACTTCTTTTCTCTGAACTTCATCACAATAAAATACCATCCCAGAAACATTCTGGGCTTCTGCTTTTGGTGTTTTTCATAAGAGCAGGCTAAAATATATTGTTATTTGCCATGGTTCCCTGTTAGCAATCAATTGAAAATAGCTGTGGCAGACGTGCATTTGTGTAGTATCACTGTACAACCAGTCTGGTAACCCTTGCCTTTTACATCTCAAGTCCAGGCATAGCTTCATAATTAGTAGAGACTGTTGTAAATCATAGAAGCAGTGCTGTAGAAGTTTATGACTATATAAATCCAATTGGATATGTATAGTAAATTCCTCCAGACTGTACATTTATTATTAAGAACTACTCATTATTAAGAACTACTGTATGAAAGAGACTAAGCAGGATCTTTCACGAGGCTGTTACAGCATTCCCGACATGGCCTAATGGCTGGTAGATTTGACTGGAGCTTTTCCCTAAATGTCTGTCTTAGTGGCACCCCATATTTCCACTTATAAAAGAGTATTCATGCAGCATCATAGAAAGGGGTTTTATTTTACTTTCTCCAGAGAGTTTCATTGTCTGAGGAAAACAGCTGTTCCCTGACCAAAACCTGTGAACTGAAGGCAGTAGGCAATGGTGGAGAGGGACATGAGTGCACAAGAAGGTTTCTGTTCAGCTGGGATGGGAGTGTGTTCACTGCACTTACTGGATAATGCATGGCATCCAGCCATCAGTTCTGGATGGATTGCCATCTGCCCTGACAATTATATACACTATCATATATGTATATCAGTATCTCATCTAGGTATCTAGAATCCTTTTTTAATCAGTGACAAGGAAGAACCTTTTCAAACGTGTAACTTGTCTGATGCCATGATACCACTCTGTTGTCCTAGGATGACATTGAGCCCATTCAACTTTAGATCCAACACTTTGGCATCCTAGTTGATGCTAGAGTTCTATCTGTGATGGTCTAATACAGAGGAAGGAAAGTTTGTAAGGCAGTAGGCTTTCTTTGGCCAACTAGTACTCTTAGTTAAAATGGTAAGATGCTGGGAACACAAATCTTTCTTCTGTTTCCAAATCAAAAGAAGGACTGGTGTGCCCAAAATCTGGCCTTTTTTTCCAGATAATCTAAGCTTTAATTGGCAAGGGAATCATCCAGATACCCTTTCTAGCTGTTGGAAACATGCTGTCCAAGAGGGTGATTCATTCTGTTACCCAGAATGAGAAGACTTTCCCTGGAGATGTCTGTCCCTCTCCACTGATTATTGAGGGAGCACAGGAACATAGCTTATGCTAGATGCTTACTTTTTTGACAGATTAAGTTAAATCACAAAAGTCCCACTCAGTATGTAATTGGCATCTCCAGTCAGGAAATGCTTCATTTCATTTTTTAATATCTCTGCACAGTATTTGTTATAGAAACATAAATGCTTCTACATTGACTGGTTTTGCTTCAAGTGCCCTTTGGTAGTGAACTATTTAGCTTTTTTTATGTTCGTAAGGTTATAAATGTTATGATACCTATCAAGATTTTAAAACATTGTACAGTGACCTAGTAAGGAAGAGTAAGTGCCCCTGTAAACTCTCAAATCCATCTTATCAAATTAAGTTCTTGCTAATAGTAATAGTCTTCAGCTGGAATTTGGTACTCTGTGTTTAAATTGATAAATGCAGAAAGTTATCAAAATGAGCCTTTCTTGAATTGTCATCTATTATCTTCTCTTATCTGCTCCTACAGTCTATTTATAGTCTATTGGCTACATATGATGGGCCATTACATTGTTAGCTGGGCACCATCTCATAAGAAACTGAGAGTCCCACTAAGGTCTATTTTTACCCTAACTGAGTCTATAACTCAGATAGATCTGCTCCAATGTTAAGCCAAAAAGAACCAGGAATCTCCTGTGATTTCAGGGGTTATTTTCATCCTTCTTTCTGCAGTGATTATGTATATCATATCTGGGGCTCCATCTTCAGTGGTAATGTTCATGCCTGATCTGAATAGGAATCTCCAGCGTTCTTGCACATCTTGCGCCAGCTTTCCATTCCTGTGTGTCTGGCATACAATGTCTTTTGTGCAACATGCCATGATATGCAGGAAATTCACTTCTCTGGTTTCCCTGGTTATTTTCTAATGGAACGTGTGAGAGCTCTGGCCATTAGCCACCCATTGGAATTACTCTCATAAATGCTCATTATATTCTGTCATGTATGTTTCCCCTTCATTTCTGAAGCTGCATTACAGAAATGAGTAGTGCTAGTCAGAGTGACCGGGGGCTCTTCTCTTGCCTCTCTGCAGGCCTTGTAGAGTGTAACTGCCCAAATCACTGCCTCCTTATTTAATGAAGCAGAGGTAATGCCAGGAGGCGGCAACTTTCATTGAACACTGAACTTCTTAGCTACCTAAGTGGAGTAGCTGTTGAAGGGATTCCTTTGAGAAAAGTTGGCACTGCTCTCCCCCTGGAATTAATGTCTCCTGCATCCGTAGTGACACTGGACTTGCTGACACAAAGAGATGCAGTGTTTGTATCCTGTCTCCCTGGCACCAGACAGCATGAATCTTAAGTAGTTGTCAAACATGTTATGAAGCATCTTCTACTTTAACTAGTGGTTTGATCTTACCAGCTTCTACCACAGATTCATTGCTAGTTTGTTTGTTTGGTTTTTAAAAAAACCTATTCTTTCTAGCATTGGCAAAATCCAGACCTTGTGTCTTGTATAGATCTAGATATTACATTCTTTTGCAGCTCTGGAAAGAATTTTACGATCTGAATTGTATCCCTATCATCACATATATGTAACCAAAAATACCAGGTTCACATTCATTGGGACTCTACACAGCAGTGAGACCCGAAAAGGACATCATGTGCTTCTGAGCTTGCATGCCTTCCTTCCAGAGGAGAGGTGATTTGTAGTCAGGGAGAGAATTAACCATCATTCTTAGATCTGGATCAGCTCTTGATCTAGAATGGACTTCAGACCTCCCACCTTCTGTCATGAAAATAAACTTCATGTGCGAGTTCTTAGAGCATTTAGCTGTGGCTGTGTTTTATGGCACTGTTATGGACAGTGCCTTTAAAACTGGAACATTTATTGCAGGTTGTACAATTTCTACGTACAACAATTACAAATCAAAGCTTAGAGTCTAAGTTAAAGATCTAAAATTTTTGAGTACACTCCTGGAATGTGTAAATCTAAGATGGGAGAAGCTTACACCAGAAGCAAAAATTCACAATTGCAGGCATTAGAAAGGGTTTCCATATTCCACTTGCTGGCTTGATTTCTCAGCAGATAAGGCTGCATGCTGATGTATGAATCAGTCCATCTGGCTCCAGTGTTTTTTAAGCCTGTTGCCCCGACTAAACACATTTGCTTCCAAGAATGTTCATTATTAGTAACACATTTAAGTTTAAGCTTCTTTGGTACTATGATTTTTCTTTATTGAACTCAAACCATTTTTCTGATGCACTTTTGTTGTTCTTTAGATATTGAAATAACAACAAAATGCCAGGTGGTACCTGTATCCATAGCTGGTCTAAAGATGGACCCAATATGGTACCTCACAACAGTGGTCTGAGCACATCACCTGGAAATCAGTGAGGCTCTGTCTGCATGGTGGACTTCAGCATGACTCAGTGCTACCTGACTCATTGAGCTGGGTATTTTAGATTCTGGGAGGGACAGTGCAGAACTCACTGCACTGCAAAACTCAAGCAGCAGGAAAGATGCACCTGCCGTGAGCTCAGTGCCACCTTTACTCAGCTCCTCCCAGTAACTGAGCCAGTCCAGTGGACACCCTGCACTCTGCAGGGTAGATACTCTCAAAGGCTCAGCCTTGCAAAGTGCAGAGCAGGTACAGCACCTGCTGACCTGGTACAAATCATATAAGCACACACAGAAGCACGTGTGTGATGCAGTGAATCTGGTACTGAATTACAGCCAAAATTCCAGCCCTGGCAGTTGGAATGCTCCAGTGATTTTTCCACTGCAGAATGCACATACAATAAACCATTTGGTGAAGAGGTTCTGGGTTCTACCCAGCTCACACACCAGAGCTCCCAGGCTCTCAGTTCTAGTCTTCTTATCCTTCCATTCAAGCACATTTTTAGGATGGAGAAAGGCATATTGTGCCTAACTCTTCCATTCTTTATGCAATTCTTGTTACTACCACTTATCCTTCGCATATCACCAAGTAGAGAGTCCCAACAATGGGTAGTTGTCAGATAGCTCAAATGAATTATTTGTTTGAAAGTAAATTTGATTTAGAAATATGATTATATAGACATTCCAGGGTGATGTCTAATTTTTTCCTATTGACGTGCGCTCAGATAATTCAGTTTGGTTTGTGATTTGCCTTTGTCACTAGCTTCACAAGGAATGTTTGCTATCACAGCCAGATTGAGGTTATCACTTGTTTCCATTCTGCTTTTTTGACCATAAAAATTCAAAAATCTATCTATCTGTACATCAGTAACCAAAATGCACTGAAAAAATGCATATCTTCCCACATGGATGACAGAACTTCCATTCTTTGGACTAACATGATAGGGTAGGATAAGCTGCTCAGAATTTTTCCAGGATAACTTCCAAGACCTTCAAAGAGGCTTCAGAGAGGATTCAAAATGCACTAAAGCTCCACTCAATTTGTTCCCTTGGTGGAAGATTGATTGGTAGATTCATATAATAGTTCAACTTGAGAGCAGGAATTAAAGTAGAGCAACCTAGAAAGTGTTTTATGAGTCCTTCAGAGTTGCTGGTCAATTGCTTGGCAATTTTTATGCCACTATAAAAGAAAAGACAGGAAATTAAGCTGCAGAAAATATATTAAAATAATGTGAAGAGCTTGACTTTAGCCCTAGAAAGCTAAAAATCAACCAATGGCCTTTTGAATGTTTTAACTGAAACTACATCTTTGCCTTGAATCTGTATGAAAGTTCAGAGTGTCTAGATAAGGTGCTACTAGTTCCTTCAAGCAATGAATTTCATACACTTTCTACTGCCTGACCATATTAAAGGCTAGCTGTGGTGATTAACTCTGAATTATCTTGGAGGTTTTAGAGCTTAACCAGGTCCTTGAAGTTATTTTAATGCAAAGCATTTTGTGACTTAATATCGTTGACACCTGCACCTCCAAGAGGCACATATGGATTTTGTTTAGAGCTTGTGTTTGCACTTTTTGGATAGTGAACAACTTTTCCATCCACATTTATTATCAGCCTCAGCCACTGCTTTAAAAACAACATCGTTGCACTGCTTTTGTTGTTTTTTAAAGGAACCTTCACACATCATCTATGTTTCTTTAAATCATAGATTTGTAATAATTTGGATTGTGATGTATGACTGAGGGGAAGGGCTAAGTGCAGACGGACTGAGAGTTGATCCACTAGTCTACTATAGTCAATCAACAGATTTCTATTAACTTTGAGAGTTTTTGAACTCAGGCTTCTATGAAAACAGATGCAGTTACTGACTGTGATATAGTCCCCTCTCTAGAAACACTAAGGAATATGGTAGAAATACGAGACAGGAGATGAAAGGGGAAACTGCCTTTTCACTGTACCACACAGAGTAGGTGTTTGGGCCAGGTTCCAAATCTGTTTAGTTCAATGGACTTCAGATCAGACCTTGAGGTCACACATTCGTGTAGAGTGGAAACAAAAGTAGAGAGAAGAAATTAAGTAAAAGAACTTTTAATAGGAAAGAAATCCATTTGGTCTCTTATGTTGTGCTATAATTCCCTGAGGACCACAGGTTATTTAAATAGCCACAAAGGTTATTTAAATAATAGCTGACCCTGAGAAGATAACGTTGCACCACAACAGTGTAATAGGTTTTGTGTCAGAGGTTCCTGTATTTCCATGAGACGATGAATCAGGACTTAGTTCTGGTGATGAAGTAGCTCTAGAATTTACCCTTCTTGACATGACAGTGGTAAAAACATCCTTTCAGCAGCTGGTAGTTTTGCCTTTGAAACAGCCAGTTTGCGATAGCAGTTTGTCCCTCTGGGTGCTGATGGCTGTCCAAGCTCAGTTCACATACCCAGCCCTGAAGCTACACTAGGGGCAGGTCTGGAGTGTGTAGAACTGAGTCTGTGGTGCTGACAGGTTTGCTGTCTTTCTGAGCCAAAGACCTTCACAGATACTGAGGAAAGGTTGGTAAATTGGTACTTTTCTGGAAAAAACAGAGCTTGGACTACCCAGGTCACCATGACACTTGAGCCCCCCAGTATCCTTTGATGCCTGTAATAAGAGATTCCCTGTCTACTCTCTTTTCTGTAGCCTCTCTGAATTTGGCCCCTCTCACCAATTAGTCCCAGCATAGAACACTCTTACCCTGATGGCCAAAATACAATCACAGAATGTCTCCTGCACTGAAGGCCTTTTTGGAGAAGTGAGCCACAGCAGCAGAATGAGAAAATCCATATTCCCAGCTATTTCCTTCTTTGCAGTGGCCTTCTGGTACAAATGGGTCAGCATGAATTGGATCTCTGGGTACAAAGGAAACCTGCTGTTGTTACTTTACCTTAGTTTCACTGGTACTGCAGGAAAATAGGGGAGTGCTCTGTATGATATAAAGCATTGCTATTTCTGCATGAAATGCACTGCAAAAACACAGAAGAACGTAATTTATGGAATCTCTTTTTCCATATAAACATGAGGATTTTTAAAAAGAATATTTAAAAAATACAGTTTGATTTGAACACGCAGCATCAGGCTTAGTTCAATCAACAGAGTTGTTCCAGATTTATTCAACATAACTATGATCAAAATCTCACTGACTGTCACTTCCCTAGCAAGCTGCATAATCTGTTTCTGCAGGATGCTTCCCTCACCTCTTTAAGTCTTAGGCTGCTCTGTTTTGAATTTGTAAGGATCAGATTATCAACACATATTTATTCCTCCGTTCCAAGTACCTCTCATAATGAATAGCTGTTTCTTATATACAGTAACTATGTTCCTTCAGCTCATGTGTAGCAGAGGACAGAAAGAGCCTAACACAGAGGATTTCTGCCTGGAGGCAGCTTCTTTATCTTTTACTTGGAATGCACTCCAAGACTGGGAAGATCTTTGGCTGAACCCCTTGAAACATATCACCAAGGCAGGAGCAGTCAATGGATTCATTACCACTTCTTCAGAGCTCTGATTCCTTAGGTGAAAGAAGGCTAGTTCAGCTATTGTTAATCAGAGCAGCTCCACGACTGCTCACAATCTTTACATGCTTATCTAGCATTCAAAGTGGCTGTTCCAGCAGCAGGAAGAGGCACATATCATTTTAAAAGCTGGAGAGAGGAGTTTAGCTTTGGTCCCCTCACAAAATGAATTTTGAAGTGATTTGATTTACTCTCTGCTTTCCTCTTGTATGTCAGGGTGACAGAGGATCCAGACATGTTCCAACTGGCTGTGCAATCAAAAGTAACCAGACAAGTAAATTCACAGAATCATAGAATGGTTTTGCTTGGAAGGGACCTTAAAGATTATCCATTTCCAACCTCCCACTCCGCATGGGCAGGGACAACTTCTGCTAGACCAGGTTGCTTGGAGCCCCATCCAACACAGCCTTGAACAGTTCCTGGGATGGGGCAGCCACAGCTTCTCTGGGCAACCCATGCCAGGGCCTCACCACCTTCAGAGTAATTAATTTCATCCTTCTCTCTTTCAGTTTGAGTCCATTTCCCTTTCAGATAAAAGCTGAAAGATGGACTGGGAGGCACAGATCCTACTCTGTATGTCTCTGCCTCAGTACGGGGCTACTGCTATGAATGATCCTGCTTAGAACTAGATAATTTGGGGATGGTTTTTAATACAAATACAAACATAAAGTGAATTTCATTGCACAGCTCCTGTGGGTGACAGCCTGTTTCATACTAAACACACATTTCAGTGGTGGAGTAAAACACAGCATTTTTTACATTGCATTGTCCTTTGAGAACTGCAACCTTCATTCTGGGAGCAGCTGAAGAAAGCCAGAGAGGCGACAAGGTGCGTGACATAAAGAAAGCTTCCAACATTTTATCTGCAATTCTCTCCTCCCTGCATTTCATGCATTCAGCTCCTCACAGGAACTGCAGTCAGTGCAAGTTAGGATTTTATTCTGCATTATTGCCTTGATTTTTTATTTTCCAGTGCACTGTGTAGAGTGCAACTCCACCTGCAGGTTTTTATCCAGAAATGTAATTTTCTGCACATGCATAAATTATCCCATTTGTGTTACTACAGACTACTTCAGGTAGTATTTTGGGGCCTCTTTCTACTGACTTACATGTATATTATCCTACAGAATGATTTGCTTTTAGGGAAAAGACCTGGACTCCATGAAGGAGGAGAATTAACTATGTTTTTAATAAGGATACCTGGGGATTTGTGTAACTCCTACACAAGCAAATAGTTTTCCAAAAGTAGATGCAGGTCATCAGAGTGCTGCTCACTTGTGTGGGACAGTGTGTGTGTGTGCCTGAGCTGATTCAGGTTTCATAAAATTTTCAATAGCAAAACAGGGAGAAGTACTTTCATACTCTGGTCATGTTCCCCTCTGGCATTAGACATGCTTGTGGTCTGCACATTTCCAAGAATTGTGTTTTATTTTGACCTTGCTCTTTATGTGTGGCTTCTGAATATGTAACCTGCAATTCTTAGACCAATTTTAAGTGTCAGAGCAAGTAATATGGCCTCACGTGATGTTTTTACAACTTGAGGTGACCTGATTTCTGTACAGAAGCAGCATGTGAGATGACCAGTTAGCTGGTGTTCAAAGACAGTTTCCTGCACCAGGATACAGCCTAGAGAGCTCTGAAGTACTTGTTGCAACTGAACTGACTCTCCCAATTGTGTTCATTAAGTAGAAAAACTCACTGGGAATACAAGTGGATGTATAGCAGAGATGTCAGTGCAAACAGTTGTCCTGGAGTTACAGCAGAATTCAATTGCAATCCTCAGTCTCCTGGTCTGTACATACTTATGCTTCGTGTTGATTCAGAAAACATGTTTCATAAAATCCTCTCTGGATTCAAATTTATAATCTATCATCTGTCTGCTTAAAAAAACACAGACTATCTGCAGAACAGTTCCCAGTATGGTAAGTTTCTTAAGGCATTAGACCTTGTGATTAATTTCATATTGTTTAGCACTTGATTGTTTTTATAAGAGTGGTTAATAAAATAGACAAACTGTAAAACCCAAGCCAGGCTGAATGCCCAGTCTTTCTGCTGGACCTTAAAAGCCTATCTTTTTCAGTAAATGACATTAGGTGATTCTGAATGTTGCAGTTTAAAAATAGTTTTTAAGTCAGCAAGCCAAGAGTCTGTAGAATTTTTAAAAAATGTTCTTTGCCAGATGTTCTGATACTAAAATAAGCAATGGTGAGAGTGTGAAGTACTAACACGTACGGCCGAGTATTGTACAAGAAAGTACCTTACAGAGATGCAATAAAACCCCACAGAGCCTTGGTGAGGTGCCGTGCAGGGTCTCAGCAGACCCTAATGAGGGTTATGCAGCAGGAGGAGCTTTGCCTGCACCTTCCTTGTCTAACCTGTGCAGTCTCCATTTCAGGAGTACACTCACTTCACCTGGAACTGTCCGCAGGGACAGTAAAACTCAGCATGATGACCTTCAGAAAGCCAAGATAGTTTGCTCTCATTGTCCACAATGGCAAAGATCACTCAAAACCAATTGATTTTCTCATCTGCAAGGTCAGATGTCACATCATAAATACTTCACTGATTATCATGCCATGACTGTACTGATTCTGAGGTGGTTTTACCAGTTGGTTAGTTAGTGTCCAGATTTTTCATTAGTAATTGCACCTGTACCTCTTTGTCCAGAAGGTTCCAAGTTCAAAACTTAAATGACTGTAGTAAGGCCTGGATCCTAAAGCTCTGTCTCAAACAAGTCAGCCCCCATTTCTCAAAAGGCTAGTTTGCTCATGGCTTACTGCCTTTCACTCTCTGCACATAAATAGTTTTACAGAAGTAACCACTGTTTCAAACATCAGGAACTGCCCATGGAATTTGTCTAAGCTATTCAAGGGGTTAGTTGCAGATAAATGATGCTCTTCTGCTTCATATCCAAGTAAGAGTAAATCATCTCAGGACCAAGAATTTATAACAATCCAGGAAGGAATAGAGTTGTAAACAGAAAAAGCTAAAAGACACTGTTTCCGAAACTGAGGGTGATCCACGTGACACCACATCTGTTTCTCCCAGGAGACTGGAAGCCAAGAAGGCCTGGTCTGTGTACATCTATGGCTGCCCTCAAACCCTGGCCCTTGGACACCTCAAATCATGGGCAGACCATCAGGAACTCAGAAAGGCTTCCATGAAAGATTCTGTGATTGGAACAGATTCCACTAAACCAGAAAATTTCCATAACATGTCTGTGGTTTATCAAATTCATATCTAACACTGCTTTGCCAGACTATGAGGAAAGCATTGGTGCTGCAGTTCACACCAAGGTAGCGTCACTTCATGGCCAGTGTTGTGCCATACTGTTTCTTCATAGGCTCTGTCAAATGAACCACAATTCATGGAATACATGAATTATACATGCACTTCTAGTTCCTAGTGAACCTTCACATCAGGCTGTACAACAGATCTTAGTTGACACAAACCTTGTACAGATCAATAGTTCCTCACAATACAGGCATCTGTCTCAATCTCAAAAAGCAGCGTTCAAGCAAATACCTTGGCTGAGTCCTGACGGAAACCTTTCTATTGTCTTCATTGAGGCCAGAATTGACCTTGAGTGTATGGGACATCAGTGAAAAACAGCCTAGGTAGGCAAAAGAAGCTGCACAGAATCCCATATTTGGAAGAGAGGAATGTTTGGATATAAATTCAAGCATGGCCACCATAGTCTCCAATTGCTTTTAAAAAAAATAATTGTTTTGAAGTTAATCCATTTTTATACAGTTGTATTCTGTTGGCTGTTTGTAAAATGTGAAAGATTTCTTCAGCCAGATTTAACCATTAAAGTTACTTACAAGATAAATTCCAACCTGTAGCAAGTCACATGAAGCGCAGGTTCTGCATCTTGGCCCCCTGCCATTCCCTCATGCTAATCCTGGTGATAAAGCACTGCTATCCATATAAGACTCGTGGTCTTGCCTTGATCATGCTAAAATTGTAGGCACTGGTGAGCATGGCCTCTCAACTTCTATAGCAAAGTCTTAGCCCTTAGAGAAGAAATGCCAACGACAGAAACAGAGATATTTCCTTTTTGATTGATGCTAGAACATCTTCACCCTATATACTGTATGTTGCTTTCACTGACATGCAAAGAAAGCCAGACAAAAAGCTCTGACTGAACCTAAGTTAATTAAAAGGATTCACACAGATGGTTTGCCTGGTACTTTACAGAGGCAGCTAATTAAAGCAATGTTAGTCAGCACCATTACAATGCCAGATAAAGGTTTGGGATCAATCCTGATTAGGAACCAAGGTTTCCAAATAGAGCTTTGAGAAATGCAGTATATTTGCAGTTAATTAATTCTAACCTGTGTTAACTAAGGCACAGAATCATGCATGCTGATACCAACATGCTATGACTTAGCTGTTACAGGCCTGACTTCTATGATCAACTTAAAAGAAATATAGATGAAAACAACTATCTAGTTCATCTCTCTACCATCATTTCCCAAGCAATAGAAGCTTCACCATCCTCCTCCTTTATTTAGAAGCCACAGTTTAAAAGCATTTGGTGAACTGAGTGATGTTGCATATACCAAGGTAAATCCGCAGTAGAATTTATTCTCTTCATCCAATCCCTGGAATAATCACAATGAATCACTCAGGTATTGGTCTTTGCAAATGTCAGACCACAAACCAAACACTGCTTTTGGTCAGGCATCCCACATGGGCACAGCAACATCCTACAGAGGCCTCATATCCAGTCAAGAACCATATGTATCCTCCTTTCATTTCTCCTTCCATTTTCATTTCTTGCCAGCTCTGCTGCTCTTCCAGTTGTCCAAGAGGCAAGGAAATAACTAAAGGTTTCTCAGTCTTTCCTTCTGTTTTCCATGAGATGACTTTTGGAAAGCCCAAGAAACTATGGAGATACAAGTTTTGGGAGGTAGCACAGTCCTGAGAAATGCTTCTTTATGAGTGTTTTCCAATATTTTTGCCTAAATTGTAGCTGAATTTGTCACTTGAATCTTTTGCTGTTGACTTCCAAAGGATGTATCTTAATTAGAGCATACATCTTGCCATTCCAGAATGTTCATTACTAGCAAACCATACAGAAAGTGTCAAAAGCACTGCGTTTCTGTGCCAACCACAGGTGTTGTCAGAGCTCTGTACTCTTTATATGATTTTGGAAAGGTCATTAGACACCCTTGATTGCACTGAAATAATGATGTATCTGATGCTTCAAAGGAAGAAGTGCAAATCCCACGTGTGTCAGGCAGTGAAATGTAAGGAAGGAACACTGGCTGACTTCTGCCAGGCTCCTACAGAATGGACTTTGCTGACCCAATGGATTCTCAGACACTGCTGTAGGTGTATGTTCCACAGCCAGATTTGGCATTTACCATTCAAAATATTATTAAGATTTGATGGACCAATGGAACTAGATACATGCTTTCATGGAAAACTAAATGTCAGTGTTTAATGCCTGTGCATGCCAGCAGAAAACTGCTCTTTCTCTTCAGTTCTCAGCTGAAAAATGGGCATTCTGTGGTGTCATGGTTTCACAAAAAAAAAATCTCTCCAGGTTTATCTGATAGGTAATGAAAGGAGAAATAGCAAAACCTGAATTTTTAGGTCAGGTTTCTTTCACATGAAAGGCCAAACCCACTGAATGAAATTTCAGCTGCATTCCTAGAAATTTGCAGTGATTCAGGCTCCAGACAACAAACCCTTCACTGTTACTTCTACAGAGCTCTTGTTTGAAATGTCTTTTCCCATGCTGAGATGCTAAATTCATGTGGATGTATATGTATAGGGCCAGGTTCACTGCCCTAGAGGTATCAACTGACTCACATTTCATGGTAAAGTGTAATCCCTTTGCACAGTTTATCAATTGCTAATAGTCAAGCAATCTAGGGGATGTTTTAGCATAGGTATGGATAGCTGTATGTCTTAGAAAAACATTTAACCCATGTGGTACAGAACTCACTATGATACCAAGTTGAAACAGGAGGTTTCAGGGTTGAACTGACACTGCCATCTTGTGCACTTTGTCACATGCACTGCAAACAAAGTTCTCTCATTTGCACATCTGACATTAAAATTGATGTCAGAGGAAAATCAGCTTTAGGGTGGCTTTTGACATCTGCCTTTTGCCTGTTTGGAAAACAACAGCAGCAATGAATAGGGAAGGTCACTAGGAAAAAACACTTGCTTAGTACGTAGTTCTCTCTTGACACAGTTCCACCATCAGTATTGCTGCACCCATAGGTTTGTGCCTATGGATGGCATGGAATGATGCATGGAATCGTGCATGCCCTGTGGCACAACCTGCTAACCTCCAATTAAGTCTTCTGTGGGCTACAACTCAATCATTAAAAAAAAGATACCAGTACTGAGAAGGGGAAGCCATGCCAGAACAGTGCTATTGATAGTGGGATTCTGTGTGCATACAGCACCTAATGCCTTCTACATTAAAGCATGGAAGAGTCATGTAAATGTAACAAGTGGGCACATGACTGTACCCGTCTGTCCTAGTACCAAATGCTACTGAACAAGAGAAAATACTGCAGCATGAGACAGGGCCATTAGTGCTGGCATTGCAGCTGATCATCAGCATCTTGAGATTAACTGGGACAGTCAACTCAAAGTGTGAATTATTAAAATTCAGCAAGATAGCAGCATGAGAATATCACTCATCCTTTGTAGGATGACAAAACTTGTCCTTCCATAATAAAGAGAAATGAGGCAGAAGGGAAGCTTTTCCTCCCTTGTATTTATGATATTGCGAGTTATCAAGAACATTTGCATAAAGTGTTCCTTTCCTGTTGCTTCCAGAGGATTCCCTTTTCTCAGTAAGCAGCAAAATCACCGGGAAATCCTGTGAATACAATGGCACCACCTACCATCACGGTGAAATGTTTGTGGCTGAGGGGCTTTTCCAGAACAGGCAAGCAAACCAGTGTGCCCAGTGCAGCTGCTCAGTAAGTAACATGATTTGACAGAGCCCTGTTCTGTCTGTGCTCCAGTTCTCCTTTCTAAGAGATGTGACAATGAAATCTAAGAAATACATAGCAAAGGCTGGGAATTGAGAATTAATACTGAAACTCGTGAGAGTGCTCAGAGCCAGGGTACAGCACCTGGTAAATGCAGATGACCTCTTAAACACCGTGCACAAAGCATACCCTGTCAAACATCTGCTCTAACTGAGCTTGCAGTGCGGAGGCAGCAGGTAAAATATTGCTGCTTGGCATATATATAGAATATTTCACTTCAGCCTTACTGGAAAATGTAGCACTAAGCCAATGACTGATTTCATTTGGACTGAGCTGATAAGCAAAGAGCCCCAAGGCTGTGAGCGGACAGCTCTGAACTGGCACTGGGTCACAGTGATGTGATCTCAGTTCATTCCTGAGATGTCACCAGTTCAAAACCAGTATATTTGAGCACTTGCCCAGTGACTCTCCAGAGCCAGTGTCTGAATCAAAACATCCCTATCAATCCCACCAGCTCTTCAGTATCAACTATTGGCAACTCTGTATCTCTTCTCATTAAATCATCATCATATTCTTCATTAACTATGAATTCAACAAGTACTGAACAGACTGTTCAGACTTTCCATTGGTCTAATATGCTGCTTTTGCATAGAGTGGCATTTATGTAAACACAGATTTAAGCATGTCCATAAAAAAATAAATGTACAGGAAAATCAATGACTCCTAAACTCCCCTTGTGTTTTACTGGCAGGAAGGAAATGTGTACTGTGGGTTGAAGACTTGTCCCAAATTAACTTGCTCTTTCCCAGTTTCTGTTCCGGAGTCCTGCTGTCCAGTTTGCAGAGGTAAGTTCAAGTACAACCACAGAAGGACAAGCTTTGAATTTACTTCTCTCCCTGTCAGAGCCCTGTTTGTGCACCAACACTGTCACTCAGGACACTATCTGCAAGTTTCCCATGTCATTACAATCTAGTGCATGGTGGGAAATTAAACTACGAGTGCCAGCAGAGTAACATGGCTACCTTTGTTTTCCTAAATTGAAACAAGGAGAGAATGCACTCATGATGAAGTTGCATCCCCATAATGAGGTAACTCAGGGCTTCAAATGAGGTATTGAAGTAGCTGCCATTACTCTGGGTAGAAAAGCTTTGTAATAAAAGATGAGCTTCTATCTGACAGGTTACCAACCTGCTCAAGTTGTGCAAGACATGAGAATTTCAATTCAGAGGCAAGGGCAATTGCTGCAGTTTAAATTAGGTGTCAGCATATACTCAGGAGGCTTCAGTATTTTACTAGCAATTGGTAGATCTTGTACACCCAGGGAACTTGCTTCTAGGGACCTCCCAGCCTTTCTGAATGTCTACACCTAAATGGCTGTCTAAAAACCCATCAAAATGCCTGAGAATTTCTAAATGTACTTTATCTCAGTATTGTGGCATTTGAACCACCACTTCTAGGGTATCTAGGCATCTATGGCCTGTTCTCAAAGATGCAGATAAACACTTAAAGGTGCCTGTGGTTTTCAGAAATACCATTCTTGAAACCAGTGATGCCAGGATGCTTTAAAAAATTCTCCTGCTTGCACCTTTGTGCAGCTGTATTCTTTTGAGATGCTGCTTGTATGAACCTGGTCAGTGCTATTGCATGGTGAAAATGAGTATTATATAGTTGGTTCTGTAATTTTCGCTATGGTGCAAGGGTTATGAAGCACAAACTAGCACAGTCCCACCGTCCCTGACCTGAGGAGCTGACCAAGTGCACACACTGGACCAAAAGCTCTGAGCAGTGAAGGGCTGAGCCAGCAAGAAGGTACTTCAAAGAGCATCAGTGCTAATAATGCAGCACAATGCACAGAAAGCAACCCAGGATTTGGGGAACAAGGTCCTGGGCAGAAGCTGTGTAGTCACGTCAGAGCAGCAGGCTGTCAAAGCTACTTACCCTGTGGAGGTGCAGTGGTAATTAACTTACGTGTGCACCGTGTAGGGCCTGAGCTAATCTCTCCGGAGGGCAGTGCTGTGTGCTGCATAAATACGTCAGCTCAGTCGAAAGAGCATGAGGATCTCTGTGCAGTGCTCCTTTGCACAGAGATTGTCCCTCATTCTCCACTCCTTTGCCCAGTTACTCCCCAGCATCTTTACAAATCTTGAAACATTTTGCCAGGCAAACTGCTGGTAAAGCTTTCTGATCTCAGTCAGGCAACCTTGATAGTCCTGGCTTCCCAGGGTGAAATACAGTGATACACTGTTTTAAATGTAATACTTTGACAGTTAATTAAAATAAATCCTTGTTAATCATCTGATTTCTCTTCCCAGATAGTTATTTGAGCTGTGCTTGAAACCAGCCTCTTCCAGTTATAAAAATCAATTTGACTTTGAAAGCACAAACTATCAGACGTAGCTATGCAGTAAACCAGCCTTACGCTGGAGAAATCCATCACTTTGGCCACTCACTAATGGGAAACCAGTTCACTGGCATTTCCATGTGAGAGGCAACATTAAATCCGATTATGCAATAGAAGCAACCCACTGTCTTCACTAATATAGGGCTTCTTAATGTATTCTCCTGTCTACTACTCATTTAAAAATGTTAAAATAATTATTTCTCTCATAATCAACTTTTCCCTTTTCAATATGGCATAAGCTGTTTTATATCTCCTCTATGATTCTTAAGAAATGCAAACCTAAACAAAGTGTTTGCATCAAGATCTACCACAGCTCATGGGGAGGAAACTGTGAGTCAGTTTCTGCTCCCTGCATGGCCAAATATATTACTATATTAAAGTTTGTTGATTTTCATATTCATTCCTCTACTGCTGACTAGACCCTAAATATAGCTGTGAAGCTGGATGAGACTTTTCCCCTGCATGTCTCCCAAGGTGTTTCAGTTACTCCTCTTAGTGACCCTGCTCTGCTTCATGTACAGGAGATGGAGAATTATCATGGGAACATTCTGATGGAGATATCTTCCGACAGCCAGCCAACAGGGAAGCTGTAAGTGGGACCTACAATTCAAAGACATATTTTCTTGCTGTTCTGTGCATGACAGTACATTGGGGGAAGAAGAGAAAAGGATGATAAACAGGTCTGAATACCTATTGCTTCATCCTGGCTTCTGTGAATCTAGCCCAAAACAGGTTTCTTCCACTCAACCTGAATTCATGAATAATGCTGAATTATAAACTCCCTGTGGACTCTGGATTTGGTATTTGTTGCATATGCTCTATGAGAATAAAATGCAACAGCATTTTGTTTGCTATGCAAACATCATTTTTGAATCATAATTGCAAAGACTTGCTTCCCAGTTACATACACATATCTGTACTTACTCTAGAGGCTTCACTATCTCTGGAGCTGAGTATCCATTAACAACCTACTCCTCAAGAGATAAATTTTATAACAGCATTTGGAGAGAATCTGAGGAACTTTTAATCATCAGGTGCACTACCTACATACTTGAACCAACAGGTGTTTAGATGAGTAGGAAGAATCATGTCTTATGTAAAATGAGTGCAGTAATATGCACTATTCCTTCAGGTTCATGAGCATTTTGAGGAATGATTCTCTGAAAATGGTGGTTTTGCTCTAGAAAACATGCTGCACTACTAACTACTACTACTACTACTACTACTACTGCTTTCCTTTGCAAATGAAATGAGACTTCCCAGTCTGTAAAACAAATTCTAGTAAGGGTCTGCTCAGTCTGTGCAAGGCTAACTTGGGTCTTGTGTGAGAGTTTCAAGCTGCAAGCAAAGAAGAAGCTGGACAGTCATTCTGGATGTGCTCTGCCACTGAAGCCCCAGTAGAAAGCAATTCTGATGAGGAAAAGTAAACAGGCTTAAAATTCTTCTCATCTGCTCTTACAGTAGAAGTCAGTAAAGTAGGTATCTAGTACTGCCTCTTTCCCCATGTTCATTGGAATGAGACGTTTACTTTCCTGCTCTTTCTGTCCCCAAACAGAGACACTCATACCACCGTTCCCATTACGACCTGGCACCCAGCTCTGCGAGGCAGGTAGTCAACATTCCACGATTTCCCAATGCCAGGAATAACCGTGGGGTCCTGCCAGATCCCCAGCAAGCCTCAGGAACAATAGTACAGATTGTCATCAACAACAAGCACAAGCACGGACGAGGTAAAGACAAGTACTTCTTACAGTATTACTCCAGGTCAGGAATCAATCACCTATAGCTTGAAAAGACTTCTCAAAATACACAGCAGAATCTTGGAAATTCACACTGGTATCAAGACATCCAGTGCCAATCAGGCAGGCAGAAAGCAATAAGCTAGTAAGGATACAAAATTCCCTCTTGACTGAGATCAATTCTGCCTACACAGACAGCAGTGCATTTCACTCTGCAAAGGCACCACACAACCGTGTTGCTCTCTGAGTTGCTTTGTGAGATCGTGCTACATTAATTCTGAGAACTCATGGAATGGTTGCCAGGGAAGTCAGTGCTTTGTGCCACAGAGGACACCACGACACCTTTAGATTCACCAGCTTGTTCACACAGTGACTTGTCCCATAGGAAATTGTTCATTGTTATTTTCTTTACCCTCTCTCCTATTTTGTAACTTTACTGCATGTAAACCGCTTATATTTAAACGGCCCCATCAATCTCAGACGATAAAATTCTGCTACAGTATCAGGAGGTTTTCTGCCTTCAAGGTTTAGCAAACTCTCATGAAAGACAGTATCATGTCTTCCCCACCTTGAACTAGTTACCTGAGACAGTGGGATGCAAGGGATACTTTTCCTGCCCCGTGACTAATATAAGAGGCAGAATAGACAACCAGCCTGTCCTGGATGCCTGAGCTGTGAAGAGGCAGATTTAACCAAGGTAACAAATCTCACTCTAAGAATCCTTTGGTGCCTTCTGCTAATATAATATAGGACATACTATATTATGTGGACAGCAGGATTTTGAGCCCATATGGCAAACCATATTCAAGCCATATTCCTCACGCACTACGGGAAGGACAAAAATAAAGGGAAAATACCAATTCAGCAGTTAATGGGACAGCAGGTTTTGTACAATAAAAAGGGTGGGATGCTCAGTTTCCACAATGTGTGTACCTCAGAGAGCAGAGGTCTGCAGGAGCAGGCCTAGGAAGACATAAAAGAAATAACTGTAAAAGCACATGCTTAAAAGAGCATCTATCCACAAATACCAGTCAGTCTGCCCTTAGAAACTACCCACAAAGAGTTAAAACCCCTTGTATTAGTGCCAACTAATCTTTTAAGGTATTAACTAACAGAAGGAATGTTGGCTATAGGGTCTTTATTATCCACCTGAACAAGCATGAAAAAACATTCAGATCATGCCAGTGTTTTATGCTGGATCTAGGAGCAGGAATCTCCATGCAGTGCAATGTCTTTGACATGTAATTCACACATGGAGACATCATCAAAGCAGTTTCTAACTGACTTGTTTCAGCAAATAAAGAGCTGAAATATCATAGTTCTGGATGCAGCATAATTTCAGACACTCGCTGCCTGGAGAGTGTCTGAGAGATCCCCATGATGGAAACAGGAATGCTGACTATGTGTTTTCTTTTGTTCCTGTGCAATTAACAAGTGTTCTATTAATTAATGCACATGTCCCTTGAGATGCATTTCAACAAATTAAAAAGTAAACACACAACAACTCTCCTGACATGGAAATACTGTGTAGTTGTGTGGATACAGATTTATCATTCTGAACATGAAGAGCACTAAAAACAGGATATCAGGGAACTAGGAGTTATTTGATGTATTTTGGCTTCTACTAGAGGCTTAATCTGCTCCCTCACAGTAATTATTTGACTGTTCTTTGCTAAACAACCCCTAAAACAGAGAATAGGCATCCACACAATGTCCTGTATTGTCCCTTCCCCTGTCAGGGAGAAATTAGGAAGTATTTATGTCCATAAAGGATCTGGAGAACTCTGGCTGGGGGGGAAAAATCTCCATGCACATAGTCATAATATAATATTTGAGCATGTAAGAAGCCTGCTGAGCAGCTGAGTACTTACCAGTTTTCTCATTTATAGTTTTTTCTCCCATGTTCTTAGTATATAGATAAAACTTGGCTTTTATTTGAGAAACAAAACCATTTCTTACCTCTAAAATAAAAGCATGTCTTTAGAAAGAGTTAAAGAGTAGCAAATTATAAACCAAATGATAGCATAACTCCATGAAAGACAATACATTGCAAAAAACACTCCCCATAAATCTCAGTAACTCAGTAAAGTATAAACCAGTTGGTTACATCTGTTACCAGTTAGATATAAATTTCAGATTAGAGATAAAAATTAAATTGCTTTTGAAAGTTACAGGCAAAATTGGAACATATTTTACAAATAAAAACATTAATAAAAATGATGGCATATTAGAGGAATTGGAAATATTTACAACATATCCCAGCTTCACTTAGTTGCTTTTAGAAATCAGGCTGTGCCCTTTATTTCACCTTGTTAGGATTAGTTTGCATTTTTCTTTGTGTTTATAAAATATTTAAAAATAAAGAGGTAAGGTTTACAGGACAAATGCAAACATGGTGTAAAGTGATATAATTCCCATCAACTGCTGGGTGACCCAAAGTGGCTTCTACCAGGCATGGATTTTTCCACTCTCCTTGTGTCAGCTGTATTTCTGACTCCCAGGGGCTCTGATGAATAAATATTCTGAGGCTCGTAGATGATGTTGGAATGAAATTTCAGTCCCATATGGATCCTTTCAGGTTAATGTTTTCTTCTGATTCCAAAAGCCAAATGGCTCTATATACCTATAGACATATATATTGCCACAGAGGACATTAAATTTCATTTTGCAACATTCCCTTGTTTTGTTCTGTGTGTTATGTAGCAGAACTCTCATGCAAAAGCAATAAAAGGCCCAGGTGGCAATAATCCCTCCTGCTGATAGCATGGCTCTCTTCAGCTTATGGCTGAGGCTGTGCAGATGACTCAGTAGCAAATGACATGATTCTGTCATCTGCAAATTCAATTCTAACAGCCAGAGCCACCGGAGCAGGCTGTGTGCTGTGTGTGGACCGAGATGAGGAGGGGAAGGAGGAGTGAGCTTTATGAGCTGGTTAATGATGCACAAGTGAAATGCACCGCGGGGGAGCCAGTCAGATACTTGACTCAGCCACCTTCACTGTTTTCCTCAAAACAGGAACAGACAGCAGTGTCGGCAGAGTTGGAACCAAGGCAAAACTGCTCAGAAAAGGGTGACTGCAGGCTCTGACTGATTTTAAGCAATGAAACTCCAAGTTAAAATTAACGAGCAGAGAAGTGGCCCAGAGACACTAACAGATGACATATGGAGACACTGCTTTAAACCGATGTGTATGAATCAAACAAATATTTATGGAGAGGCAGCCAGTGAACATACCTTTTCCAGTTGTACTTTTTCTTCTTTTGCTTTTCTTTTGTAGTTTGTGTTTCCAATGGCAAAACGTACTCGCACGGGGAATCTTGGCATCCTAATCTCCGGGCCTTTGGAATCGTAGAGTGTGTGTTGTGCACCTGCAACATCACCAAACAAGAATGTAAGAAAATTCACTGTCCAGAACAATATCCCTGCAAATACCCTCAGAAAGTAGAAGGAAAATGCTGTAAAGTCTGTCCAGGTAAAACAAAGTTGATCACAGACCACCTTTTTTGCTGTGCATGTTAAGGGGCTTGGCTCAAGCCTTCTGGTCACAACAACTCTGATGCAAACAGCAGTAGCTGTGCCCGTGTTCTGAGGTGTGTGCAGAGGTCTCAGGGTGGGATAGGCAGAGCTGCCTGGCCAGTTCTGCTCTCACTGCTGCTCCTCACACAGGGAGGCACGCTGCCTGACACAGGTCTGAGCAGTCACGGCCTTTCTCTCTGCTGTTGGCACGACTTCCTGACGCTCACTTCCAAAGAGAGTATTACAGAAATGTATACAGAAATTTCATTACTGTCATAAGACTCCCATCCTTCCCCCACCACAGTGCCCACAGAACTTTAAAATTGTTTTATAGCTTGTGAAATCTGTATGGAGATAACATCATTTCTGCTTTTTAAAATGTAACAGAAGGATTCAAAACTCTGATTGGTGTCAGTTACGTAATTTAATCCTTAAAATAAATACTAGCTTCTCACAGACTTAGCATTGTGTCTTTGCTGCACTAATGATAAAACTTGTGTAGACATTACTAAAATAAATGCCTACAGCCAGTGAAAAATATGCTAATAGGAATCTGCTGATGATCTGCCAAGTGACCAGCCATGTTGCATATGATACAAAGGGTAAAAGAGTGTCCAGTTCCCTTCTGTGCTTTTAAACTTCTTTTCTAATCTGTATGGCCCATTTCTCTGTTTGTTTGGTGATATGCTGGGTGGAAATGCTCTGAAGAAATGAGTTGCTCAGCCATACATAGAAACCTTGATAGAACGCACACTTCCCATCTTTTGCTAGCCTTGCTTACTGGGGAAAAAGCACTATGCAGTAGGCAGACAAGAGGTGTGTATCCAGATCTTTTGGATATTGTGAAGCAGAGATCCATAGCTTTCATTGGAAGAACAGTCAACGAAACCTGGCAAACAGGCTTCAATAGAAAATTTAATGGCAAAAAGAAAGTTACTGTCTTGTTCTTTGAGATTCTGTGTCCCTCTTTTAAAGAAAGCTGAATCTCTTCTTGCAATCTCTTCTTGCAGTCTGTCTTGTACACGTGGGGATGTGTTAATTATTAGGTGTTTCCACAAACAGCAGTCTGAGCCTCTCACTTGCATCATCTCTCTTACATTCTTGTCCAACTTCCAATTGCAAACAGAATAATTACAATTTCTACTCTCATGCTCTACAACTTTACCAGGTGTGCAAGAAGTGATGTGCCCTGTGGCTGGCCCAGGCTTGCACTGGCCATCTGGCTGCTGCCAACCAAATGCAAACCTCAGAGGTTCTCCCTGCCCTTCTCCTCAGCAAAGCATTGATTTGTGTCTCTTCTCTCTGAACAATCACCAATTTTCATGTCATTATTTTATTACCTCTGAGATATCTACCATTATTTCAAATATTCTTGAAAAGGGGTCAACAGGTTCAAAACTTGTGAGGAGTCTCCCAGACCACATGGTTTTACAGCTCATTTCCTTAGCAGACTGGATTATAAGTATGAATACAGTCTTGCCACCACGGACAGGCCACCAGAACCTGGCAGAATAGAACACTGTTAAGGGTCTGGGGATTAACTGGAGATGGATTTGAGTGGCCATAGAAATAAAAACTCTACTTTTAAACTAAACCTGATTGGCTGTTCGTGCCAAGTAAGTTCTGGAGGACTTGATTACAGCTATAGTATGTGTTTTGAGCCTTTTTTTTTTTTTTTTTTTAAACAGAAGATGTTCCAAGTCAAACCTTTGACAACAAAGATTACTTCTGTGGGAAAGAGACATTTCCTGTCTATGAATCCGTTTTCACAGAGGAAGGAGAAACCATCAGGAAAATTGCAATAGAGATTGAAAAGCCACCTCAAATAGAAATACATGTGTGGACAATTAGAAAAGGTGAGCTGAGCAAGTTTTTTTCTTTAAACAGTGTATCAAATGCCATTAAAATCCCAGGACAGTTTACAGATCCAAACATTTTGAGACTGCTGTTCTTCTGGCTCTTTAGGATATCACTAATACAGCCACTTCCAACATACTCAAGTTTTGCTGTACAAAACCCATTAGAAACACACAGAGCTGTAGTTCTGCAAGCTCCTACCCTTCACTGGAAGCAAAAGCACTATGGCAAACTGGTTGTCAGCAATATTCTGTGTAATTTATTGCAGAGAAAGGGCTTTGAACCAAGCGCTTGGAGGCTCTTATTTAGGATGGACTGAAAAGCTTTGCATTCACATCAGTTTGCCCTATCTGCTTTAGTGATGCTATATCCATGATAGTCTAGAGTACAGGCAAAAATTGTGTTAAGCATGGAAACTATATCTTTTACTGGACAAACTGGTAAAATTAGAACAAAATAGAAAAGCATTCAGAAGCCCAAGCTCTAGTGCAAATTGTGAACTTCCAGTGTAATAAAAATTATCTCCAGCCTCCTAAAAATCCAATCTACTTAATCTGCTTTAAGTACAAAGCATATGATCCTCATAGGAAGCCCTCACAGAGTGCAGAAACCCAAGGCCAAAGTGGGAGCAGAAGTCAAAGAACACTGGATGGCTCACACATACCATGTTTATTCAAGAAGCCACAAAGCCTCCCAATGAATTGACAGTGATCTTGTCTGCTGGCTCGTGACAGGCAAAATGGTATCTGACTGCAAAATTATACTGTTTTTCTCCAAATACACTGGGATTTTTGGCTTCTGTTGTAATCTTACATTTACTCATAACTAAGGAAGGATTCAGCTACTTTGGAAAAAATTGGCTAATTCTCACACCCCTCACAAACTCACTGCAATCCCAATTCAGTGGAAGGATTTACAGGAAAGTAGCAAAAAAAATGGGGGTGAGCGGTGGAAAACAATTAAAAAAAAAAAAAGAGGGCTGAAAATTTTACAAAAAAAGCACTCGAAGTTTAGAACAACAGGCATATTTCCAGTAACATGCATTTGTCATTTTTTTCCTGAAGGGATTCTGCGTCATTTCTATGTTGAAAAGGTGTCCAAAAGAGAATTTGAAGAACTTCCTTACTTCAAGCTGATAACAAGGACAACCCTTAGTAAGTAAAATTCTGACCTCTTGAGGTTTCTACTCTCCATATAATCACAGCTGTGAAAAACGTTCTCTGTTACTGGACACAGTCAAATGGATGTACTAACTTTTCCTCCAGTACACAGTCACAATATTTTATAAGTTTAGATTTAAATAATCAAAATACAGCAATTTAAAGTATACATACATATAACAGTAGTTCATGTCCATGCTGTCTTAGTCTCCAATTTTTGATAAAATACAAGATAGGCTGTTTTCTGCCCATACTGACATAAGTCTGAAATATGACTGATGTCAGCACAGCAGCACAATTTGGATTTGATAATGTAATATGTCAAGTTATCCCAATGTTTTAGAAAGTCATTTAGAAGGGAAAAAATTCAGATATTATTAAAGGAGTTCTACATACACATATGTTATATTTGAAATATTACATTCTTAACAATGTCTTCAGTATTAAAATGGAGCTTTTAAAATGACATGTACTTCTTTTGTCACTCTTGATTCAATTTCTTTTTTGTAGTTCATCAAGTTTGGGATTTTGGTAGTAGCTGACAACTGAGAATTCAGCTGATTTGATAGCTGATTTAAGATACAGATACTTTTAACTCCTAGTTCTTTTGCAATATTACTTGTGATATTTTCCTATAATTTTTTCCCTAATTAAGAAAGAAATCTTTTCCCTAGGAATAATATGTTTTTAATAATACTGGCCTATTGAAATACAGATATCTTTTCACATAAAAAGTTCTCTATCTTTTTGCTGTCAGCCTTCCTTACCTTGTCATTGTTATCTGTAATGAAGTATTCTAGTTTTCAGGACAGTGTGCATTCTACTAACATTATCAAAAATGTATAGAAATATTAATATCCATCAAACTCAGTTTGTATTACATACAGAGTTCATAGTACATGAAACACTCAGACATGTTGCTTCCCACTTTTAAATACTTCGGTTTGCCAGGGTATCCAGTGTCATAAGTGGTTGATTAAATAGAGCCAACCTACAGGAGTACTTAATTTAAAAAAATAATAATATTCTGGTCCTTGATTATTATTTTTAACAAAGTTATTTTGTATGGAGTATGTTACATGATTCTGAGATACTTCGAATACTTTCCGTGGGAGGATTGGACATTCCCTCTTAGACCATTGTGAATCATTTGGTTTGCAGAGTACTTGTAAATGTCTTCAAAGTTCCCTGTGCCTTTTCTAAGTCAGTATCTGTCTCCTTTGTGTTTTTGTTTTCAGGCCAGTGGAAAATATTTAGCGAGGGAGAAGCTCAGATCAGCCAAATGTGTGAAAGCAGAGTGTGCAGGACTGAGCTCGAGGATTTGGTGAAGGTTTTGTACCTTGAAAAGTCTGAAAAGGGTCACTGTTAAGGGGGACAGCACAGGAGGGAAAAACACAAGAAAACTTATGAAAACTTGGATCTGCAGCTGGACTGCAGGCTTATTTTGCTTAAGTCAACAGTTGCCCTAAAAACCAAAACTATAATGCAGTAATTATTCACATCATGCACAGCAAATTTGCTGCTTTATGTGTAGTGGTCTGTGTCAACTGTTCAAATATCTCCTCCAAAGGACTAGGAGGCTCTGTATTACTGGTGGGGGAAAGAGAAAGAGAGACTGTGCTTTCCCAGAGTTGCATTTCTTTACAAGTCAAAAAGAGAAAACAGAACATTTTTATTATTACTATTTGGCAAGTTATTCAAACTAATGAAAAGAAGGACACCTAATAAATGTGCAGGAGCTATGGAGAGCATTATTTCCTGTGCTAAATTTATACCATTTCTGGTGTTGAAATGACTCATGGATTTCTTTTAGTAGTGGAGGAAAAATACAAGTGATACAATACTTGTGTTGGAAACACAAAAAGCAGATGTAAACTAACAAACTCCTAAGCAGCCTGCCTTTGGGATGATGTCTTGTAGTTGAGCAAAGTCCATAAACTGAACAGCAGGTGTTAGTGGCAATCACTATATTTTTGTAGCAATTGGAGCAAATGTTCACTTTGAAGTGGTTTTCACTGTTTTCTCCACCCACTTCTCGAAAAAATGCAGTGTTAGCTCCCTATCACAGCCCTAATAACTTCATTCTTCTGGGCCCTATTAACACGTGGTCTTGGCTGATCGACTGCCTTCTAAAGTGACGGGGCAGAAGGTAGTGAAGTGCTTGCAGTGTTTTCAAAACACCTAGAGCGTTAAACCTCACAATTAAGAACTCCTTAAAAGTTGTGACAGGGATTAATTTATTTGTTCTGATTTGTTACAAACCCAATCTTCTGCATTTTTCTGAGAGTGACCTCTCAATTCTCGTGCTTCAAGGACAGCTGCCTCCCATGACAAACACCAAACAGCTACAGCAGGCCTTTAGAGCACAGCAGCTCTGGGACTTTGTTGTGAAGCAAAACAATCTGCGAGAGTCTGTTAAATTTAGTGTAGCATGGCTACAGCATGTTTAAGAGAGGTGGCTCTCTTCTGCAGAATAACTGTAAGTATGATCTAAAAGCTGTTTTCCATGAAGAGTCACCAAAATCCTGCACTGCACCATAGCTGCAATTTTGGATTAAACCCCAAGATGCAAGTGACTCTGCCTGCTTTTGCTCCCACTTTCTACTCCACAAGCAGACAGGAATACTGCTGTTCAAACACGCTAGGAAACAAAGCTTTATGGAAATGGCCTGAGCCAGGGGCTGGGGCTTCACAGGGAGTAAAATCAACAGGGACAGCAAAGATTTTGAGGTTTGTCATTCTGCCAGTGACAGCACTCCAGGGTGTCCCCATTCCTAAAGGGATGAAGGTGTGGCAGGGGTTGGTACTGGATGCCAAGAGCCTGTTCAGGCAGAGCTTCACCATTCTGAGGGGATCCTGGGCTTGAGCAGCAGAGCCTGGCAGGCTCCCTCAGCACGGCAGGTCTCAGGACCGGATTCTCCATGAAGCCCAGGACGTGCTGCCGGAGCCTCGGGAGGAGTGGGATTCAGGACTTCTCAATGGAGAGGAGCAAATGAGGGGAACGGACACAAAGGTGAATGAAAGGCTGAAGGGAATTAGGACAATACATACAGGGTGATCTCAGGAGCACCCTGCTGTCCCCAGGCCTGGATGCAGAGTGGGTAAGATTTGGGAATAATGGCCATTTGAAAGTACAACAAGCTGAAATGCAGAACACGTGGCCATGAGAAGCCCTCTATTATTATTCATTAAAATGAGAGCTAAGTGAACTGTTCCACCACCTTTCCATGGGGACTGCAGCTTCCACAAGTCCTGTCCCGGTGTTGGACAGGGGTGTAGCATATCCAAAACGAGGTCCTAAGGCCTCACTGCCCCAGAGGTCACTGCAGCGCACCCGCAGAAGAAGCAGTTTGGCATCAGCAGCACCCATTGCAGTGGCAACTACTCGGTTGAAATGTGCTGCAGAAGTGTAAAATTTTATTATAAATCTTTAGGAAGAGGTTCTGAGGAACTGTAGCGATCTGGTGGGAAAACCAGCAGTTGATTTCTCACCTAACAGGCATTGTCTGTTTGTAGCAGTAGCTGGCAAAAAAAGACTAAGTGGAAAGTGTACAGTGTTTGTAATTTTTTTTAAGAAGAAGGCAACCTGCTTTTTGTATTTGTGACAGGACAGGTGGAATCCAGATTGTATATTTATTTTATAATAAACACTTTTTAAGAAAAGCAAAAAACAATCATAAGCATCATTTAGTAAAATGTAGTGTTGCATTTTTCCAGTTTCTGGTCACAACAAAATACACAGTGTCATGTTTTTCATTCTCTTCATGAGATGTATGTCTGTTACAGTACTTATTTATGTACTTGTTGTATCACTTTGACCTGGTTTGATAAATTAATAAACTCTGAAGTTGATAATAAAACAAGATGGTTTGCATATGCTGCTGTTTGGTCAGGATGCTTGGTTTCAGTGCCCTGTTTGCAGTCTGGCTGCTGCCACCTTAGAGCAAGTAAAGCCACGTGCCCAGCTGGGTGCAGTGCGTGGCTGCTTGCTGTGAAATCAGGACTGAGCTATGGAAGAGTCAGGTTGGGAAATACCCAACTGAATTCAGCTTTAACCTACCCGGCATGATTAATTTTGAAAATCAAAGCATTGCCATCCTTATATGGAAACCAATTAAAGAAGTAATCAATCATTGACAACTGAGAGAACAGTACATGACATACTGCTTTCTGGGCAATACATATTCTGAAGGTCAAAATAATTGGGGAAATGTTGATGGAATCAATCTGTGCTAATGACTAAAAAGAGATGGCTTTCAGAAACATGAGAAAAAAATGTAAAACATTAAGTCACATGTGACTAGCAGTATAACTAAAATGGAGGGTATCAACCTTGGCAAAGATGAGTGTTCAAAGTAAATCACTTTGAATCAATTAGTACACCAAATCTGAAATCCAGAGTGTCTCTGGAAATTCCTAATGGAATTGATTTCTGTTATTTCATGGCACCCTGCATATTCATTTTGGCCCTGTACCTGCTCTGCTCTGCTCCCCTAACTGTGGGAGGGGTGTTCGTCTTCCTGCTGGTTGCAGACTGAAAGTCACTAACAGTCAGAGCTGCACAGCTGCATCCCCATTGAATGTATACTCCTGATTTCATAACACCCAAATGCTTTTTAGCAGCACTCGAAATCTTATTTCTCACTTCACTCCTATCCCCCTCTCATGTAAAAGGGATCGTCTCAGGCTCTACATGACTCCAGACACCAGGAGAGGATGGGTATTAACAGGAAAGTCCTGTTCACTGCTATGTTCTGAAAATACTTTTAAATATACCTACACAAATACAAGAGAAAGAATGTGTCAGCCTAACTAACACTCATCTTCCTACACCCTCCATTAAAAAAAAGGTCAAAGCATTTCACAATTCAGATGATGACTCCTTCCAAAATAATTGATAACACATGAAGTATTTGCGTAATGTTGGTGTGCTCTGGTGCCTATTGTGTTATCCATCTAAGATAAAAGCCAAGATTTTTGTAATTTATTGTGGGAGGGGTGAAAATTGACAAAGTTAATCCTTATTTCCATTTATTGCTTTTGTTTGAGGTTTGAAAAATGTCTTCATCTTCTGATCTGAGGTTTTGGACTGTTTTACTTCTTCAGTAAAGTATGTCTGCAACTACATGAGTATACGAGTATGAACCCACAACCCTCCCTTCTCACATAACACCAACCCAACTGTGAGCAAGAATGCAAAGCATCCAAAGCAAAAACAAATAACTGATTTTAACTCACACAAGAGTTTTTAATGTAGACACACTGGATGATAGTTCAGCATGCTCAGAAAATGCAGTGAACCTGATTGCACTACCACTTAAAGTAAAATCTCCCCATCTGTCCTCAAGTGACCTCAGCTCAAGAGACACAGACTAAGCTCTATGTGTAGCTAACTGTACAAAGAGCACCCTTGGCTAGTCAATCTCCACACCAAGATCAAATCTATCTCTTGCAGATTTACTTTCCTGTTTCTCTCTTCTTTATTTGTTTGTTTCAGGATCAACACAACATCAGGTCCCAGTAAATTAAAACTGCATTTTATTCCTGCTGATGTAAACAGCAAAACTCCCAAGGGGTCCCTGGAGAACTCATACTGATACATGTTGTACTGGCATTAAACCCATTGTAGTGTGCTCTAGTATTTAGTGTGTACCAAAGGTACATTTTATACTTTTCACAGACAGTTTCCCAGTCACTGCATGTTCCTTAACCAGGACTGTTGCTCTAGCCTGTTCCTCCCCAGCTCAGTTCCTCTGCCAACAGCTAGGATGGGACAATAAATTTGAGTTCTAATTCTAGAGGCATAAATAGGAGCCAAGTGATGTTTAAGGTTTATGTACTGGGGTATTTTTTGTTCCACATCTCTAAATGGGAAGAGTCAGAATTTCCTGTTAACAAATTCAGCTTGACATTAACATGGCATTTATTATCATTTCCTGTACTAAAGTGTTGTGCAGTGTGGCCAGGTTGTATCCTGCTAAATACGCAGTCTGTGGTAGCTGCAGTTCAATAGAGTTGGAAACAGTTCCTACATAAACTTTTCTTAGTGTACTCAGGGTGGAATGGGGAGTGTTGCAGAAGCATCAAACAAGAAAAGTGAGCTCTTGGGCCAGCTTTTTCTTTAGTGAAATAAAAAGACAATTTGTAAAAGTATTTATAGCTATGGCTGCATAACTATCCATAAACTAATAGACAACAGTCACTAACTAATCAATCTTCACAAAGGTCTTCCTAGAAAAAGGAAGATTTGATTTTAAATGCGGTTATTTAGTTAACAGAAAAAATATTCTTAGAGACACATGTACAGCTCCAAGTGATGATATGTTCCAGAAAGCTGGGTTGTCATATCTAAGATAGTATTTTCAATTCTGTGCTATTAGAAAATATTTCCTTGCTTTGAATGCCTTATTATATGTTCACATAAGCTAAGTCTCACAAAATCTTTAGTCAGACAGTGACATCCTTTCAAAAATGGTCCAATGACAACATTAAAAAGCATTAGAGGATGTTTGCAATCAGAACTGATTATCCAGTAAGTTTAACTTTGCCATTTATATTAATGCAAACCACGTGTAAAATTATGCAACCAAATCCTCCCAGTAGCCCTCCTCACTCACTTCACACTATGTAAATTATGATAACCAAGTCAAAATAAAAAAAAAAAGAAAAAAAGAAAAAAAAGTGATTTTGAGCTTCAGCAAATGTGCTGGAAATAAAACGCCTGCTGTTATTTTGTTTGAAAGACTTAGTTTATAAATTATGGATTGTCTTCACAAGCGTGAGGAAAAAATTGCAGATTTTTTTATTAATTCAGCCTAGAGTCTCTTTTATTTTGCAATCATAAGCAACTGAAAAACTCAATTGATAATAATGGTCAAAGCCCATGGAGACTTAAGAACTTAAAACAGCTTTTCCCACCCTGATTTTTCTTCTTTCTTCAAAGTCAGACATTTTTTAAAGACCTTTGCACTGATGAGTCCCTGCTGAAGAGACTGGGCTCTTCCCATGACATCAGCTTATAACAAGCTCCCAATTTCTTTATAGTCTGCATGTGTTGGGAATTATTTACTCCATCTAAATTATGTCCATGATGAGATCACTTTTATTAACACAAAACTATCATAACTACCATGCTTGTGATGGTTACAACTCCCATTAATACATAGAGTGCATAGGAAAATGTAGCCACTAACTTACTTTTCAAGCAAGAAGTTAAGCAAACCATCAAGAAATTGAGGACTAGAGAAACTCCTGAAAATTACGGAACTGCATTTGAACACTGAATGCTGCAAAGTGCAGCTCTTTTTCCTGGCATCTCCGGTTTTTTGTGGCTATCATTAAAATATTGAAAGCATCATTTGCTAGAACAGTACCTCTAGAATGTAGCACCAGCAAAGGCAATCTACTCAAAGATTCTTGAAGCCAAGAATCCGGTAACAGATACATGGACTTTTCCAATTCTTAGATTACACAGCTCAAACATACCAGGAACTCACTGCTTGCCACTGTTCCCTTAAAATAAATTTCTCTGTAAATCTACGTAATAGTCTCTGAAGGTTTTTGTGAAACTCACTAGAAAGAGATACATCAAGTAGGATTTCAGAGAAAATCAGATTAAGTTCTGTGTAAACCAGCCTATTTGCACATTAGAGGGACATCTGATCCAACTGAGGAACAAGCACTTCAATCTGGACAGAAGGCACAAGACAAAAATTCAGGAAAATATGACATTGTCTGTTATAAGTGTAAGGAGAAAGATTTTTCTTATCTTCCCATTTTCATTTTAAATTGCGCTTTTCAGAGCCATTGCATATAATTCAGTGCTGCTCCTACTGAACAACTTGTGAAATCTTAACAGATTTCCAAACAGAAGTTCCCAGGGGACTCCTTAGCCCAGAGGATTGTGAAGAAAGTAGAGCAGTTGTCACTTTGAGTTCTACTTCAGGGCAATGGGCTGAACCCAGCAGAGCAGCTTTTATTTCCATCCAGCACATCCATAAAACACATCCAAGACTTTGCTTGTAAAAAAAGATTGCTTTGGTCTAACACATGAAAGGCAGTCAAGGTGAATCCCAGGACCTCTTCTGGGACTGCCTCCAACAGCCAGTGCATCTTAAATACATTGCTACTGCTCTGCAATATGTTACCTAATATATATTAACAAATAAATAGTCAAAAACTTCTCCCTGGTATCAAAATAAGCTGGTTTCTATCACGTGTCCTTTATCAGCATCCCTCCAATCCCAGAGCTAAGGACACCTTCTTGTACCTATTCCACTCTGAAAAAAAATGTGGTAAAACAAGATTTTGTGACCCAAAAAAGCAGGAGAGCCAAAATCTGCTTCCTAAGAATTCTTGATGACCTGGCTGGGAGAAACTCAGTAAAATTCCAGCTCTGCTGCCTGGGAAATCACAAACGATCCTGGCCTATGTCTGCAAAAACTTGTGAAAAGCCAGTCTGCCCCTGCCAACAGCATGTTATTGTCACTAATTGCCAACTGAGAGAGAATCCCCAAAGAAAGTCGGTGATTAGGCTTCAGAGAGCTCAGAATGATGCAATGTTTGAATAAGACTTTGACTTAAAGCAGGTAGTCCAACAAGCTGAAAGTGCATTTAGATAAAATATTTTAAAGATCAAAGGCTTTGGGTGCCACATAAACTCTTCAATTTGAAGATTTGACTGTGGCATAAGAGATGCCAAAACTGGGGAGGAAATGAGAAAATCTGACATAACCCCTTCAAAATGAGCTTTTAAGTAAGTTAAAACAGACTGTTGTGCTCTTTTTTACACCTTTAATTTTGCTCTACAAGCAAACTACTTTGGATATGCTTGTGTCTCTCTTCTCCATTACAGATCTCATTAACTCCTCACTGAAAACACATAATCTTCCACTATCTTGATAAAACTCGGTTTTCCAAAATAATAAATAAAATAGGGTGAAAACAAGCTTAAGGCAGTGATGGAACTCTTTTATGAAGTGAATAGGTGCTGTCTGTGCCAATACAGTCTGTTTAATCACAGTCTAACATTTTAATTATGTATATAGCTAAGCAGATTTGCTTGCATTGGCTTAATTATTCTGCATGATAATATGAACAAAGGGCCTCTGTTAAAGTAATCAACAAGAATTTTAGCTGGCTGAGTTTCCTCAAATGTACCAAGAGTAATGAAAGATCTGATCATTAAGCATTTACTGCCCCTGAGAGCTATTTTAAACCCGTTCCCTTCATATCACAGCTGGCCTCAAATTCTTTTTATCTGAAAGCCCTAGTAAGACAGAACAAAAGAATGTTTCTCGTTTGGAGTGAGCTGTCTGTGTCATCTGTGTGATGTTCACTAGCAGGAGATGTCTATCTTAATGAGCTTTTGGCCAGGAACAGCGCTGCCACTTTCTAACTTTTGTCGAGTTCACAGGACTCCTGATGCAGAGTGTGCTGGATGTGTTAGAATTGTAAATGAGCCCCAGCAACTGCACATTGCCCAAGGATCCCACAGTAACAATTAAGCAATAGAGTCTGCTCCTGGGGGCCTCCCCTGGCAGATAATTGACCCCGACGGGAGCTATGCAGAGAACCCACGCTGAAGGTGAGGACGCAGAACAGAAGTGAAGGTTCATTATCTTGCAATGAAAGGCAAGTTAGCACCAATGGGAACTGAGCTTTAAAGGACCAAAGTGTCAAAGCTTTCACGTTTTGGAGGTATTTACCATTAATTTCTCCTTTGCCCAACAGAAGCCGACTGTTTCGAAATACACTCCTTTTTTAGTGGGCTCTGGAAAACAGATCAGTGCTAGCCATGTAAACCTTTCAAACCCACCCACGTATATGGAAAAATAGTCCAAGAATGCTAGAAAGCTGTGCAGAATAAGACACAATAATAATAAAGACACATCTTGACTAAAAAGCTAAACAGTCTGCCACTGTGAAAACTTTCCACATCAAACGTGGAAGTTCAGAAAGAAAACCAACAGTCAACATATTACAACAAGAAATGATCTCTCTGGTGCCCTGCGAGAGCTGAAGTGCAAGCACTTTCCAGTCCCACTTTCCCCTGTAAGTCTCCCTCCCCCATCAGCACATTTCCCAGCACACCACAGGAGCACCTGTCCATTCTGCATCTTGAGAGAGACAGTTCAGCTTCCCCACCGAGGAGATCAGGGATGGGGGGAACAGAACTACAGGAGTCAATAAGGAGGACTACTGTAGCAGGCAGACCTGTGGAGTATATGTTTCATCCTTGTGACAGAGCAGAAGCTGTAGCACTACATGTCACCTTGTCACCATCACAGCTAATTCAGTTACACATCCAGTGTGTATCAAAGTGATAGTTCTATTCAGCAGTGTTTACTTCTGAATCTGTACTCTTGTTTTGCACTCAGCCTTGTGCCTCTGGTGCTGCCCAGCTGTCTCAGCCCTGTACCCTTCACCCTCATCCCATGTCCCTATCACTCCTACTAACAGGCCTTATCATTTTCCTTTAGGCTTATCATTCCTCCTTGCTTTTTAGTTCCTCTTCCCCTCAGCCTGCAAAGTACATTCCTTTTCAAACATCTTATTTATGCAGTTGATCATATCAGTCAAGAGGCAGTGGTGATGGATGATCTTTTTGAATAAACTTGTGCCAAAAAGAATGAGCATAGCTGAAGGGAGAAAGTGTGCTGTCACACTGTGCAGTGGAGAGGTGTCAGTCTCATCGGCCTTTCCTGCTATTCAGGAAAGCAGGTGACAGTTATATTGTTAACACAGTACATCATTTTACAAGTCTACAATAAATACGTATTTTTCAATTTCCACTCACTAATAAAGTCCAAGCCATTCTAGAACTCACTGTTCCCAGGATTTACTTCTTTCATCTATATTCTAGTCCAGGCTCTGAAGCTTTTCCCTTACCTCATCTGCATTTTTCCTCATTATTTTCTCCTTCCACAAATTCAATTACTTTTGGCCACCATCAGAAATGCCAAAGGCTACTGGAGAACAGTGTGGGGGTTTTTCTTGTCATCTTATTGGCAAGGATTGCTGTTAAAAAGCCTGAAAAATAAAAGGAGAAATAAAATTAGGCAAAACAATGATTGAAACTCCTACAATGCACCTGTGGTTTTAGAGAGCTGGATGTTTGTAAGTGGTTAGTTTGCTTTCCTCGGATCTGCCCTTTTGAGACACAGACATTCACCCCTGATCGGAGATGGTGAGAAGGAAGGAAGCAGAACTTTCATGGTTGTGCAAATGACAAACATGAGGGAAGGCTCTAGAGTGGAAAAGAAAGGGTGAAGAAACCACCACACCAGTCTTGTCTTGTGTCTTGCTGCACAACTACGGTTGAATGACTTTGCAAATCCCTGAGCAGTTTGCTGTGCAGCACTTCATTGTTTGCTTTCATGAAAGCTGTGGTCACGGCTCCCATGTTTGCCATACTTCCTCTGCAGGGTGAACCTGATTTCCAGACCTATTTGCCCTACCACAGCCATTAGAGTGGACTATGACATATTCACAGCCACATGCTTGGTCGCGGCAAAAGAAATATTCCCTTAAACTGTTCACAAATGTCAATATACATGGCATAGTAAAGACATGATGCCCCCGGGGAGAAGGGCAGGTAGCAGATCTCCACCAGTCCTACCATAAGGGCTATACTGGGCCAAACCCCAGCTTTTCCATCTCAGTTTCACTGTTGTCAAGCAGATAATCCCAGCACATGGTGAAACAAACAAACAAGACATCTCAAAATTCATTGTGGTCTCACTCCAAAACTGAAAATCCCAGAATTTATCTGGATCATCAGATTTCATTTTGTGGGGCCTAAAAATATCTGCAAAGCTCTGGCAACATCAGAACCTAACCAGAAAATGCATAGAGAAATGTTGTCTCATATTGTACATTTCTCTGGCTTGCAAAATTCAAAAAAATCGTGGCAAATGGAAGAGTTTTCCCAACAAAGTTATTTTTACATAATTCACATTCATTTATTAATCCTGGCATCTGAAAATATAGCTCTGTGTCAGTTATGTTCTGATTTTCATTTGGAACCAATTATAGAATTAATCACCTTTGATTTGGACGTAAAAAAATCCCAGTTCTCTATAGCATGGATTTGCCTTTGTCAGCAAGAGGTTCCCCAGGAAAACAGGTATGGATGTGATGTAAGAGTGCCACTATGTTAATGTCAGACAGTTACCACCAGGAACTATTTACACCCCAAGATCTTAACAAAACCTTGCTTTTTAACTTCTTTGATCTAGTGAAGAGCAACAAACTCAAAACTGGTAAAAAAGAAAGTTTCTTCTGCCCAGCAGTCTTTGAAACCACTGCAGCAGGAGACCACACACAGGAATCCAGAGTGTTAAAAATAGATTAGAAACTTATGTGAATAAGAAAATCAATATTTAAACCCCTAATTATTTCATTTTTATAATGTGACAGAAAGAAAGAAGCAAATCTGAACTGATTTCTGGCAGTATGCAGTGTTAGCATTCTGGGATCATTTTCCATACACAGATCTACCAAAATAGAAACAACAACCATTAAAACAGTTTAAAAAAATAAACTTGCTTTCACTACAGATAATAACACTTCTCCCCACCCTGAAAAAACATCCTTTTATTTGTCAAGTCAAGAAAAAAGGTCATGACAGTTTTCATAGAATTTGGACAATTTGCAGCCAGCTCTACCAACGACAAACGACAGCTGAGAGCTGTAACTCTGGGGTAGGAGGGACAGCTCAGCACTGAGGGATTCATTCTTTCCTGTATTTGCATTTCTGTAGTATTGCTATTTCACGCGTTAGAAAAGAATTTGTACACATAGACACCCAATCCTAAATTTGTGTCTCTTTTCAGGCAGTTATATTTCTGTTTCTCCTGCCTGTCCTTCCAGTTTTTCCTTAATAACTCCAGCCTATCTGGGTTAATTTCTGGAAAAGCCCAACTATAGTTTTCTGATAAGGAAAAAAAATTAAATAAAAAAAAAGTTGTGAAAGTTTGAAAGATACTACATTCATCCTGCTTTTCTCCACTCAGTTTCCTTTTCTGACTGTGCTGGTTTGGGTTGGGACGGAGTTCATTTTCTCCATGGTAGCTGTTATGGGCCTGTGGTTTGGATTTCTGCTGGAAACAATGTTGATAATTCAGGGATGTTTTCCTTATTGTTGAGCAGTGCTTACACAGAGTCCAGGCCTTTTCTGATCCACACCAGTGAGCAGGCTGGGGCTGCACGAGGACTTGGGAGGGGACACAGCCAGGACAAGTGACTCCCATGGACCTAAGGGATATTCCAGATCGTGTGGCCATAAACTGGAGGAGGAGAAGAAGGATGAGGGGGGCACTGGAGCTGCCTTGTGTGTAATGCTTACAGTCGAAGGCAGTTGGGCAGCAGTGACCTGCAAGAACCAACTGCTAGCAAGCCAAGCATGTTCTGAAGATGTGAACATATCTCCCAATGCAAAATCCAGCCTCTTCTGATGGAGCATGTTGGGTAGCACAGGACAGGAGTGCTGCCTGCCATGCATGTCCCCCAAGCAGCATCCTATCTGGCACAACAGTTTTTCAAGGCTGTAAGGGGCTGGCTGCACACTGTTTAGTTCTCTTATGGCCTTTGGAGTAGCTGCTCTCTGTAGCAGTAAGATTCCACCAATGATTTCCTCCTAAGTGAGGAGAAGACCTCCATGAGGGATGTTAGACCCACTCCATGGCCACACTAACAGAGCATGAGAGCAGAGTAAGCCAGGACAACGTTTACAGGGGGTTTGTCCTACATTTTCAAGTTCAGTTCTGGTTGTGCAGACTCAGAGTCACCTGGCAGAAAGCTCAGAGCACCTATTCTTTAAAAATTACTCGTTCCCCAGTATCTCAAATTAGACATCCAAAGGATTAATAAATCTGCAGCACTAATATTCAGTTTCCTATTTTCACTAGCAGCAGCTTTTGCAAGGATAATTTAATTCTTCTGTTTCATCTAGCATTGAGGCTTGTAAACCCCTTTGAGGATCCCTACCAGGAATTCATCAACATGAAGGATATATACTGGGAAGATCATAATCAAGTCAATCAAGGGGAGAAATTCAAAAGCTTTGCCACTAAAGGAATCAAACATAAAAGCCTCCCTGGGGGGGAAGAGGTTTATGTACCATGCCTGGCCTATGTTAAGAAAATTAAAACTCGTTTCACAACATAAAAGAGCCAAAGTGTCAAGTCACTAAAACCAGTTTCCAGTACAGATGCCCTTTTCCAGACTGGTTTATGAGGGAAATACAAATTTATAATGCACTTAAAGAAACACAACTGACAAAAACATAACTAAGGGATATATACAAGGCAGACAGCATAGAGCATAAATTAAACAAGGACAATTTAAATGCAATTTAGCAGCCGTCTATGTTGCTATAACGAAGAACACTTCTGTTTATATACATGGCAAACTTCTTAGTTTTTCAGAGGAAATGTTTGCAGAACAGATACTTCTAAGTATCTGCCTAACATAGGAGTTGAGGTTTGCTGTTATTATTTCCCAGAGCCTATTCAGATAAAGGTAGCAGCACATGAGAAAGGGAATCCAGACTGCTGCTGGGTGTGTGACAACGAATGATAAATGGACTTGGGGTTGCTGCCTTTTGGTTCTGTTGGAACAGGTAATTCTCCTCTTCCCTACCCTTTGTTCAGCAATTTTGTTTTGAAAGCCTGAACATTTAAGGTAATACATGTTTTAAATAAATAGTTCAGAGAAGGATATAAAGAAATCAGTTTTCTGAAGAAGACTGTCAGTGTTCTGCAGAAAAGGAGAACAGGATATATAAACTGATTGTTACAGGGCACATATCAAAAAACAAGGTAATCACGTTTTCTTGCATGCAAAAAGGATCGTCTACCAGTTCCTTTCCAAAACTGTCATTTCCATTTGAAACTGTGTCATATAGAAGACTCAGCAGAAATGAAATAGAAAATTTGACTGAACAGAAAAGTGGAGCATTTTAACCTTTCAGAAGTAAGATGACCTCTAATTTTATGTAAGTAGAGTTTTGGGAAATGCACCTTCTATATAACTGGATAAACATTTTGTTGCCCCCAAGAAGAGCCATAAAGAATCTGGTGGAGATTTTTCAAAGCTGCCTTAGGGGATGGATGTCTAATCCCCATTAAAATTAACAGAAACTGGCTCCTCAGACCCTGTCAATGGCTTTGAAGAGTCAACTCCATGGGGTACTATGTAATATCAAAGAGCAGGGATGAGTTAACTGCATCCCATGGGAATCACTCATTTGTTCATCTGAATAAAAAGGAAGGAAGGGGAAGGAAGACAAAACCAACCAAAATAATAACAGTAATAATAACAAGAATAATAATAGAGATTGAGCTAAATATCCAAATAGATTTTCCCAATGGGCTTTAATAACTTTAAACATTGTGGAAGGCTTTTTAATGGTCACTGGAATTCTCTGACTAAACTGAAGACTCAGATCTTTTCTGTTATGAGGATATAAAGTAGCAAATCATTTTTGGCTAGAACACAGTTACTTATTTTTAAGTTTGCCAATATTCTCATTTTATTTTCTTAAGGTTAAAGACAAGCCATTAGATAGTAAGAATGAAAAAGAAATAATTAAAATGTGATTGTAAGTGGTGAGAGCTTCCAGCTATCCAAATGCCAGCCCCATTAAAGCTGAATTTTTTTAAATGAACATTATTAATCCTGAAAACTTTGAAACAATTTCCAGCTGGACTTAGAAAGTATTTTTAATTTAAGACCTTAAATTATTACAAATGTTTATGAACTGCTGTTCTTACTGAGAATTGGTAATACCCATGGCAGAGAAACTGGAACTAGATGATCTTTAAGGTCCCTTCCAACCCAAACCATTCCATGATTCTCTAATAAAACTTAGAGGCAGCAACTTAAAAACTGACAAAACTGAACAAGAATCACTGGAACTTGTGTTGAGGAACTTATATATTGAACTCATATTTGAAGAAAAGCTTAATTTGATTTACTGACATATTTAATGAGGACATGAATAAAAACATCAACAGTTTCATAAGACTGGATCAACAGTTCGTATTTAGGAATTTGTAATAATTTATTCTGGTGGGATTCCCAAAACATACACTGAGTATGGGCAACACTTTCTGTTTCCCCAGCATTATCCAAGGTAAAAACTTCTTTCACACCTATCTGAAACAGAGATCCTTCTAACCTCTTGATGACAAAGATGCTTGGTCTCGTTTCATGGGCTGGGAAACTGAGGCTCGGGAGATAACGCAGTTTGCCCCAGGTGAGCAGCAGAGCCAGGCCCTGCCATGCCCACACCCATGGGGAGGAACTGGGGCAGCTCCCAGGGCTCTGCGGGGCAGGGCTGGGCACTGTTCCCTCTCCTGGAATCCACCTGCACTGGGTTGGGAGCACTGGGAATGATGTGCCTGCTTTGAAGAAAGCTGCAGCACTGACACAGCTCTCAGCCTCACTGAGAGATTTAAAAGTCACTGTAATTTTAAAAATCACCTACTTTTCTTTCTTTTACAGGAGAAAAACTCTTCCCTAGAAAGACTCCACAATAAAAAATAAAATTGCTTGTTTTGAGATTATGTACAAAGTCTTTTTCTTTAGCTGCTTTTGATATTTAGAGGTGGTGTTTGTTGCAATGCAGAGAAATACATGTGAGTGGAAATGAGAGCTTTGACAGTATTAAGTTTCCCTTTCAATTAAACAGCTCCTGCTTCTCAGACAACCCACACTCGGTAGAAGCATTTCACTCAGCTTTTCTCCTGACCTCTGGTTCAAGGGTTTTATTTTTACAGAATAAAATGAGAGTGGGTCCATAGTTAGGTGCCAAACTGGGGTGGAAGTCACCACAAAAACATGAATAATGCTCAACATTACCAGAAGTAAATTAAGTCTAACTAAACAAGCCATGGCAAACAGAGTAAACTCACACTCTAAGGTGGATGTTCACACAGAAGGCAGTTATAAACTGAGTGTGGCCTGCAAATCAATCAGCCCCCTGCCTCTACCTAATGAGACCCTTTTCTTTATTGCATTTTTATAGACTTATAAAAGCAGCATAGGATGGATTATATGGGCTGTCTGTCTACCCTGTCCATCTGTCGCTCTGCTATTGGTGTTCACCCCCAGAGACCAGGATAGTACTCGACAGGAGTTGGAACTTAAGGGAATTCAGACATGATTGAGAGACTTTTTAAAAAAATAACAAGACAAGAGCAGATGAAAAATGGCTTCCCCACTAGAAGAGTGATTTCAGCAACACCAGTTTGTAACAAGGACTGTAAAATCAAAATGAGTCAACAGGAAAACTTCACCACAAATGCAGCACAATGCTTCAATAGCCTTTGTGTGAGACGCATGTGAATGTCAGTCCTAATGCAGGTTAAAAACACAGACAATTTCTCAGAACTCTAAATGGAACATAATTACTTAAAAAAACAGGTTATGTCTATTTGGGTAGAATTATTTTAACGTTCTAGGATAATGACTTCATTTAACACGCATTACACAAAAGACATTTTTGGAGCTATTCCCACAGAATCAAAGCTTTCCTGTTCACGTAACTCATTTTTGTGATTTTTTATTTTGTCAGTGTTGCTGTAAACAATGTGCTGCCCATTGCAGGGAGGGGAGAGGAGAGATTGTTTAAGGAAAAATAGTCATCCCTCCGCAGAATTTTGTAGTTACATTTACCAGCTGCATGAGTGTTCTGATAAACTGCCAAAAAGGGTCACTATAAAGCAACAGTCCTTTAAAGTTTTAATCCCTATTAAAGGAAATTATCTGGACTCTCTCCAGAAACATTTTGGGGGGGAGAAAGGGGCAAAAGCTTCCGCAGGAGATCAAATGTTGTTGATTATAAATTCATTACCAGCATAGCTGCTAACTTCAGTAAATTAACAAGGAACTTTTATTACATCCAATCAAGCTCTTGTTAAAGATAACAAGTTCTTTTCATTCCTTGTATTTGTATAACAGTCACTTTTCTGCAACTCATCAAAGCTTGTTGCGAATCCATGTGAAAGTACTACTCTCTCTTTTAACTGCTTTTTAAAAAAATAATGAAACCTTATGATCACAGTGAAAAAGCATTGATTATGTTAAAAATATTCCAACATAAAAGATTGGGAATTATAGAGAAATCTACCCCAGTATCAGCAAAGAGACTGATATTCCACAGCAGAAGAGTCCTAAAATGATGACTTTGTCACACTTGGTTATATTTTGTTTGTATGGAAGAAACTTAGTTGAACAGTCCCTTTAGGAAATCTGATAGTGCAACAAAGATCCATTATGGTTTCACTTGAGAGCAGGCATTCACTCACATATTAATTGCTAAAAAGCTATTTTACATAATCAGTTCAACCATATGATTATGTTAAGAATCCTTTCTTTATCAAATAACTAAAAATAGGAGGGAAGAATGTTTTGCTTTGAAGCTTCTCACTAATAATGCATTTTACAGTAAGTTAAGGATTTTCTAAAAAGATAACTACTTCAAAAGCAAATACCTTGGTGACAGGCTGTTGTACTGAGATTCCTTTCTTACATGTCCTGCCCTAAATACATATTTTTCATGCATTTCATTTGTCTGCTGTCCAAGTTTACCAGTGATGAAAGAAACCTTCCTGGAAACTATTTAAGAAAGTTCCAGTGCCCACTGAAATCACTGTCTAGACTGGATTAGTTTAATATGAGAAGTTTTCATATAAAACTTAAAATTATCCCTATAATAAAGCATGATAAAAGCATACACAATTGATGAGAATCATCATTTTAAAAAAGGCAACACAAAACAATTTCGCTCAGTCCCACCCCTCTAGCAGTACTAAAAGAAAATAAAGCCTAATGGATAATGTGTGCCTTTTTAGATAAATCAGCTAAAAATCCTTCTAATATACAGTAAGGTGTTTCTACAATTTTAAACACTTTTCCCTACTCTCAGTAGCTTATTGCTTATTACTAATATTGCTTGAAACCCTTTGTTCTAACAAGCTATTAAAGTAGAAGCTTTTTCTGAAAGTGTAGTTCTTTTGTTTATTTCTTTTCCATGTCTGTTGGCCAAAATGAAACACTCATGCACAGAGAAGTTGAACATGAAGATGGTCATTTCTTCTCTTCCCAGTAGGACACAGTTGTATCTGGGCAGCTTTCCATTGTGTGTTGTCCCGGCACAGAAGTGTTTGAAAATCTTCTGTAGCGGCACAGTCCAAAAGTCAAGAGGTGAAGCTGAGAGAGCAGCCACCTGCAGTCTTTTTATTTCTGCATAATATCAAATACATTTGACTTAAAATGTTCTTGGACAGCTTTAGCATCCTGTAATTCCCATGTAATGCATCCCTCCTCCCCAAAGCAGTGTAAGGTTCATTGGCTCTGGTTAGGTAAAAACAGTCATTGTGCATAACGAACATTATGCAATGAGCTGATGGAAGGCCTATGGAGCAGCACTGTGGTTCAAAGCATAAGCACTCATTTGCCACAGGAGAGTCAGTCAGTGCTGAATGCTGCCACTGATTTTCTGCAGAGCCTTAAGCAAGTCGCCTCATCTTTGTGACATCTCCTTTGTGCTGTGCTGACCAAGAAAGGAGGAGTTCTAGTGTACTGCTGATGGTGTGGGGCTGGCTTGGCCCTTGCTCTTAGCCTGGGTCTCTCAGATGCCTCAGAACCTGAAGAGAGCAGCTTTTTCCTCAGAGCCACTCTGCTGGCAGTGTTACAGCACTGGCCATCTTGTGTTTGATCTCCTATCCTGTTCCTCTGCAGAGTTGTTGGTGCCACTCCTTTAGTGAGAGGATGAGAGGACGTGGCCTTGAGCTGTGGCCAGGGAGGTTTGAAGTTGGACATCAGGAGGAATTTCTTCATGGAAAAGCTTGTTAAACATTGGAATGAACTGCCCAGGCAGGTGGTGGAGTCACCACCCCTGGAGGTGTTCAAGAAATGACAGGACATGGCACTTAGTGCCATGGTCTAGTTGATCAGGTGGTGATCAGTCAAGGGTTGGACTCAATGACCTCAGAGGTCTTTTCCAACCTAAACAGTTTTGTGATTCTGAAATTCCTGAGTAACTCAAGTTGTCTACTTGGACAATGGCAAGGACTGGGGTAATTCACCTTGATACATGAGGAGCGAAAAGCCCTGGATACAATGTGAGATTTAAGAGGTGAAAACAGGTGTCCCACATACACCCAAGTGTCCCACATTTTTCACTGAACAGGAGAATCCTAGCTGAAGCTGAACTGAGCTCTGTTGTCCTTGCAGGGTCCCTTGCAGAACCAGGACACAAGATGTTGCTGTTACCACAGCACTGGTTCTCCCCTGCAACTTCCAGGTTCTCTGCAGAACACAGCAAGGCAATACTTGTATTTAATAAATGAGTCCTTCCTGCCCAAGGATGCACAGTCACTATGGGATCTAGGAAGGACAAAACAGAACACAAGATACCCAACTTAAGAAAAAACAAAGCAGCTGAAATGAAGTTGTCCAGAAAAGATAAGGGACTGATGAAAGAAGAGGAATCATAGAGAAAGAAGACAAAGTGGACTCTGTTCACAAAAATCTCTCTTAAAGGATTGTAACAGTAAATTGGCCCTGTGTGCCAGAAGCTTCCACAAAATAGCTATGATTTCTCTTTCTCTGTGTTTAAACAAATCTGCTGTCATCTGAGTTTGGTGACACATGATCTATAACCGCGAGGAAATTCAGTCAGCTTTCTCTTTCGAAGCAGACTCTTGCATGAGCAGCAGCCACAGCTGACAGGCGTTCTCCTTGGGCTGGGGACTGGTCCGTTCTTCAAAATAAGCCAAATGTCAGGAAAGCTGCTCTGCCACAGGCAAAATGTAACAAAATATACTGAAGATTTTTCTTGCAGCTGCAGGCAGAAAGAATCACTAACAAAATCATGCAACTCCCCCCAAAAAATACAGCTTGAAGATTTGTTTTCTGCATTAAAAACTTAAAAATGGAACAGCCTATGAACAGAAATAATAATAGGTTATATGTAAGCTTGGTAACAACACCCATACACACATTTCCTCCTTTGAACCATAGATCTATTGGCTGATGCAGGATACATAAATATTCTGCACCTTGTACAAGTCACAAGCAACAATCTCTGCTATTGATATTTATCATGCGTTCAAATGCTGATTGAAATTTGAACATTTAAAACTGAAAAAATTACCTTAATAGTTATATAAAAATGTTTCCTTCTAGTACCAGCAGCAATTACATATCATTAAATATAAGTTAAACCTCCTATGGTTTTTTTCCCTCTCCTTTGTTTGCTTTGTTTCTGTACTTGTCTTTTATCCCATTAAATTCATTGGCTAAATTAGTCACTGCTATCTAAGAATGATTTCATAATTAACCAAATGGAAAAAAAAATCAAGATGTTTCCAATTCCCTAAAACCCAGTCTTACCCACCCACTCCAACATCTGCAGATGGTAAGCACAGTGTGTCTCTTCATTAAAATCAATAATGTGAGTTAATATCTCCATACAATAATCTTTTGATCTATACCAGGACTATTTGCAATGCCCAGCTCTGCACTCATTGCCGAGGCAAAACTGACTCGTGAATCAAAGAGAGTTTAGCTCCATTAATGGCTGAAGGAAAGAGCTCTTTGCTCTTGGCAGTAAGTCCCTGGAAGATACCCATAAAAAGCAGAGTGCTGTGGGGATATTTGCCTTTGCATTCAGCAGCTGCAGGAAGGTGTCTCAGCTCGGGGAAGGCAGCCCCATTTTGGTGAAGCAACTGCTGGTGGCAACACATGAACACATTTTTTGTGGAGCCAATGGGTTTCAGTAGGAAGTCCTTACATTCTGCTACAGTTTCAGCGTCTTACAATTTCAGAAGGGACCTAATTAAGCAGTAATACATCGTGAGAGATATTAAGGACTGTTGGCCTCAGGTATTAAAAAAATTAGTCAAATCCAAATACCCTTTTAAATTGACCTTGGGCATTTTGAAACAGATTTTAAATCTTTGAGGTTTGTGTTTCAGGGTTTTTCTCACAACAGCGGGCTCAAGAACTTCTTCTTGAGTAAGCTAAGATGCATGTAGAATCAAATTATTCTAGCAGCTGAGGCCTTAGGTAAAAAATACTAAAATCATCAAAAAATATTAGCTATTTTTCTATGTTCTATAGGTTCATAATTACCTTCCATGGCAGTTCAAGGGAAGAGACAGGAAAATTAGTTCTCTGAATTATAGAATATATTTTTATAATGCTTCTCATTCAGTTCTGTTTATTTCATACTTCTGCAGGTTTCATTTTGTATTTACAAAAGCCCTGAGTACAGGGTCATGTTAAATCAGGGGTGGTTCTGCCCAGGGCTTTTCTCTTAATGGATAAGACTGGGAAGGTGATTGCTGTAGGGTTAGGTGGTTTAGAGACCAACCTCCCTTCAGAGATGTTCTTTCAAGGAATGCTGCTGCAACCATTGCAGACCAAAGAGATGCAAGAAAATTTGGGTTTCTGTGACCAAAGAGTGGTGATTGTATTCATTCACTGAAGGCTGAGCAGACTGTATTTCAGCCGTTGATGGTTATTCCCAGAACATGCAATTAAAATGCAGCTGTTCATTAGGAAAACGATACACTTTTCTTGCATAAGTAAGGGGCAAATAAAGGGGTCATTTTTGGTTCAAAGCCAGTCTGTGAATAAATGCTGGATAGGAGATTTGAAATACAATTTGACAATCTGCAATAAAGAGGCAAGACTTGAACCAAGAACAACAATAAGCTTTTGAAAGTTGAAAATATGACTTGGAAAAAGACTTCAGAATTACTTTAAATAGTCAAAAAATCAATACTAGCAACACACTGAATTTAGCTATTTAAAACATTAGAAATTTCTAGGAACTTTTCTTCCTCAAAATAAATATCAACCCCAAAAGATATGAAGTCTCATAAACAACTATGTATGCAATATTTAAAAATTCACAGAAGAAGTAAGAGGCAGATTCTCACTTCCACACAGACCTTCATTACTGCTGTATCAAGTCGGAAATTTTCCAAACTGCCAGTTTCATTCCTTGTTTAAGGTCAGTTTTATTTATTGCAATGTGAAAATGACCTTTTTGCAAATACAGAGTGACTATATGGTATGAGGGCTGATCTGATTGTTATCTAAAATAAGAGGAGAAGAGAAAAGAAAACCACTTGCTACTATGCTTTTTATTCATCTCCTTATTCAACACTGACTCACATTCCTTGAAATGTTTGGACCTGGGGGAAAGGCAGCTCTGTGTTTGCAGTCTGATACCAGCAAACTTTCAGAGGGTGCTGTACAATCAACATTTCACAAAACCTGGTCATGCAGAAGTGGCTGTTGTCCTAAGGCTTGTGGATTTATCCACAAGTAAGTCCTTTCCAGTCTGGGATCCTTCACTGAGGTAGCAGGTGTGTTTTTGCACTCTTCCTCAAAACTTGTTTTCGCTTTCTAATTCAAATATCCATGAGTAAAAATTGCTGGTTGGGAGTTGCACTCAGAAAGGAAAGGCTGGTTTATCTATTGCAGTTTCACCAGGAACAATGGCTGGAAATGTCACATAGCTCCAGAACAGAGTAAGACTCAAAAAATGAATACAATTGAAAGAGGTGTGTTTTAGTCACCCCAGTAACATGGCACACACTCTTGGCCATTAGGAGATAAGGCCTGCTTGTTCCATTAATTAGAGAAAGGCATTGTTCAAAGATTAGACCAAGGAATTAAAGCAATATGATCACTCCAAGGTGGTTTTCATTGCACAGGCACCAACTGAATAAAGGTGATTCTTACCTCTAGGGCATAATGTACTTTTATTCCAATAACTGTATCTATGGTATGACTAAGCATTACTGTATAATTTTAATAAAAATCAATTCAGACTAACTCATCCATACCTCTAAAATTGTGTGCACTCTCACTTTCAGTTCATTCTCTGTCAAATATCAACATTTAGAACAAACATTTACATTTTTATGATATTAAGCCATGCTTATTCGGACATATCTCCTCAGAGACCTGACTTCCCAAGGTCATCTTACGTGCCTAAATTCCTGTGTCAGAGGCCATATTATGAATTATTAAAACTAAAGGAAAAAACTGCACTGAATTATTAGTTTTTCATTATTCATTTTCATATTTATTACAAGACCAGGAAGAATATAGGAAAACAGATGCTCTTCATCTCTGAAAACGTGCTTGTCCAGTTCAGTTCCAAATCAAACCAGATAATAAAAAATGTCAATTGAATAAATAAAAAAAATTATTAGCTAATGTGAGGAAACCCAGACTACCCACGAGAGAACTCTCAGCCACAAGGCTGACAGTTTTCATCCACAGCAAGAATTTCTGAGAGTCTCTTTTTTTGCCTTCACAACCAAGAGTTTTCTTGCCCAAATCTCAGTGGGAAGTTGAAAGGCTATTTATTTTCTCTTGCCCTCTGGATTTCTAACTGAAATCCAACCTGCTTATGATATTTAATATTCCAATAGCAACTGCTGCAAACCCAGAAATATTCAGGACTGACCATGCAAATGATAATTAAAAAGCACATGAGAATCCTCATTCTCCAGAATCCATATTCCAGCTCTCTCCGGATTATACCACCTCTGTCAATCTCTTCTTAGAGAGAATAACCTAGAAACACACCCCTAAGGACACTTAGTGAGCTAATCCCTCTGTTTACAAATTCTAACCCAGCAAACAGACACATGTCATTTTCTAAGCAGGTTGGTTAATGTTCAATTCCTACACATATTTGAAGAACTGGATACCGTTCTTGAACAAATAATAATAAAGGCTTTTGCTTTGATTCAAGGCATGAGCACACAACCACACAGATGCTCGCAAAGGCAATATGAGGGATACACCTGAGGTAAAAGCAAAGAGAAATATCCTCTGGTAAAGGTATCTTTCTGCTAACAAAACAGGACCATAATGCCAGTTCAAAACAACTAACCTGTCTGCCAAAGGCTTTGGCTGTAGCCAATGGCACTATTTCACCTCAGTAAGTTGGTTCATGACTGCAAAACTTGGCCAATGGCTCACAGGGAACACAGCAACTAATAAGAGTTTATGTGATGGTGTTTATGTTAAATGTTGCATGCAATATTTGCCATCCAAAAGTATATTGGAAGCAGCTATTCTGGAGCTTTGAACAAGCGTGCTGCAGATGAGCTTCACTGCTTCTGTCTTTCATTAATTTTTGTCAAGGTAGTGCCCTGGTTCCTATCAGAACTCCAGCCACCATGGCATGGTAAGGAGGATCATGCTGATGGAAATAAAAACTTATCCTTTCAAGACATTTGAAAAAGGTCCATCTGAAAATTCACAGGCATGCATGCATCCATCCGGCCCACTGTTATTGTGAATTGATCCAGAAACTTTACCTCAACCATCTGGGTCAAGAACAATTTTTACACTATTAAGTTCACCACCTGAAACTACAGGATATAAATAAAACCACAGGATAGGATATCAATATCCTGCTATACAAAGGAAGAGACAGCATTACAGAGAGAGTTTTAGAACTTCTCCATTAAACTTCAATATTTAACATTCCAAATCTGAACAGCATTTTGTGGAATGGAACATACACAGGAAAGTTAAACTTCCATTTGGTAAAAAAATACCCCACTAGTTCACCCTTAAAACTGCCTCGAGGGGAAGCCGTATGAGGGGCGGCTGAGAGCACTTGGTGTGTTCAGCTGGAGAAGAGGGGACTGAGGGGAGACCTCACTGCAGTTTCAGCTTCCTCGTGAGGGGCACAGGAGGGGCCGGCACTGATCTCTTCTCTGTGGTGATCAGTGACAGGACGTGAGGGAATGGCCTAAAGTTGTATCAGGGGAGGTTTAGGTTGGATAATAGAAAAAGGTTTTTCCCCCAGAGGGTTGTTGGGCAGAGGAACAGGTTCCCCAGGGCAGTGGTCCCAGCCCCAAGCCTGAGAGAGCTCAAGAAGCATTTGGATGATATTCTCAGGCACATGCTGTGATGCTTGGGGATGGTCCTGTGCAGGGCTAAGAGTGGGACTTGATGATCCTTGTGGGTCCTTTCCAACTCAGCATGTGCTGTGATTCTGTGATTCTGTGAATTTCTACACAGTACATTTGTCAAGTGAGGGAAGAAGCCACCAGGTCCAATATTCTAAAATTTGCAACATCTAAAGTGATGCTCTTAAAGTCATGTTTAAAGAGATTGTTCAATACTCTCTCTTATATTCTGTGAATATCACAGCTCACATGATATAATTAAATCCATTTGTAGGCATCAAAACAGAAACCTCTGCCTTTACACAGTCACCTGCATCATACATTGACTTCAGTATATTTTGCAGGCACTCATTTCAGATAGAGACTTCCTTCAGGTGCACACAACTCCAGTCAGCCAGAGTGCCTTCTCTTTGGAGTACTCTTTAAAAGACAAATGTTGAAAAGGCATGTTCCTTCCTCCTTTGCAGTGAGTGGATTCTTTGAGGAAATGGGAGTATTAACTGTGATACAGCTACCCTTTTTGTCAAATTCTTTCACAAAGAGATCACTGCTTCTGGGACCCACAGGCCCACGTATTATTCACAGACCACACACTGGGAGGAGATGCATTGACCTCAGGTCTGTTACATCACCATTAGTGTTACTCCACCCAGGATCTGAATAGTTTATTTGGATGAAGTTTCAGAAGTTATCAAGAGCAGCCTGCATAACAAGTCACAGACTTGGTCTGATTCAGTTTTGAAAGTCTAAACAGTGTTCAAGGAGTCAAAGAGGTCAAACTTTCCATAGTTTTTTGGGAGAGGTTGGTGTGTTTTTTTAATTTATATTACAGATTCTCTATTTTATTGCTTGGTCTCAAGGAAATGAGAGAAAGTGTTCATCTGTACTCATTTATCTTATCTGTCATTTAGAAGAATCATACAAAAATCCCTTCTGGATGACATGGCCTCCTGAATTCTACAAGCTGGACATGAGCAAAGAGCACAGTCTCCAGGGCCAGAGTGCCGGGTTCTCCTTTTGTACAGCTGAAGCAACAAGGAGCAAGTCAGAAATTACTGAGGATTCCTTCCCTTGACACAAGGGATCCTTTGGGTGGATGGATGACAGGGTAACCCACTTTATTCAACAAATGCACGTCCTTCCTGGGGCCTGTCAGAGGTTTTAAGCAACTAAATGGATTGGGAGGAGACATAATAATGTAAAAAGTCTTTGGGCAGCAGAATAAAGGACTGCACAGCCTTGAATGTGTGCTGCATTAGACAGAAAGCCAGAATCTTATTAAGACTGAGGGAACAGAAAGAGACCTGCCTTCCGTGTCTTTCTCTTTTCCGATGTACTGAGCATAAACCCAGCAAGAGAGAGAACTGTGCTTTTGGTTTTTTCATTTCTCAATCCATTTATCCTTTCATGTGCCCACAGGAAAAAGGGCGGAAGTAACAGAGAGGGTTAATGGCTTCACTACAGTTGACTGGTGTTAAAGCCAGGGCAGATGTGGGCTTTAATTAGAAAGCAGCTGCACATACATAAACCACAGCAATCTTAATCCAGAGAGTGACAATGTGAATACAGACCTCGTGCAAAAGCACATACCTTTAATCTGCATTTGTCTGTGGTTTTGGGGGAAGGGTTTCAGCAGAATTCTATCCAGGAGCTCATAGGAGATAGAAGGAAAAAGTACATATATGTCTAAAATTCAGAAAAGGGCACTAAGAATGTAAACAGAAAAGAATAAAAATAACCACATAGATCAAGTTCCTCAGCACCAAAACAGAGCAGTAAAGTTTTCCATTACCTTTCAGAGAACAGAGCTCTCCCACTCTGAGCAAGGCTACAGCTGTTCTCACGGCTTTCCCTTGAGCATTGATTATGCTGGACATCCTGTGAGCCCCCCACAAACTGGTAATTATATCTAGAATTAAGCCCTTTAGGAATTCAGGTACCCAATTTGCTAGGAATGCTGCAGAGGAGGAGGAAACCATGAACACCAAATTTACTCTGCTAATTTTTGCCATGGTGCACTGGGTCAAATGTGGAGGTTCCCTTGCCAGGAGGCAGGTCAGTGCAGAGGAAGCAGAGCCGCCAGACAAGCCGGGCGCTGCACACTCCCTTCCCACCTGCAGGCAGCAGCAAAACCATGCATCCTGCTCCCAGTATAAAAAGTGCGTTACCCATTAAGGCCCAGAAAGTCCGTTAAGTCTGAAGCCCACAGGCTTGTTCAGGCTATGTATAAGTATATGCCCAAGTACTCCAGAGAGAACAATTTTGGCACTTCCAAGTATCCCCAGAGGAGTGTCCATGTCCTGCCTCATCACATGTGCTGCATGTGCAGTGTCAATGGGTGCAATGCACTCTATATTGTCAGCTCTCCTCAGCTCTAAGGGTCTAAATCTTCAATGGATCTGAACATACAGAAGAGGGTGGGTAAGCTGGGAGTTTTTATATCTCACATATACTCCAGTAAACCATTTCCCTTTCTGTGTTGAGTAATTGTCCATATGCAGTCTTACACTCTTAGGATGCTTACTATTCCCTGACTTTCTCACTCCACCAGTGTCGATTACTTGGATGAGAAGTCCCTGACACTCAAAAGGACACATAGAGAAAAAGACAATTCTGTCAAGAACTGCAGCAGCCCCGGAAGCTTCTGTAATAGCACAGGGGCTCCTGGCAGGAACTGTGGCCTTGTGGAGAATGGAACCCAAAGTGAAGCAGGTTTTCTGACAAGACTTGCGATCCCACAGGAGAGCCACGTGTGGACAGTCAGTTCCTGATGGACTGCACCCCATAGGAGAGACCAACACTGGTGCGCTTTGTGAAAAACTGCAGCTCGTGGGAAGGACCCATGTTGGGAGAAGTTCACACAATCAGTAAAAAAAAAAACAAACAACAAAACATGCAGGGGGAAATCTTGTGTGGGATCTACACAATATCTAGGCAAAACTGCCTTATTTCTAAATCCATATTGGAATCCATCTCTTGAGTAACCCTGGCGTACACACACAGACAGCATGACCTTCAGTTGACAGATGAGAGCAGTCCAGAGTCTTGGATTCTGTTTAAAAGCCGTCAGTGATTCACTGCCAAAGGACAGCTCACTTCTGGCCAGCTTCAGTGGGGAAGCCACTCAGGCACTGAAGCTGGCTGGGTACCATATGTGCCAAAGCAACAGCACATGATATGAACCAGAGGGGCAGGAGGGGAAATAACTAATAACTCTAATATCAGCTTTTTTCACTTTTCAGCTGTAATAAAGTGCCTATGCATACATATGCAGGCACTCTAATGAGGGGCCTGATTTCCAAAACAATTGAGTCTCCCGTAGTTTCTGTGGAAACTGCTTTATAAAAATCTAGTCTCTTACAAGGGACAAAAAATGCATGTGCATACTAAAGCCCAGCCACTGTTCTTAACAAGAACATATTAATATTTCGGTTTATATATCATAACAGTTGGGGATGGCACAAGGCTGATCAGCGAACTGAAGTGGGATTACAACATAAGGCCAGTATTAATTGTGTAAGCAAAAGCTGAGGTTGGTAACCTTTTATGTGCAGACTGAATATTACAGGGGAAGAACTCCAGAGAAATCCGACAGATGTTCTTTGCTTCAGCCAGTTAGGGAGGGAGAAGAAGAAAACAGATATTCAAAGAAATAAAAAGGGGAAAAGAAAACATGTGGTTAAACATTCCTTTGATAGACTGATAAGCTGAAATAATTGAGGATGACAATATTTTTAAATTCCACACAAACATTTGGGCCTGCTAGTTTGAGAATTTTGTCCCTTGTCCTCATAACTGACACTAGTCAAAGTGCCAGAGCTATGGAGGTTACTGCCACAGGATGTTGTAATTGTAAGACCCACAACAGGACACCAAAGGGTTCCAGTTTAGAAATTGAGAGTAATAAAAAATATTTACAAATAGTGTTTACAATGTTTGGAGTGATGGTTTTGGCAAAGGAGCATCATGAGACACTTTCCCCTCAATGTTTACATTAAACCATAGGAGCATTGTGGATCTATCCTTTCATCACAGCTTTTAAGGCAAATTCTATGCACGACTGTAACAAAGGAAATAAAAGAATCATAGAATGGTTTGGGTTGGAATGGATCTGAAACCCCCTAACACGGGCAGGGACACCTTCCACTAGATCCATTTGCTCATGGCCCTGTCCAGCATAGCCTTGAACATTTTTAGGGATGGGACAACTGCAATTTTTCTGGGCAACCTGTTCCAGCACCTCACCACTCTCATAGTGAAGAATTGTGTCTTCATATCTAATCTAAATCTGTTGTCTTTCATTTTGAAGCCATTCCACCTTGTCCTTGTCATGATCTGTTCATCCCCTAGCCTGGATTGAAACAGGGGGTTGTCCCAACCCAGGTGCAGCACTTTGCACTTGGCCTTGTTGAACCTCATGAGATTCCTATGGGCCACTTCTTGAGCTTTTCCATGTTCCTCTGGATGGCATCTCATCCTTCAGGGGTGCCATTGCATCACTTAGCTTGGTGTCATCTGCAAATCTGGAGTATGGGTGTGGAGTTCATGGATTTGGAATTCCTGATGGTCATTGTTACTAAGACTAACATTGAGCAGAAATCAACCATCAGATTGGGCAGAAAACAACTCTTTATAAAGGTAGGTGAATCTGAAAGTAATGGTCACCCACATAGTCCTTAATTGGACGACTGCTTAACGAAGGTTCTGATTTGCTCCCATTTCATTTGTGGGTATGTACCACATTTCCTTCATTCCCCAAATATCTCAGTGATGGCTGCTGACATTTCTGTGCACAGAAAAGTAACTAGTAAAGTATTTAATATATTGCAGCTTCTTCAATTCAACCTAACTGCAGGAAATAGCCATTTTGTCTGTCAGTGCTTCAGGGACCAATTGCCAGCACCCGATAAAACACTGGTAGACCTCAGAAATGCAGGAGTCACTAGCAGAGAGTGAGGAATCTGTGACTGAATTGCACTGCCTCCAAATTAAATCTTTTTGCCCCAATCTTCAGCTATAAGTTAATGTGCTGCAGTAATTTCCTAACATCCTGCAGCTACTTTTTCATGTATCTTCTTTTGTACAGAGCACACTGAAGTGAGGAGTGATGGGAAGGTCAGATTTGTTTTGGAAAAGTCCAAAAGCTCTTTCTGCAGCACAGTTATTAGGAGAGCTGTGAGAAGGCCCAGTGGCAATGATATATAGATAAACATCTGCATTCTTTACATACCACAATCATTTTTGCTTCAAGTAGAACTTCACACTTCCAATGCTAAGCAGATTGTGTATATGCCAATTAGACACCCAAATTCTCTCTCCCCATTTGGTGTCAGGTATCCATTTGATAATTTGCTTTTGCTTTATGAAGAGCCATGACTGACTCAGTGATCCTTTCTTTAGATTTCTCAAAGCTCTCTCTCATGCTGAGCAAACACTTAGTCCCCTTACAATACTGTATGAGCTGACTCTTTAGTCAAAAATATTCCACTACCTTAGAGTTATATTGCAAAGATCCCCAACTATTTTATGCACTGCCTACTTAAAAAATAAATAAAGATTGAATTACATTCCTGAGCCCAGGATCCTCTTGCACTATACGAATGTAAGTATTTAATTTGGCTTTCCCTGTTTATGTTAGTTTGTTTTAGTTGCTCTGTGTCTTACTCAACCACAAGAATGCAGTATAATTGGACTTATTCAGTACTGTGTGTTTTTGGCTGCTTTTCCCTTCATAGTGAAAAAAAAAATGTTTTAAAGAAGGTCTAAAAGTGTTTTTTGTTCCTTAGTTGTGAAACTAAAAACTAGACAAACAACCAAAAGAAATTTCATACCGAGAGTCTGCAAATAAAGGCATAGAGTTAAAAAATGAGCTGTTTGTAGCATTGGTGAAAGGAAGAGGATGGCCAGCCTGTAGAGACTGAAGTCTGCTGCTCACCCCTGCAGGAACGTGTTGGAGAGTAGAACTGTGCAGTACCTGCTCCAGAACCCTCTTGCCAGTGTAAGCTGGTTTATAGCAGGTATAGGGGAGAAGAGGAAGAAACTACATAACAGTGATGGGGTGGCCTTCCCTGGGAAAGTTTAGTCTAACTCCCAAGATCTCAGTGGTACCAAAATCCTGTTTCAGCTCCTGCTGCAGGAAATGGGAAGACTGCTGCTGGCTATCGAAGTTGCTGCTGCAGGTAACAGGAGGCTGTCTCAGCACCGCAGTATCTCATGCCCAAGCAGGAGGACTGACAATCCCAGTCACAGAATCACGTAATCATTTAGGTTGGAAAAGACCTCCAAGATAATTGAGTCCAGCCCTTGACTGATCACCACCATGCCAACTGAAACACAGCCCTAAGTGTCACATCCAGACATTTCTTGAACACTGCCAAGGGTGGTGACTCCACCACCACCCTGAGCAGCCTGTTCCAATGCTTTACAACCCCCTGTGTGAAGAAATTCCTCCTGATGTCCAACCTGAACCTCCCTCGTGCAGCTTGGAGGTCATGTACTCTCATCCTGTCCCTTGCTGCCTGGGAGAAGAGGCCAACCCCCCAACCTCCCTTCTTGGATCCTCACAGATCCTGAAGAGCATCAGTAGATCTTAAAGATGCAGGGACAGCATCTGGGACAACATGGAAGAAACTTTATGACTGATGTTACTTTTGATACCTTCACTTAGATCCATGCTAGTTTACAAGCACATAAAGCTTCCCTAAAAAGACACTGAGGATTCTCCTCTGAAACACGTTTTTTCTGGCAAGACAAACTCAGCCTAAGCCATCACTCACATCCAGCTCTGCATGGAGCACGCCAACAGCTTTCCAGTGCAAAGTGCATGGTCAGGGTCAGGGCTGGAATGTGAAGTGCAGCCCTTCCCAGACACAGGGAGCACGCCTGAGAACAAGTCTGGCTGAGGGAAGCTTAGGGCAGCTCTGTAGATGCTTTTGTCTATTTCTATGAAATGTGTTAAATGAACAACAACCAAACCAAAATAAAACTCCACAGGAGGCTGAAAAGTAGCAGCACCCAGAGCAAGTATAATTAAACATTCAGAAGTAGCTCCTAATTAGTTTCTCAATGCCTGAGAAAGATGTTCCATCCAGAAGCCCCATTTGCCATGTTTTAAAAGGCTGATTTTCTTATGCTGACTTCTACACCACAAAAAGCTCTATCTAGCCATAAAAAAGCTCAATAATTTACTGAAATTCAGATCTTTACATTTTACAATATTTTATAAATGAAAATTGGATTGTACAAGTGCTTGAAATGAAAATTTATTCTAAGTATTGTTGTAGTGATTGATGTTAATAAGCACAGTGCACAAAACCGATTCTATACTCAGTTTTAAAATGCATTTACAGCAAGCATTGCATTAGCAAAATAAAGAATAGCAAAAGAGGAGCAACATAAAGGAGAGGCACACCCTTCTGAGACAGAACAAAAGCAAAGCAACACCCATGAGTAATAAATAAATAATTTGCCACAAATTTTATACCTTCCTGTTTTCTGTTTCAGGGGCCAGTACAGAAATATTTCACAGATGCCATCTACTGGGGGAGTACGAAATCATGTAGCAAATAGAATAACTTAGGGAGCAGTTTTTAAGATCTCATAATTTCTTTACTTACGTTAGCTGTTGCAACCAGAAAAGTGATCAAGGCAAGTGTCTCTTAAGCATTTATGACCAGCCAAAAAAACCCAGGGGAAATGTAGACACATGAATCTTAACATCAGTGACACAGAAATCAAAGTAGAAATAGGGTTTTTTCATTCAACACCTATCATAAAGCTCAGAAATCACTGATATCCTGAGAAGTACCCCATTTAAACCAGGACAGAGTAGATGCTCACAGACCTTAAGGTCTCATACTCTCATTGTTTATACCATGCTGCCCTCTAGCAACTGAAAACCAGCGCACAGCATTCACGAAGGGCTTCTCAGAACACAAGTTGATTTTCCTTTCAAAAAATGCTTGTTGTTTGCCTCAACTGTGCTTTAAACTGCACTTTAAAGCTCTTTTTTGGTAAATTTTCTTCAACAGTTTAATAGACACAGCAAAATCAGCTACTTACTTGCAACGGTGAAAGTTGAAAGCCACTGCAAAAGGGCTTCATTTAGAAAATCTTGTTCAAATTAAAACTAAACCAAACTGTCTCAAATCCAAAAGTGGAGAGAAACATAATTAAATATTCTGATTAAATAGCTTCCATGATTACAAGCAACAAATAAACACAACTTTTCTCTTAAAAAAAGTAGCATCTCAAGGAAAGCACCAGAAATGCTGACAAAACAATGGTGAGCTGACAGCCACTAGGCTAAGGGTGGCTCTTCAGGTACCTGCAAGACCAAACTGTTCTTTGAAATGATGCACAACTGGAAAGTTATAGCAAAGTAAAGGTCAGGCATCAATAGAAACATAATGCAAAAGGAACAGAAATTTGTATTTCTTTGAGTGTACTCCCTAAGGACCCAGCAAAAGATCACTGCTGTCATATGAATTGAGCTAGGAAACATTGAGAGGAAGACATCAGGAAGATGCATTTGACTCCCTGCTTCCATCCCTGCTATTCCCCCAAGCTGAACTGGGCTGTCACAGCTATAGCACCCACAGGATGGGTGACTCCAGAGGGCCATACTGACCTCCATGTCCTTCTTCCCCTCTTTCCTTTGTCTTTAGTAGACAGCCCAAGTGGAGGGGGCATGACTACCAGGAATAGCAGCTTGCACCAGAGGATCTCAGCTGTGTATTTGGGGACGGTTTTGTATTGCCCAAACAGGAGAGCAAAGTAGATCATTAAATCTCAAATAATGAATAAACATATGAGGGGTGAAGGCATGGTAATGTCTCTGCCTTAAGGACAGCAGTGTACTGAAATTTCGTTTTACAGTAAACTGCTATTTTGCATCTCCTGGGAACTTCATATTGAACTCAAAGCATTTCCATTAGCCTTCTGCCCATAAACTTAAACCTTGGGAGGGGTTTATAAGTGACACTACTGAAAAGCATGCTGCAGTAGTGGAAAAATGTGTTACATGGAACAAATCAGTAGATTAAAACCTCCAGCTCTATTTGTCCAAACAAATATTCTTTTCCATTAACCATAACACAGGAATCCTGTACCAGTTTTTGAGGCTGGTTATGTGAAACCGCTTTTAAATATTACTTTTGAGTTTCTCTTTTTAACTAACCAGTGGGACATTCTTATAATGCCATCAAATTATTTCCCTTGTTTAGTATAAATAACAACACTTTTCGAAATGTTCAGCTTCTTGTCCACAACCAATTTGCTGAAAGGTCAGACTTGGATCCCCTGGGATTCATCTTGAATAATTTTTCGGTGTGTTATAACCAATAATTGTGAAATAGCACAGTTAAATCCTAAGAAGGATTCTACAGGCCTCAGGCAAAATTCTTACTGTAGTCATGAGAGATTTTTCTTGAAAAAAGACCAAGGGATTAAACTGTTGAAGAAAAGAATAATTTCATGAAGCCCTGCTGGCCAGTTTACACATCAGATAAACTCGTGTTGGAACTGGCAGGCTATTTGGACAGGAATGAAAAAACTATCTTACCCAAGGAGACCTGATTCAGCTACTGCAAAATTTTGTTTCTGGAAATCAAAAGTTTTCATATGTAGGGGGACACCAGAAAGCCTTAGCACTGAAAAAAACTTATGGAAATTACACCAAGTCAAAAGGATGGTTAAATACAGTCCAAATGGTCTAAATAAAGTCATTGCAATGTATGCTGATTTTCAGGTACATGCTTCAGCGCTTTCCTGATTCAAGGTATTAATGAACACAGTGTTTTCTTCTTAATGTCTTCTATTAACAGTACTTTCTAGACTGAGAAATACAAAACTTCAACAGTATCTGTAGCTACAGAAGGTGTTTGACATCTCCACTTATAGGAAAAATATCATGAGCTGATAAAAATACCAATGCCATGGAGAAATCAGAGCAAAATGCTCTGAAGGACAGAAAAGGTAGCAAAAAGTCTCTGAGCAGAAGGGGAATTTTGGAATGATGACACTCCCTGTGAAACCTTAATTTCAACATTGCATTTTTTTCCTCTGTTTGCCTTGTTTTGTGGGGTTTTTTCCTTTTCTTCTTCTTTTTCTATATTCTAAAATCGCTACCCTACCTCAAAGGCTCACTGTCTTACTGTTTTGCTATGCATACTTTCCCAGGATATTTAGATAGTCTGACTGCAGGCAGTAGAGATATAAAAAGTACATTTAAAGAAGAGGAACCTCTAAGCCATCTTAGAAGAGAATCACTGCATGGAGACAGATAATGATGGAGAGGGAAGGGAAAGGCAATGCAGCAGCTGCAACAGCCAATTTTCCCCACAGCCAACATATCAAAGAGAATGGCACTGATGGGCTTCAGGCTGCAGCTGACTTTTAATGGAACCTTTCCTGATTTGTACACTCCAGAGTAAAATGGAGTTCAACAATAAAGCCCTAACTCTTTTCACAGAAGTCCATGCATTTAGAAACTGGGCTAATGACATCTCTGAGATAAAGTATCTTTCCTTTCTGTCACTGTGAAGCTCATCTCAAGAAAGGATGTACCAATTATCTAACTCAACTTCTATACACCTCTGAAATGTGTAAGTTTAGAAATAATTATTTGGATATACAGCTGTGCAATGGAGTAAACCAGGACGATTTTGCTCACTATTTTCCCTAACATTTGGAATAAAACTTTTGGTAATGGAGTTGTTAGTATTCATTAATCAGTTGCTTTGGAGTATTCTGATTTAGATTATTGTATACATAAAACTGAACAGATACAGTAAGGCCAAATTGAACATTACTTAACATAGAAATAAGTGTGGACTTGATAGTTGTTAATAGCAATTTTTTTACTGTATTCTCTTACTTTGCTAAGACAAACCTGCAATCCTCGGGCCAAGCAGATGCAGAATGTATCAAATTAATACCTTGGGGCAAGGACTACGTGTGATATTTCATTATAAACTCAGGGAAGCAAACTATATCCTTGACGTACTCTGCTCCCAGACATTGCTGAGGCCATTGATAATTCTTTGTGTCTCATGTGAGGATCACATGAGGAAATCTCTGGAACTAGTCATTAATCAAACAAAGCATAGCACAGAGTTAGAATTTTTGAAATGGTGCCAAAAGCATTTGTGGAAATTTGCAATGACAACTGATGAGAAACTCAGTGCCTAGAGCGAAAAAGGGTTGTGGCTTTCCTCAGATTTTGTTTTGGGGGTTTTATTTTCCTTTTCACTGATTGCTGCAGAATCTTTGTAAGGAAAATCTTCCAGCCAGTCCTTTGTAGAGAAGAAAATCAATTATATAAACAGTTTCTATTATACTGGCACCTTCTCTGCAGTTACACAGTATGAGACACATCCATCCCAACAACAGGTCTCCAGCTAAAGAAGAAAGTGAAAATACAGGGCAACAGAATGGGTCTTGAATAGCGTAAGGTAGGATGAACCACAGTCAGAATGCCCTTGGCAAGAGAAATGGGTATTAAAAGTGGGTTTTAAACACAAAGGAGAATGTCCCAGACAATAGGGCAGAAAGACAAAAAACAGAAGAGAAAAAATGAGTGAAAAAGATTCTGGCAGATAACAACAAACTGACTATGTCTAATTAGCCTTAGCTAAAATGGGAGGAATATATTCTAGTCAGTCCTTGTGAATCAGTTGTCAAGTACAGGAAGGGACCTTACTTTTCAGACTCCTGTCATAAAATTATATATTTTGCACATTTTCACACATTGCCTAAAGAAACAGAGCTAGCTACAGATCACTCCACTGAAACATGGAAAAAGACAGTTGTAGTAATCAAGGCCATTAACCTCAGGTTGCCCTGTCCTACGAAACCTGGCCTCTTACTGTTTAAAAAATTCAGATGGACAGTCTTCAAGGCACTAACATTTATGATATTCCCTGGTCTTCTTTTTTAACTCCAAGCTACTTCAGGGAAGTTCGTCCTTGAAGTTTTCATACTGCCAGTGTCAGGTACAGTGCTTTTTCCTTTCCCACTGATTTTACCAGGGCTGGCATTTGAGGCACAATTTAAAATCATGCTTACAGCTTTGGGTAATGCAAAACGTCATTTTTGTACCAACTCTGTCATTGTCATAGCAAGATAATTATCTGTCAATCCCCTGGAACTACTTCAGTGATTTACATGTGCCAGACATAATTTTGAAGTTCATGTTCCACAGAGCTCCCTGAACAAGAGACTATCTCATAAGAAAAACAATTGGTGACATCCTGCCTGGTGAAGTGTGTAAAACATTCACCTGCATTTCCCAGGTCATTTTGCTCAACAGGTTTTTGTAATGGAGTTCTCATTTACACCCACACCAGTCTGGTGACTCGATCCCACTGGTAGAAATAGGACTTTGTTTCTCCAGATCAACTAACACCTACAGACAAGACTCCCACACATTGTGGGATGCTCAAATCCAAATCCTGATGTGCAGACAGACACTATGGCAGATGATTTATAGATCACAATAGGCTCATGGAACAGTCAGTCCAGGTAGGACAGCACTAGTTTCAGGGACTTGTGCACTTCTTTCAAGAGAAATCAAAACAAAAATGACAGCATTTAGGTTACACTGGGTGCTGAGGCAAAACTTGAGTCATATGATATTAAAGAAATGACTCAGCTGAAGACCATTTAACTCTCACAAGCGTGTTAGATAATTTGGAGGTATCATGACATAAAGCGTCATGCTTAGTGGAAGATGTGCTTTCTCCATACATCTATTTGATAGGCATCACAAGCATTAGTGTTTCACTATAAGAACAACAAATGTATGCTAATGCCTTTGTTTCCTTGCCAAACCACCCATCTGTTCTCTGCTCAGAATTCTGTCATGCTCTTTTCTTTTCATTTTTGCCCTATGCTATATTTAAGTTAAAAAATACAAAAATATGCATTATCGCATGTATGTAATTTATGATCTAGACCCTCAGTACTAATGAAATTCAACAATGAGAGAACAGAACAAAGAGGGAATGGTTCTGAATACTAAGTTTCCCGTTGTTCAAGGGGTAGCACTGCTTTATTGTGTTGCATTAGCAACCTTTTCATAACAAGGAGACACAAAAAGTGTTTGAATTAATTACCTCATTTGTGGGGGGGTGGGAAGTCTCATTTTGTAATGCATAGTTCATCTGCTAACACACAGTCACTAATGATGGTCTTATGCTGATATTTCACTAGCAGTGCACCACACATAATGAATTACCCACTAGTTGTCATTACTACTGGCTTTAGGTTTTATTAACTTATGAAAAAGGTTCCTACAAAGTCTTTTGTATTATCACTTGCTGCTTCAAAGACAGGAACAAAGGTTTGCATTAGGAGTTTTTAGGAGATAAGTAATCAGACTCCCTGAGCTCACCACAAAATTGATGAGATATATGTATATGCCAACACTAGATGTAAGTGCTTCCTGCCTGTTGCCTGAGGGTGAATGTTGCAACACGATCATAATTATTCTGTCCATAATTTCTAATATTCTACATTTCCTTTTGGTCAGCAGAAGTACTTCAGAAAGTGCCTGCTGGGTACAGATATAATGAAATGACCAGACTATTTCAGGGATTGTCTGCTCTTCCAGCTCCTGGAGAAACATTTATGATCAGAACAGTTAGAACTGTAGATGGACCAAAAGAGCTGATAATGGGTGTTTTCCTCCAAAGCACCTGCAAAAGGGAGGTTCATATTTGGGCATTCTCAGCTGCCCTTGTACATGTACAACTTAAACAGCTGTTTATTTTCATAGGACAAATGCTTAACTTCTTAGCCACTCACAATGCCACTGAGTATAAATTAAATATATTCACATACTCACAGTGTCTTCAAGATAAAGTGCTCATAGACACTTATAAAGAAGTACAGCTTCATCAAGTGGATAGTCCTACCAGAATGATTAATTGATCACACACCACTATGGTTGAAGCACACTAGATATTTTGTTCTCCCTGTGATGCCATTATTCTTTGGCACACATTAGAAAAGTGATGTTAAACCAAAAGCACATTCTGAAGTAATGGCGATACTCAGCTCTTTTCTCAGATGCACAATTGCTTTCCAAACAGAAGCTTCTCATAATCCAGTCCCGGGTGGCTTGAATCTAACTCAGTTGCACTACTGAAGCCTTTTTCCTTTGCAGCGTCAGTACAGTACAGTCAATACAGTAAGAAAACTAGGGAGTAGCTCCTAGTCCATGCTCTGGCAGCTTTAATACTGGCCTAAGTAGGTTACTGAGGATTACTTTTGGTGCTGCTTGGGAAACTTCACTGATGTCAAGCCAATGTACCCAGCTTTGTGCCAACTGCTTCTTGTTCTCTTCTAAATCAGGGAAGTAACATTAAAAAGTGCTGGGGAGCAAGCCCAGGGCTGGGGCTAAAGTACACTGTGCTCCAGTGGTCTGTGTAAGCACAAAGGATCCATAGGGAACACTCACAGACCAGATCAACCCGGAGTAGTCTTTAAGCTACTGTAATTTGTTCTGGGCACAGCATAGACACACCAGTGTCTCCTCCGAGGCTGTGCCAAACATTCTGCCAATTCCTGATATTTTGTCCATAAGTCAGTGTTTGCAGAAAAATTCCTAAAATGTAGTGTAGTGTTGGGTTTCCCTTTCCCTCTCCCTCTCCCTTTCCCTCTCCCTCTCCCTCTCCCTTTCCCTCTCCCTCTCCCTTTCCCTTTCCCTTTCCCTTTCCCTTTCCCTTTCCCTTTCCCTTTCCCTTTCCCTTTCCCT
>JAWWTY010000138.1:12112989-12137099 GCA_035222235.1 Margarornis squamiger | reverse complement strand
TTTCCCTCTCCCTTTCCCTTTCCCTTTCCCTTTCCCTTTCCCTTTCCCTTTCCCTTTCCCTTTCCCTTTCCCTTTCCAACTTTACCTGAAATCCCTTTCATTCTGTGGGACCACAAAGAGCTTGAAAGGGGTGTTTAGCACACCACTCCCCACCCGGCACAACATTGAGCTTTCCAGAAGATAGAATTCTGCAAAACATCAGCTTGCCTGATGGCTCTGAAATTTAACAGCTAAGGCACTACTACAAAATATTGTCACTACTTCACAGATATTACAGCTGAAAGAACTTTTTTTTTTTAAATCATATTTCCTCTTCCATCTGCTATTGCAGAACTTTCTTCCACGCTGAACTCTTAAGGGTTAACTGGCAGTGGGTGGAGGAAGGGGAAATCAGAGGTCAGCTCATGCTCTGATACCGGTGAACTCACAAGTTACTCCTTAAGCATGTGGTTTCATCCAAGGTTCTTCCTGCCAGCAATTTCTCACTTTAATCATACACCCACAGCAACCCAGATCTTTAAATTCAGCAATTCTTTCTCAGGTTTCAGCAAGTCATTGGCAGCCTGAGCTATTTTTGGGATATTTTCTCTACTGCAGATGCAGCTCAGGAAAACGCAGAGAGCATGCTAAAGACCTGCAGCTATTTGCCTTGTACAATTTGCTCATTTCTCTTTATTTCTCTGTTTTCCTGCACTCATCACTTAAAGGACAATCTTTCTTGCAAACAAAATACCCGGAGCCTGATTAGAGGGACTGAAGGCTCCCAGACACGGATTGCCTGCCAGCCACAGCACGGTAAGGACATGGACACTTTTGGCTAGCCTTGCATTGCAGCTTTTTAAGCTTTGCTGAGCGTTTATTTGTGTCCATCGCTTCCAAATCAACACTGCTGGCATGGCAGGCAGTCTCCAGCTCCTGGTCTCCATTTTCATTCCCTAAAATCCTCAGCACTTGTAAGTAACACATTTATACTCACCGTCTCTTTGTGCGTTCTAGAAATCAATGACTGACACTAATTTTGATCAGTTCTAGGGGTCGGGGTTTTTTTTCTTTACATTCTAGCATCTTTCGGACATCTGTAATTTGCAATCCTGATTGAAACTGTGGATATTTTTATTTCCTGATCTTCCCTATTTATATATATTGTTAGTCTTATTATTTAGCTCAGCAAATTATTCAAATCAGGAATGGTATTATGTACAGTAGATGGAAACATTATAAGAAAGCCCTGCTCCTGCTGATTTACAGTAAATACATCACTTGCCTGTCTTGTGTAGCAGCTCTGCTCGAATACCTTTAGGCTGCCACAGAGCAGTGCACGAACACTACAAAGGCACTGACAGCATAAAACCAATGCAGCAGACCAAGCTGTACTAAAAATCACTAGGTTTTATATGTTCACAGAAACGCACCAAGTAACCTCTGCAAGAAGACATACTATTTTATTGAAATACTTGTAAAAACAATTTAACATCCTCAGGAACATTTTACTAATACATACTGCTGCAGGAAGATGAACATAGTTCATGTCTAAATCAATGTACAAACCAAATTCTGGGAACCTCTAGTGAAAGAAAGTGCAAAAGGGATTCTTAGAAAAACTGGAATTGCTTTATGCTTTATCCTTTCATGTTCAGTAATACTACGATTGCGAAGAATTCCCCTGAGAGCTTAATGTACATCATGCAAATATTTGACTGCAACTTAGTGTTTGTTGTCATTTTAGGAGAGCTTTTAGAAAGCCTGACTTTGCACTAGAGGTAGGGAGGCCTTCAGACAGACTAAGCAATCAAAGCTACCTGTATCTGCTGCCAAGACAGACAAGAGCATAGTGAACAATTGTATTCCTGTACTATTTCCTATAAAAATGCTTGGACACTTCAGTCTGCAACAAAAACAAAAGTTAGCACAGCCTTTGAAACAGTATTTTAGGAACTTATTTTGTTCAGTTTCCAGTTTGCAAATATTTCTGGAGTGATGTATGAAACTGATGGAAGGATGGGAGAAATGTTATACATGCATATGAAAAAGTTCTGGTGTTGATATGCAAAGAATTAATAAAAAGTCATGCAGGGTGTAATGGCTTACAACTCAGAGCATTAGAAACAAAAAGGGAAAACTTCAACTGGTATCAGTAGATTTAGGATCAGGCTCTGAAAGTGGTATTTTTGCTTCTGGAAGCCTCTTAACAATTTTGAAGCAATTTCTGTGACACTGTCAATGTTGCTTTTGGAACATAAGGCTGATACCTGAGCCTGGCTCTCTCTTCCAACTGGTGAATCTCTGCCTCAGTTTCACTGAAGTCACTGATAGTAAATTAGCTGAATGAGAAATAGGAATCAATCCTTTAGTCCTTAGTTCCATTTTATACTCAAACCCAAATGTTAGCACTCAGCTTGTTTGAAATCTTGAGGCATTTCACTAAAAGTAAGCAAAGCATTTGATTATTTACTGTTAACAGAGTAACTGATGTTTCATTAGACAAATCACAAGGTGTGATGTAAAGCTACATCACGTACTTCTCTCTCTCCTGAAAATGTTACTCCTAAGCACAAACAGAAGTCAATTGAAGGAAGTTTTACTGACAGGACAGGTCTGTGCAGAACTGAGTGTTTTGGGAATACAGTGAGATAAACCTAATACAGTGATTACACCTGTACACATAACCATTCAAGTGGTGCATATTTGGATTCATTTCAGAAAATGTCATACTAAATTGTGCCACTGATAAAAATGATTAGAAAGACAGTGCATGCTGTTTCACAGTACGTGCAGAAAGGAAATAATCCAAATAACAAAAAAGCAGATACCATCTAGGATATATTAACTGTTTAATTTTAAAACAAACTGTTGCATATAGGAGCTCTCCGTTAGAGGAGGAATATAGACCATGCAACTCTCCAGACCTTTCCAACTGAGGATACACTCGTGCCACATTAATACACCCTTTTTGTGTGTGTGTGCATATACAATAAATTAGCCGCACACAAGATACTAAAGATTAACTGACTCTGTAAATGTACTAAAGTATAATTCAGCAGCAGTTATGATGCCGTAACTCCATAACTCACACTTGGTGAACCTTTCCTAGAAGCAAGTATATATAAAGCACTAATGGATATCAATAATGGGAGTGGCTAATGTGGAAACCATGCTGATGTACAGTAGAACTTGTTGTAGAGTCAAAAGTACAATTATTCCTCAGAATATCACAGAAGTGGGTCCCTTCCCTTTTAGTGACATCCTCAAAGACACACTAAAGTTGCAATAAGACATTGTACATAGGCATATCCATGGTAACTGGTCAGTTATATACTCTTCAGCTTAGTTTTTGGTTTTTTTTTTTTTGTCAAGTATACTCTTTCCAATTTTAGCTTTAAAATCAGTTTAAAGACAGTTAATTGGTCTTGCACTATTCTGCAAATGGGTGGACTAAAAGAACCCATAGTCTCAATGGCTCCATTGACATGCAGTAACTGCAACAACCTGATCAGATGGCTGAGCCCTTCATTAAAATTGAAGGGACAGTTTTATTTTTCCTGGCTGTCACTTTGCACCAGAGACTAATTCTATTAAATCCAGTTGAGGGACTGTGTTGAAAGAGGACTCATCAACAAAAAGTGAATAGTACATGAATTCTTCAAGGACTGGGTCTGAATCATAAGAGTTGTATAAGGCAAGGCTCTGCAACAAAAAAGTGACAAATTTTGCTGGTGTGCTGGAGTATGTTGGGAGGCAGCATCAGTTTAAGGAGGAATATCACAGAGCAGCAGAAATTAGAGGGAATGTAGGGCTCATGGGAGGCAGGAATAAGCAAATGAGGGAGCAGCCTTGGTGACAAGCTGCAGACTTGTGTGAGGAGGCAGGCACTCACTTGGCTAGTCCCAGTAGCTCAGCCTTGGCTTCCCTGTAGCTGCTGGGCCCTGGCATCACTAGCAATCTCCAGCCTCCTGCCAGATGGCAGCAGAGGGATGAAAATGCTCTGCAGACGGTTTCTCTTGGATCCTCCCCTGCCCATTTCTTCCCACACCATCCCACAGCAGGATAGGCCTTGGCCCATTTCTGGCTCTCACTTCAACCTCAACATCAGCCTCTGATAGAGTTAGAGAAGCACTGGGAGGTATAAGGACTACTGGGAAGGATGGGAGAAGGGCTACAAGGCCTGGACAGCAGGGTGGGAGTACCAAAGGAATAGAGATGTAACGGGACATCCTGGAGGAGTGTGCAAAGAGACAGGTATACAAAGTGTAGCTGCTGCCACCCAACACTTCCCGGAGGGATACAGCTGAGAAGAAGACAAAACCATTTTACAGTACACCTCTAAAAACATTGCTACTAGAGACAGTATAGCAGTGATGGCATCCTATAGGTATGCATGAGTCTCTATTTGGAATATTCTTGTCACTCACAGAAAGATCAATGTGTATCATAACAATGAGGCAGGAATATGAGTGCTATTGGTAAAGATATCATCAGGGAAATTAATTATTTAACATGTATGACAATGTTGGCCCAAGAACAAACAGATATAAACTGAACATAGCAATTAGAATTAGGAGAATACACTAAAGCAGTGAGATGGGAGCAAGAATCCTATTACCCTCTTTTTAAGGTGAAGCATGATCAATTACCAAAAGTACTGCCTGTTTTTGCAAGTTGCTGCAACGTTATAATAGCCCCAGGACTGTTTTCTAGGTCACTGTCATACATGTTAATATAAGTGAGATAAGAATCAGTCTCTGGGTGTGATGAATGGACAGGTGCTATAACTTGAGCAATGTTGATCCTTTGGACATCATTTCTGTCTCTGTACACACAGTAAGATAACATCAATGCAGTAACACCAGCCTCTTTAAGTACACAAATGAAACTAGCACTTTGAGTTAAAGCAGAATGAATGGTGAAAACTTGGTTCTTGTGATATTCTGAAGAATCTTGGAAAGCTGTTATGAGGCTGCACAGATTAGGATATATTGAAGATATGTCTATTTCAAGTGTAAACAAGAACCAAAAAGTTATTTCTGTGTCAGTATCATAACCCAGTTTCTATATAGATTCTATAATTCTCATATAGATTACGGTATGTCAGACTTGTATCCATCAGAGGCCTTTTCACAGGTTGGGGTATCAATATGGAAAAGGTTTTAAGCAGCCTTCAACAGAAATCAGTATTTCTGTTGCAATCAACCTTTAGAGAAGGATGGCTGTTCTTTTCAAATTAACTTTTGAAAGATATCCTTGCAAAATTTATAACTGAAATTTTATCCCTAAAACTATAATTGGTCACTGCATATTCTATAGTGTCAAGAATTTCAATTATTTTGAGATTGCAAAGCAGTGAGCTCCCACATCAGCAATAGGGAGTAAAATGTATCAAAGAGATTTGTTTAAAACATGATGTGCCTGAGGCTACATAAAACAGTGGCTACAAGAACCAGTTCAACTGCAGTCACTGGGTAATTTTACTTCAGCTGCATTGAAAAGAAATAAATCCTTTGGATGAGAAAAATAAATTTCTGGTATTGGTAATATCTAATTTGTTGCCAAAAAATAAGTACAATTGTTCAAATAGGTAAGCTGGATACTTGAAAATGTTACGCATGTAAAGACTGACTTAGTTGAATAACTTGATAGTTTTCCTTAAAACTAATTGGGAAAGCAAACCCTTTCATGAATTTCTGTGATAATGCCTTGTAGGCTGCAAGGTAGATATAATCCCTGATACCATCTTTTGGCTTTCTAGACATTGGCTTCAGTTAAACACATCTGCAAAGGATTCCTTAACCTGCCTCATCAAATATGTCAACCTTTCTCCAGTCAGTTCTAGTGGATATTTCTCTAATCTTGCTGATTCTTGATTGACTTTGGTTTTAGTGCATATGATAATCAAGCTAGCAATGATAAGAAAGAGAACCATTAGCAATGGATCTGAAAATTGCACTTATTCATGAAAGTCCAAGCCCAAGTCACCAAGGCAAATCACTGACAGATAATGACATACAGCAGCTCCTAACTCCGACTTCTTATTATACAATATCATTTCCTCTGCCATGTCCTGTTAGTAACTGAGGTCACTAACTTTATCTAAAGCTAAATAAAGTACAAAGACTATAACATATCAATACAGGAATGGTCTACTAAATGTCAATACTACTTTTAACAGGGATAGCAAATACAACTAAAATTTGGCTCTCATTAACACTGGTGCACATTTATCCCTAAATCATTTATGCTGTTAGTGTTTTTATTGATGTCAGATGCAGCATTAAGCTGCCAGTCCCCAAAATTTGAAGGTATAAAATGGTGGAAAAAAATAATTTTTCTGTTTGCAAAGGAAAAACAAAAGGCTTCAGTTTGAAAAGAGAAAAGTGATTATTATCCCAAAGTATGAGAAATACCTCAGATAAGGTATTGATCCAGTCATATTTATATCTAATAATTTCACCATTTTAGTGTTAGAGGGAAACAAAAAGTATTTCAGTCTTGCAGAGCGTGTTGACATCACACAGCCTCCAAATTAGCTCTTTCATGTAGTTTGTCTGTGCTGGTGTTATTAATAGGCACACTAAAATGGGAATTTCACCCTGGCTCAGCTTTGACTCACTGCATGGCCTTGGGCATCACATAACCTCTGTCTCCAGTTCTCTATCTGCATAATGCATTTGTCTGTCTGTGACTTTGCAGAGTCATGAGGCAAATAAATGAGTCACTTCATAGAATTTTAGATTGAAATACACTGGCTTCCCTTATAATCCCTGTGCACTTTTATAATATATTTCCTGAATTTTAACATAAACTTGCCTTTTTCATAAAGGCAACCAAACTGTTTAAACAGAAGGAAGAACTACTTAACCCTTTGGAATTAAACCTCATAGGATTAGTACCTTGAACTAAAAGAATGGTACTATAGCCATATAGGACAACTTGTAGTCTCACAGCCCAAAATGCCTTTATCAGGTCTTTTTTATAAAGCTCCTTACTGTCCAGGGGAGAAGAAAAAAAGAAGGCAGCAGAATTTCTTACCATGCAAAGAAATAACAGATTACACAGTTAGTAAAATCTGCACTGAGAAGTATGGTGTGGGCATAACAGATGGAAGAATCTGTCAACCAAGCTCCATTATTCAACTGGCAGTGAAAAGAGCTGTATTACTTTGGAGTCTTAACTGGCTCTGAGTGCAAGAGAGCCATATTCATGTGACTGCACCAGAGGATATAAATCCTCTTTGTGGCTGAGATGACTTGCCCAAAGCTAATCAAGTTAGGTATACGCTTAGTTAATTTTTTTCCTCTTGTCCATTGAAACTAATCAAATTTTCTCTGGAATATAACTTCTCTGCTCCAAGTCTGACTCTTTGTGTCTTAAAGAGAGAAAAACCCCCTTCCATCAAGGAAGCCCCTGAGGGGACTTTCAAGGCATTGACATGCAATACTCAAATATTTATTTATTTATAACAGGAGCCTAAAGTAGATGCAAAAATAGATTACAGAGTCATCGGACATTAGTTTAAAATGCAAAGATGGACAAAGCAAACACATTAATTATCAAAAGTTGAATAGTTCATCAGTGATTGTTGCTTCAGTGAATGCTGCAGCTTTACAAAGCCCAGACATCCAGCGAACAATTAGATACAAGCAATTGAATCTTTCAAGATGGTATTCCTGGATGCTCACTCATCCATTGCTGTCTTACTTCTTCCTATGACTTGATTTATTCTTTCCTTGGATTAGGATCTAGATAAAAGATGGATCAGTTAATGTAAAGGAATATTTATAATCCTGGGATGCATGAGACCTCTGTGACCAGTGTTGCCTTAACTAACAGAGCAGTGAGTTGCTCCTCAAAGTCAGGTCCCCTCAGTTGTGCTCACCAAGAGCATGGATCTCCCAATAGCACAACTCCCAGAGAATGGTAATTGCCATTCCATTTCTAATTATATCACTACAGAACAGTGAGAAAACAAAATAATGAATTGCCCAAATAGGGCTTTAGATTGTATGAATGCATAACAGGTTCCTGGTCTCAGAAGTACCTTGTCTATTCCACAATAAAAAAGAATTCAGAGCTCCAACCTAACTTAGAGCTTGTGTCCTCATGGAACCTGGCAACAGGACAAGGAATAAAAAAACCTCTAAAGCTGATCTAATCACTAATAATGATATGATTATTATGACAACTACAAATTTATGATACATCTAGTCTGACAATGCTATTTTAGGACAGAAGGTCAAATGAGGATGCAAAAAAACCATGGTCTAATTCATTCCCAGTGTAAACTGGCAGTACTCCCACTGATTTCAATGAGAGATTTACTTGCTCACTCCAGATCTAATTTTAAATCAGCATCTTTTCAATATTTAGAATTGAGTTGCACCAGCCTAAAAACTACTCACTTTTAAACCCAAAGCAAGCACCTCCAGGTAGTTGGGGGAAAGGCACATTTTCATATGTCTGTACTTATATGATACATTTAGTTTTACTGTTATTGGAGTAACTTACCCATATAAAGAGAAAAGTTATTTAAAAAAATAAAATTAAAAACCTTCAGAGGCAGAGCAGCAAGAGCCAGTCTAAAATGTCTGTGTGGCTCTTTTATGTCCAGATAACCAGAAAGCAGCACTCAAAAGAGGAAAGAATAGAAGGAGTCACTGAAATACAGAATAATGAGGTAGAAAGAACAAGCAGTGACTTAGATACATGTAATGTGCTTGTGTTGTTTAAGCAATAAAAATTTCAAAAATTAAACCAGAACTTTTTTGTTTTCTGGAAAATGAGATTTGGGGTTTGCTGGGACACAATCAAATGAGAGTTTCAAAATAGCAAAATTTCCTGAGGAAGGGAAATTTTGAGTTGTGCTATGTGAAGTAGTTGAGTCATGTTAGTGTGCAAATTGCAGTAAAACACAGAAAGATACTCCACCCCATTGCAACCCAAACTGTAACAGCAATGAGGCCAGAGGATCAGTACTAGCCCACAGACAAACCAAAACTATTGCCACAGAAAATTCTTGATTCTGGAGAAAACACCATAGATTGGACTATCTTTCTAACTGCTGTGGTGATAAAGCATATATTTATATACTTTACTGTATTACCAGAGGGATTTTGCCACAGAGTAGCTCTATCAAGGGAAATATGAAGAGAGAACTGAGGCAGCCAAGTGGTCCATTATGTCTTCTCAGAAAACAAAACAGTGAATCATTTATGACTAGTTTGATGAGCAAAAGTACTGGGTTTAGAGCTTAGCTATAAATATATTTTTAATGAGGTTGTTGATCTACTATTTAATGATAGTTGGTTAAAAGATGAGGTTGCCCAAGATCTGTATGCATTACCATTAAAGGATAAGTGTTGAGGACTTGTGAATAGGTGCTGCTTATTGACCTGCATATATTGCATAAATATCATAGCCATGCATCAATGACTCAGTCAGTGTGTTGCTCAAAACTCTTCACAAACATCAAGCAAGTGAAATTCCTGAATCAGTATTTTATATACTAAAACATAAAAAGAAATACAAGTTTTATAAAGGCACAGGAATTGAATGGTAGTTTCTAAACTGACCGGTTACTTTCAATAATCACCTAAATTTTCACCCAGTGTAACTATTGCTTCACATCAGGAAGAAGTGGACTGGGCTCCATTGCCTGAATGGCACTGCGAAGTTCTGCCACTAGAGTGTGTCAAGGCATATGTGAGGAATAAACGCCTTCACACGCTGTACTATTCCATTCAAACTAGTACCAGAGTGCTGGACAAAGACAAGTAACTTGAATGTACCATTTTTCTGATTTACTGCTTGACCGCTAGAATTTGTCTTAGAGATTATACTACTCAGAAAAGGTTTCACCTCATTAGTCTGCTTATGCTGTGCACAGGGATTTTCATACAGATACTGAACAACACAGGCATCCAGAAACAGTCCAGCCAATTTTAAGATCCATTACACTGTGCCTATGTTTTCAGTTCAATGTCAGTGAAATATCCCTTCCAGGCTAAGACTCTTACTTTGATGCAGTACAATAACCCTGTTATTTTTGTATTGAAAAGTCAGCACAGCCAGTCAATGTATGTAAATCTCCCTCCCTGCTTCTCTCTGCTGGATGTGTGCAGTTGCATTAAAATTTGGGGGGGAAAAAACCCACTTACCTATAAAAAACCTGCTGAAAATATACTGAAAATCTGTGCTGAGAATAGAGATGCTTCGGTGTATTTAAAAAATCAGTTTGAAGAGAAACTATAAAAACCCCTCTCTTTGATAGTAAAAAAAAAAAAATCAGAACAGTTAAAATTAGAAACGCGTAGGCATAAAGCATTGCCAGTATCAAACAGAGTATGTTGAAATGTACACATTTGGAAATGCTAAAAATCAGGATCTGCCTCCATACTTTTCTGAATCAAGGCTTGTCCCCTTCTCCATCTGTAACACCGCACTGACAGTGCTCCTTTTCTCTCCCTTTTTGCTCATTTTTGTCTGTTCAGACTACAAACTCTTATTAGCTGTTTTGACTACAGAGGGTCCCTCCTAGTAATAGTTTTTCACTGTCCATAATGTCACCCACTTGCTGAAGATTTTAGCTACTAGACCAACCCTAACAACTTTTCTTTAAAATACATTACAAATCAAACCAAACCATAACCAACAAAACAACTACTGTATGAGAGAATAAGAATCCTTTGCACAAATCTGTAGTCACATACATGCTCAAGTGATGTTCTGAGTGGAGATATGTAGCACTTGCTTTCATTATCTACTTTACTTCTCCTAGGAAAGCTCTGCTAAGCCTTTCTTGCAAACTGTAGCAGCTTTCTGAGCTCCCAAAGCTCGACAGTGCTACAGTGACAATGATGACTGAGCAAAACACCTTCTGAAATCCTCAAGTATTCTCCCAAGTCAGCCACATAAGGTCAATACAGACAATGGGAGAAGAACCTCAAATGAGAAAATTCTGCCTTTGAGTTGCCCGGAGCAGCCTGGGAAAATGAGAGTCTGATGGGGCACCTGGAGTTCTCATCACCTGCTCTGTAACTACAGGAAAATTTTCCATGTCATATCTATTTGAAATGAACTGGTGACTGAGAAGAGAACAAGGAACATGAAAGAAAATAATAGGAACACAAAGTGGAAGAGAGTGATCTGTGACCAGCAAGGTCTCTTGTACTCAGTGTATGCTGAGCTAAGGCTACATTAGGCAGGTATCAAACCCAGCAGAATGAAGAGGCTTTGCTTTTCATGTGCAGCCTGCTGAATTCACAAATCCCTACATGTGACATTTTCATCCCAAAGAATTGCAGGACAGAACACACAGTACATGCTGCAAAGCTCCAGGTCTAGCACTGCCACAGAACAGGGAGGAACTACATCCCTACACAACCACAGCCACCTGAGAACACATAGGGCACCTGAAAACTCTCAGGACAGTCTCTCGTGAAGGTTTCATAAACTGAACTGAGCAAGTTCTCTCCAGTTCAGTAACCAAATCAAAAAGTCAGAAAGAAGCAAGCACAAGCCTCAGTTCAAACAGAGCTCACACAATACCTTTTTTCTTACAAATAGTACTTTCCATATGGGGTAAATCTGATTACAGTTAAAAATAAAATTATTATTACTTTTAAAAAAACCCATATTTTACTTTTGAAATGGTAAGTGCTATTTTGGTTTCAAAAGATGAACCATCTCATTTTAAGCATGTTAAAATATTTCCTCTAAAAACTAGGAAAATGTTTTATATTTTTCCTATTATTTCAGTTGAAACTATTTTAGTTCAACCTAATCTCAAAAGTAGTCCCAAGTCGTTCCAAACCTCTTTTATTCTAGGAATTAAAAAATTATTCAAAATTTTTGTCCACCTCAGTTCACAAATTCAAGCAACATTTTGGCCTTACAGTCTTGGGAAGGGAAATACTCAGGAGCCTTTCTAAAACACCTTTCCATTCCCCACCACTGTGTCTCTAGCTGCTATTCCTTGTACCCTCGTGCAGCAATAGCTCTGCCCTCACCATGGCAGAGTCCCTCATTAAACATTGTCTAGAATTACAGTGTGAAGGCTGGAGAATGAACTTGCTGCTTTTACAAAGAGGGAAGAACACCCAGGAGAAGGTATTTAAATTATGTCCTGAGGCAGAATGAAGTTGATTTATGTCAGGGATTATTTTTATCTCTCCAGTCAACTAGAAGTTATGCAGCAAAGTGTGCACAGGCACAGCCACGCAGCACTGGTCTGTACCAGCCCCTGAGAGAGTTTGGAAATCAAGCAAGGTTAGCAGCAGGCGGAGCTCTGCCCTTTGGCAGCCCTTGGCACGGCCCTGCAGGGAGGGTTTCCCGGAGCCCGGCTCTCTGCTCAGGTAGGCACCACACGGACCCAGCTTGCAGGGCTCAGGCAGCACAGACCAGGCTGCCCTTGCAGGGTGCCACGGGGATTCTGGAGACTGCTGCATTTGGCTCTGGCATCTACCACTCCAGTCTCACCCTGGCATTTAGGTGATGGAAAAATGGGATACACACACTGCCTCTACACATCTCTAACCTGTGCTGAGAGGAGGTTAGTTGAACCATGGACACCTGGGATCCTTCTGCCTCCTTTCTTGGGTTTGGCCCTGACACAAGAGTGAATATGCTCTTCCACACTTGAGACCTCAATCCCAAGCACCCAACCTTTCCATCGACTTCAGAGAGCCTTGGATAAAACCCCAACCAATTATCTCTGCAGAATAACAACAATAAAACAAAGCCAAAACCCCACAACTGTGAAATTACCGCTGGAAGAGGAATGGCTATTTTCTCAAGATTTTTTTCTCTGAGAAAGGCCATATATTTATTGAGGTTTTAATATGTAGAAGCATGTATGAAGTTGCCTGAAAGCATATAATTTAAAGCATTAAACCTCTGCATTTAATTTTCATGGGTAGAGAAGGAAAATGAGTAAAAAGCTGGAATAAATAAATTCTAGTTTTTAGAATAAAAAAGTAGAGTAAATGTTTCTGAGCAGCACGCTAAAACAAATAAATTATTTGGATTTTAAAATTCTCTTGCAGTGTTTGAAATTAAAACATTGTGCCATGTTTCCAGTGCTTGCAAGAAAGAACAAATTCATTATGAACTAACATAAAACTACATTTTCCTGTACCACTGGTGAACATACATTGATGTGTAAGGTTATAAACAAGAAATTTAAATGCATTTGTATATTAATAAATGTAATGATGTATATAGCTGAATTTTTATCATCTAGGGAAATTGCAGAAGGTAAAGAACTAATTGGATTCTCTCCATCTCTTCTGTTGGCTGTGAGTAGCACATTGTGCATTCCCTAGCACTGAGAAAGGACAACACTGTGGACAAGGAAGGAATCCATCCAGAGGCCATCAAGTAGCTTGAACTTTATGATGTGCAGCTTTTTATCTTTTTTCTTCTTTTAAATTTTCTAAATAGAAATACCACCTATTTTGAGAGACCCTGCCATCCTTGGAAACCAGTACAACTGAGGATCAGCAAGATATGTTATAAAAGAAAAGATAATTATCAAAACAGCAGCTAAAAGGAATAGTTTGGAGCTACTCACATACTTTAATCTCTTTAAAATTTCAAATGGCACATCTTTACAAGAGCTAAGAAGTGATTTTACATTATTTAATACAGTGTAGAGATGCAGTGGATATATATGTTTTCCTAATGAACCTGTCTCCGAGTTCTCGACATTTTGAATCAAAGCAGCGAAAAGCACTGGGACATAAGATGGGGTAATGCAAAATAAAAAATAAATTAAAAAATTCTACACATGTTTTCTGCTAAAGACACAGTGTGTACATATTACACTCACAAGCTTTATTCCTTTCTTGGCATGAATGTTTATGGTAACATTACTTGAAAATAGAATGGAAAGATTATACCAGATTACAGATGTAATATATATAAATAGGGCTCTGCCAACTAAAATCCTAAAATTTGTATACGTTCTATATTATATTTGGTTATCCTTTTTCATGTTACAAGAAGAATCTCAAATCATTCCTGTGAGATAATAACATCTAATACGAGCAGATGAAATTTGCACAGCAGTTTGCAGGAAAGAGAACTATTTTTCAATCTCCATTTTACATAAACAAAGCTGATAATAGCAAACCTTCTGGTGAATAAATTATTAGCAATTACACTTAATTTGGGTAGTGCATACCATGGGAGCTTTTCAGTGGTAGACAAATGCAGTCTGAAAGGTTTGTTCTCCAGCAGTAAAATAACAGGCTGAGGTCAGTTTAAACAAATGTTTGAAACGCAGTGTGTTATTAGTATTTCAATCACTGCCAATTGCCTTTCCTACTATAATTATTGTTTCATAAGATTTAGAACAAACATGTTTTGCTATCTGCTGCAAGACAACATATCTCAAACTGAGGTGATTCAGATTGAGACTTGTCTTACTGTAGGCACATTCTGAAGCCTAGACTTTAATCCTTATAAATTATTCAAGTCTCCTCACAACTGTACCTGTTTCCTTTAAAAATTAAAGTAAATCTTGTATGAATTTGTCCTCCCTTCTCAGAGATGGCTGTTCCTCTGATTCTGTCAGGCAGGACTTGCCCATTCCTAGTATTAAATCATTTCTACCGCTTTTCCTTTCCTAATTTTCAAAAAAGAATCGTAGTGACCACAGTTCTCTGATTTCGTCAGAAGTGTTTTGTTTAGAGCTTTCTACAAGCTTTATGGAGGGAATTCCCTCTTTCCACAGAAGGGTGATACAACAGGCCACTCTGTTTTGCCAAGCAAATTACAAGCAAACATTAAAATAACTTACTTGTAATCTAATGCATTGGTAGTGAACAGAAATGTACTCATAACATTTCTCATGTTAATTTTTTGCACACTGATGTTGGATGATGACCAGCAGTGGCCTTGTGAGGGAGCATATAGTTGGAACACTCATGATGGGACATTGACTTGAATGATTTATCCAACATTTTTAAAGCAGGCAGTCTTCTGTAAGATAATGCTATCAGATTTTCATAAATAAGAAGTACATACATTTTCCCTTGTCATCAGCTGAAGAGCTATCACAGCATTTCTCTTATTGTGCCCTTGTTTATAATAATTACCTCAAATATTGACAACCATAGATACATTGTAATGTTAAATGTTATATAAAAAAACCCTTTCTGACAGATGTTAAATATTTTAAAACAGATAGGTAATGAATTCATAATGTATCAGCTTTGAAAAGAACAAAACAAAACCTCCAAACCTGAATTTACCATCCAAGGGAGAAAAGGTGTATGTAGCATAATTAGCATGCATGGCTATTATCATCTCCTTAGTCTTGGAATCTGTGAAAGTATGAATCCAACAGTTCACAGCCCTCACTTCATACATTGCAGACAGAACAGGTTTCCTGCATTGTCCTCATGGGACCCATAAGAATCAAAACTCTGCATTAAGGCAATAGCTGTAATCAAACCACATCCTTCACCCAGCAATCCACAGGCCTCAGGAAGGAGTTAGTTTCCCTGATGGAGAATTCATTTCCCTGATACACCTTTAGATTTTATCTGTTGGATTTAGGTTTGGGTATTTTTCACCTTTCCTTGAAGCACCAGTTGTTAGGACATACATCCAAATTCTACCCATCCAGATAAACTCAAAAGTTAAATCAGGTAGTGCCAACAGACTTTTAAAATTAAAAGCCATGTAATTCAGCAGTGTATAAATCATATTCTTTCACTGGCAGCTGTGCAACATCTAAACCTCATCTGGTGATTCTTGTTCCAAAGCAGAAAGATATCATTTCATCTTCATTTAACAGTTTCTCAAATAATTCCACAAAGTTTTGTATAGTGCAAAAGGCTTTTCTGATGTTTTGATTAATTTTTCCCTAGTTGTGACAACTAAATAATCAGACTAGAAAGGTGTGTGATTATGTTACAGAATTCTGTTTTGGTTAATATATTTCTAATCTTCCTTTTTCATGACTGTATAGCACATCCCTCACCCTCCACAATACTAAGACCCTTCCCTCTGACAGCGTTTAGAACATTCTTAATTTGATCTACTTCTGATCCCTTTTCTGTTTATATCCTTGGTGCAGGTAGTTCAAAGAACAGGATTTTACTTATTCCCCTTCTCTTCCTCTGCAAGTCCTCTGTGCTGTTCTCTGAACTTTGTCCCCAGCATCTCTTACCTCCCTCTCTGCCTGGCAGACAAGGCAACCTTTGGGACCTCTGTGCTATTAGTGTCATCACAGGGCAGAGGTTCAGTTCATGGAAGGGCTGTCTCCTGCCTGGCTGTGAGCAGTATGCTAATGTGACAGCTTGGCAAGTATTTGAGAATGTCACTTCTAGCAAAATAGCTGTCCTGAATGCTATTTGTCATATATACAACCCCATACCTATCAACAAAACCCCCCCACGAAACTCAACTGTAATATATATTTCAAATGAGATGCCCACAGGCACTTATAACATGAGTACATGTCAGCAGCCATATGTGCTGTAATCCTCCTCTTTATACATAGACCCAGCATAATCCTTTCATGCACCATGTATCTAATCTGCATTCTCTGCTTTGGAAGCAAGATTAATCTCAAAATTTCAGAATTAATTCAAAAGCATTAAATTGCATACAAATCTTCATTACTTTGGCTACCAAGCAGTTAAGGAATGTGGTGAATGACGAAATCATTGTGCTACCATTTCATTTCAAGTTCTTCAGAGCCCTGCAGCTGAACTATAGCTGGGTATTTAATGCAGAATTGTGTCTTTTGGGGGAATGTGTTATTTTTAAATGCTTAATAATTATGAATTCATTTGCCATTCTTTTTATAAGCAGGGGATCATAATGAACTCATCTGTTATTCATGTGAATGTCAAATGTGTTCCCATGGGAGTTTTATTCTAATTCACTATTAGTTAGTGGACTCATAAAATAAAATGTTATCCATTTTTTACTCTGAACATGTAATGCTTGGTAATTGTTCATCAAAGGGCAAGTGTAATATTTTTCTTTGATAACTTTCAGTTCTGATTTAACCAGGTAAAGAAGTAGGTTTAGAGTAAGGGTACATTTAGAAACAGAAGTAGATTTGATACACTGAGTCTTCCATTCAAAATGCAATGAATTAGATCATCATGAGCTAGTATTTAAAAACCTAGATGTATTATACTATAAGCATACGTGCTTGAACTACATGGACTTAACAAGGCAAACTATAGCCCAATATATAACATTCAAAGATAGTTCAATAAAAGGCATGTTATAGTACTCATGAGGTGACCACAACAGTTTTCAGGCAGCTGTTCTATTGCAATAGAAAATTTAGAGGTGAGAGATTTACAGGTCACTGCAGGATTTGAAGGTGATGACATTGGGCAGTGAGACTTCGACCTGTGAAAACAAACACAAAGTAGGCAATAGGAAAACAGAGAATTCAGACTCTGGTATGAATTTTTTTTTTTTTTTTTAGATTTAAATATGTGCCATTTTTTATGAAATTATTTTCATATTTCTTCTAAATCTCTAATCTAAATCAAACATTAACTACAAGAACCTAGAAATATTTCAACAGCATTTCCTTGGGTCTGACATGCTGTGCTAGGGTTCTCCGTGCCTATGTACCAAATGCTACCAATTCCAATTCCTACAGATTCAACTTTTTTTTCAGAAACTTGCAGGAGTTGGAGTTCAGGCTTGCTAGTCTCTTCTAAAACATAAAGACATAAGAAAGAGTTATGGTTTTGGTGCTCATGTTTGGCTTTTCCTACCACACTCAAAACAAGTAAAGTAGTAGAATTTGCAGGACAGAATACATGAAAGCAGAGAGGGGTGAGGGTGAGAGGTGACTCCAAAGTCCCACAAGCATCAGCCCTGCTGGGTCTGCACTCAGAGTGCCAATGATGAATGTAACAACTGCAGTGAGAAGAGTTTGCTGGAGCCCTGCTGGCTTTTTGCCATGGAGGGTAACACCTGCTATTAACTAACATCCTATTTATATCTCAAGTCTCTTTTAATACAATGTATTTAGTGCTTTTAGCAGTTACAAGTTGGTAGTGCTGGAGGACTAGTACCTTTATGCATAAAAATGGCATTTGTCAGCTTTCCCCTTGTGCAGAAAAAGAGGAAGATAAGTGCACCAAAGTGACATAAATGGTGATTTTATCGAACCAGTCACGGAAAGGAGGATCAGCACTTCATTCAGGGTGACATGTACAGATCAGAAGCACTGGAAGGTATATAGGGTTAAGTAATTTAGGCATATAAAGAATGCTGATACTTCAAGGGAAAAAGAAAGAAAAAATACAGTCAATAAATAGCAATATGTTGCAATACTGAATAAAGAGAAATACTTATGAAAACCAGGTGTATTTTAGAGGCTGCAATAATCTACTGTAGCTAATGAACATTCTTTCAAAAGAGCAGCCAAAGTATTTCATTAGGCAAGGCTAAAACCATCCAATATCAAGTGATTAGATGTTCCCACCTGAAACAGTGGAAGCAGTTCTTGGCCATCTTAACATTCACAGATTCTTTTATAGAAGCGAAAATGGTAAAGGGCAAGCACAAGGATTCACTGAGTTTTCACTGCTCACAAAGATTAAAGAAAAAAGTTCCCCAGTCTCTGGAGAAAAGAACAGTATATCTCATTTCTCTGAAAGGAACAGAGAGATGACAGCTTCAATGCTATCTGAGCAGTGCAAAATACCAGAGCAAGGGAGCATGAACCTGAGCTAAGAACTGGCCATTAGAAGAATGGAGGTGGAATTCCTTCACACCAAAAGCTAGATAACATGCAAAAAGATAGCAAAAGCAGCAGCCAGAAGAAATCAAATCATTTCATAAGAAAACAAAATAACATGAAAAAGGCAGCTCAACACAGTCGCACATGAAAAGGAAGATCAAAGTGTATGCCTGTCTTCCTTACATGGAAGTATTTCTGTCATCCTTATCAATTAACATTGCTAACAACCAATTGTTAACATCCCCCTCTTTTCTGAAATTCCTGCTCCTCACATTAACTAGATTTATATGAAAGTTTCAGGATGCTTAAAGGTCTAGGGCAATTCATAGGAATAAACAGGCATGTGGTGTCCTGACCAGATTTTAATTCTTAGCAAAAAATCACCATGCATTTTCTATCCTCCCAATCCACTCATTCATTTGAAAACTAATTATTACATTTTATTCCTAATACATCTCATTTTTTGTGTTCTATTTGACTGTTACTAGGGATCATTAGGGATGTCTGTATGACTGTACTGGAGACACCTATGTATTTTTCTAATTAACTTAAAACACTTAAAGCTCTGATTCTTCAGAAGTGAGAAACCCTATTAATACATATGGTTGCTCTACAGTGATGGAAAATATTTTGTGAAGGAGACCAACTACAAACAGCCGAGTCAAAAAATATGTCCTAAGGGTTATTATTAATGTATCAGCTAGCATAAATCACTGTAGCTCCACTGACCTCAATGAAGCCATGATGAATTTATACTGAGAATACAGCTATGTAAGCTACATCTTCTTTTATCACTGTACAGTGGAAAAATACATTCAAAAAGAATAGGATATTGCATTAACATAATATCTGAGGAACATTCCAGCTCACAGAATTAGCTGAAAAGAATGTGATTAAAAAGCTACTACTAGTCTCACCTTTCATTTATTACAAGTGCTTTGAACCTTAGGTTTTTAATTAAATAACTTTTCTGGCTCCATTGACACATTTAATGTTTTTATTGCTAGTTCAAAAACCATCCAGTCCTAGGTGATTTACTTTGACAAATAACATTTATGTTTTGCTTTTCTTGTTTGTTTGTATTGGGAGGTTCATAGGTGGTGGTTGGGGGGTGGGTTTGCTTGATTCTTTGTTTTGAGTGTTTTGTTGTGTGGGATTTTTTAACAAACTAGTGCCCAGTTTTGCAATGCAACAGGACCAAACCCTAAATTTCTGTAAGAGTGAAAAATATCTGTAAAACAATATTAATTTTAAAATAACACAGATTGGATTCACAGTATGGTAAAATTAAAGCATAGCTCAAAATATGAAACAGGGCCAGGATTCCAATAACATAACATGTGAGGACCTTTTGTCTGCTGGCTGGTATCACATCCTGAGATGATTTTTGTACAAGATTTTTTAGAAGAGACTTCAATAGGGGGTTGATATATGGAACAATAGCAGGATATGGCCTCTAACTGGTAGGAACAATTGCTGTTCTCAGGCATGTGCAAGTTAACTTTCATTAACTTTATTGGATTTTGTGCACACTTTCTGGCCTAGATTCAGTGCTGCATCTAATTTCTCTTGGGGACAGCTGAGACAGGGAGTGTACTGAAGAACAGTAACTATTCTGTCTAAACAGAATATACTAAGGAAAACTCACATGAGTCTCAAGAGTGTGATAGAACAGTTTGTGAATAATGTGAGTAAGCAATACAGGCAAACCCAGTTTCTTTCCAGCTACGCTCACGATGCCTTGTAGGCTGCAGGGCAAGGGAAGAGTTGCCTAAACTGGCTCCACAGTGGGTGGAAACTCCTCAGACCAGAGGAATTTTGAGCATGTAAATCTTCCAGTTTTATGGCAGGTCCATCCAAAAATGCTCATTACGATGGGAAGATACAAAGATAGAATTTAACCTTTACATTTTGGAAGATGAAGGACAGACTCTTCTCTAGAGTAATAACTAACTGCATAGACATGCTGCTTACATCACTCAAGTTTTGAAGTTGTTGGGGATTTATTTAATAGAATTATTTGTGGTATAATGTTTCCTTTAGTTCTACAAAACTGGAAAATTACATATTTTGAAAAGAGGGCCTTCTGTTTGCCTTCTCTCATTGCCTGGTTCTGACTTTTCTACAGTCTCAAGCATAAACTAATTCTCTTCCTGTTCAAGCCCCTTTATCTTTTCTCAACTGGTTTTCTTCACTTATCATTTAAAATTCAAACACTTCTGTTACTTCTGACAGTTTCCCCATAAATATGTGCTATGCTGCTTTAGGCTGCATCTTCTAATTTTTTTTGCTAGCACTGTTTAAACTGCCCAAGGCCATTAATTCTCAATTTTGTGTGGCCACTCCAATAAGCCAACACAGATTTTTATGCAGCCCTCTGATAAACCAGGCTGGAGAACTGACTTGGCTGGAAAATAATTGAGGGAAAAGAGTAAGTGTTTTTCAACTTGATCTTCTGCCTCACATCTGCACGAACAGCTGCATGAACACAACAGAATGGGTGGGGCAGGAAAGAGAACAATTAGCTGAGGTAGAGCTGCTTAAACCAACATTACTAGTCCTGCAGAAATGCACATGGAATCACAGCCTAAACAGGCTATTTTAAGTACCCTTTTAAATCCCTCACCTGTCACAGTGCCTATTAAAAGAATTGGTACTAATAAGGCAAGGATTATATCACTCCTGCTTACCCATGGAGCCCAATTTTCTCTCACTGCTTCCTTGTTCTGGTTGATTTGTTTCCTAACTAGATCGAAGGATACTGAGAATATAAATCATCTTTTGGCCCACTTGAGAACAACCTGACTTCTACTACAGTCAGTGGAAAGTTTGCCTCAGATTCAAAAGGAATAGGATCATGTGTGTTAGGATATAATTTCCCCCAGATACTAGTCATTCTGACTTTTTTGTTTAGGAAGGGCAATCCTTCAGAGCAGATTCAGATCACTGAGAAATATCTTTCTGCAAATAACTCTGTTTTTCTCAGAATAATTTCTTTAACAGCTCTTTTCAAGAACAATGGATTGTGATTTTTAATTAAAACATTAATTTTAATCTCTTAATCGTAACAATTCTGAAACCACTGGGGCTTTAGAACATGAGATGAGCAATAGTGCTAAACAGCTGGAATCATAAAGGAGAACTACATCACACCTAAATTAAACTGACCTGATTGCAGTACCATTCTGACTCCATTTGTACTGCTAAAGGGTTTGGTTTCTGTATGGTGTTCACTCGGTACATTTGACAGCATATGAGGCACAACCAACAAGTCATCAACCCACAGCAGAGAATGTGCTAAAGTTAGTAATGGATAGAAGTACTGTGTACATTAAGGAAATGAACACATTCAGGGTTCCTTGTAATAAGAAATCTCAAGGTACTCAAGACCTAACTGATGCAGAGGGCCAATGAAACACACATTGCAGTGAACTGAAACAATCTTATCCCAAGAATAAATGCTCCTTCAAATATTACTCCTAGCTCTGAGACTTACCCTGAGCCTTCCAAATATCTGTCCCAGTGGAGCAAAAGGTTTATATTTGTGTCTGTATCATAAGCTTTTGCAATTACATTAACATTTTAATAAATATTGCTGTTAAATAGAGTAGGATGTTACAAAAATTACAAAGACAGAATTCAATACCTGGAGAAACTGTTTTCCCAAAAGCAACAGAAGGTGTCACTGCTAACTGATTTTAAACAAATGAACCCCTAAGGGGAAAACACTGCCTTTGTTTTGAAAGAAACTTGAAAGTTGTTTGAGAGAGGGGAACTGGGTTCCCTTCTTAAGTATTCTCCAGCTCCAAACATAAACATTACACTTAAAAATGGAAAAGACTGCTTCACACCATCCAATTCTTCTCCTTTCTGCCTGCTGTTATTCCCTGCAGCTGTTTCACCTCAGGCTATGATTCACAGTCAAAGCAAGAGGAGTTTAGGCCAGTATTTGAACAGAAACCCGCAAAGGGCTTTTTAACCCATTAGTATTAGAGCTCTAATAATTGGGGATTTTCTCTTCAAATCCATAATTTAAGATCCAGCCAAAATTAATATTAGGAGGATATTGGATAAAGCATTTCCAAGAAGAAATGTAAAAGCTGCGTCTTTAAGTAGTTTGCAACTGCAAACTTTCTGTATGCTGCATCGTGCCTTGGAGAACGGCTGTGTCTCTCTAAACCTGTGATATTATTTTAACTCTATGTGGCAGTTCTTGCCCCCTCATTTTCCTCGATGCTGTAGTGTTGCTATTCTATGTTAAACAGCTGTTACATCCCATGCCATAGATGGCTGCATAACACTGACGGGTGAGGTGTTGTTTTCTAAATATACATACAGACAGATTTTGAAGTACTTTACGGCTGTTTGCAAGCCTCTCTGTAAATTCAGATATATCTATATGTGAGGATAATGTAAAACACATTTCCCCTGCCACCCCAGTAGCTTGATAAGCTTAATTTTAGATGTCTGGAGGAGAGCAGGAACTCACATCCTTTCCCTGGGGGGTCTCACGGGGCCAGGGCTGCTGGCTCTGAGCTACGGGCCTGCACTCAGCTCCTGTGTATTGGTTGTGAAGCAATTGCCAAAGCTGTAATTAAAAAAAAAAAAAAAAGCAACCAAAATTAATATATACATATGTAATATATACATAAAGCCCGTGGCTTTTAGCCCTCACGACTGCATGTTTAATAGGTGCATGCAAGCACTCTGCAGGCTCCACCACCACCCCCCTTCCCCAGAGAAAGCCATCTCAGGTCACTTGAATTATTTAGCGGGGTGTTTTTAACCATCTCAAGGGCTTTGCTCCTGCCGTGCGGCGCCTGCAGAGCTGGGGTTTGTGGGTTTATTTTTTTAATTTTTTTTTCTTTTCTTTTTTTTTTTTTTTTAGCACGCGAGGTGGAGTTGCTCCACTTCCCTGGCAGAAGGAGGAGATAAGGCGCGGGGGGAAGGCGAGAGGGGCGTGCTGAGGGGAGAGGCCGCCACACCTGCGGGCCGCGCTGCGCCCTCCCTCCGCGGGGCCGCTCTCCGGGTGCCCCCGAGCGCCTCCCCCGGCCCCGGCCCCGGCCCCGGCCCCGGCCGCGCTGCCCTCGCGGTGCCGGCGGGAGGCGGGGCGGGCGCGGCGGGAGGGCGGGAGGGAGGGAGGGAGGGAGGGGAGGAGGGCGGGAGGCGGAGCGGGGCCGCCTCACGTCCCCCGGCCGGCCGGCCGCCCCCCCGCCATGGGTCGGAAGCGCTGCGTGGGGGGAGACGGCTCCAAGATGGCGGAGGGTTGCTGCGGGGTGAAGAAGCAGAAACTCTCCAGCTCCCCTCCCTCGGGCTCGGCCGGCCCGGGCGGCGGCGGCGGCGGCTCCCACTGCGGCGGGGCGGCGGCGGCGGGGGGCGAGCCGGGGGC
>JAWWTY010000138.1:11893496-12112676 GCA_035222235.1 Margarornis squamiger | reverse complement strand
GGCCTGCGCAGCCAGGCTCCCAGGCAGGACCAGGACTCACACGCTCCCTCCCGCCCGCCCTCCCTCCCTCCCGCCCTCCCTCCCTCCCGCACCGTCCCCGTCCCCGCCGGGCCGCTGTCCTCGCCTGGCCCCGCGCCTGTCCCGGGCCCGGCCCGCGGGCGCCCCCGCTCCCCGAGCCGCGCTCCCCGCGCCGCCCGCATCGCCCCCTCCGCCCTGCCCGACCCGCAGCGCCCTGCTCCCCGCAGCCGCCTTTGTGCCGGGCTCCCCGCGCTCTGCCCGCTGCCCGCTCCCTGCTGATTTCACCCGTAGCCCTTACTGGGACCCCCGCCCTAGTCCGCCTCTCGCTGTCCGTGTGTTCTGCATGAGTGCGGGCCTCTCCTTCACCAGTGCTGGACGGTGAGTACAGTGTAAGAGCCCTGTCGTGCGAGTCCCGGATTTGTGAGCACTGGTGTACCTGTACGTCCCCTCTGCCGGGCACTCGTAAAGGCTACTTTGGTCTTAAACTGTGCAGAGTCCTTGCTTTGTGACGCCTCCTGAAGATCACCCAGTGTTAGACATCCCGAGTCCCTGAGTAATCCACCACATCAAATTCCCGGAGTTTTGAGCAGATCACATAAACACCTGTTACTCCTATCCTTCCTCTGCCTCCCAAGCTTCCGTGCAAGAGTGTCCACCAAGGGTCTGTTTGGTTCCCATCGCTGGCCACTCTCGCTCAGTGTTTGTGCCCCACTGCCTTTGGAAGTGCCCCGCCAGGATGGGGTGCCCGGCATGTCAGCACCTGCAGCCGGGTGTGCTGCTGCAGACCGAGCTCCGACACCGCGGGGAGTAACTTCTCTCTGACAGGAAGTTACTTCCTCTCAGCTGGGATGAGTTACCGAGTTGCTACATGTTCCAAGTCCGTTTGAATGCAAAGTTAACGTAAGGGATTGTTGAAATTGAGTTTCCGCTGTTTTACTTTGCTTTTAAATGGGATGGAGCTCATGTGGTGAGTTTCCAAGCTCCAGCTGAGACTTGAGTGCATTGGTCCACCAGAGTGCATGTCACTTCTTTCCTCTTATGTGCAGCATGACTGTCGAGTCTGTGAGAACCTGTGCTTTATCGGGACTTAATGAATACAAGTGGTTTGTGTGTGTCCTGGACCCTCGTGCACCCTCACCAATGCAAACGGTTATCATGCAGTCTGTTTTTCATTAATGAGATGTAGTGTATGCTTCTTGGTGTTTAAAAATGTAATGTATTAATGATCTTATTTGTAGTCCCTGCTGTTCTAACACCCAGGATCTATACATCTCTTGCATACTTTCAGCTGCTGTCATGACAACCCAGCTCTGTGGATTCCTCCTTAACCTGCCACCCCAGCAAGTCTTCCCTATATGCTCTTCATAACTCCTATGTGATTTCATCAGAGTACCAATAATGAAAGGAGGGCAGGGAGACTCCACTGTGAGTTTCTTTACCCAGGTCTTTTGCAAATCCATGTCTGTCCTTTTGTAGATACCAATTGTTTAGGAACTGCTGCTCTGAGTAGCCATTTTGCTGTGCATTGTCCTGTGTCTGTTCTCCATCCCAGACCACTATAGGTTGCAACATCAGCTTTGTGCTGTTTCACTCTTTCGTTGCTGTAAGAGAGTTGAATTCTGTCTGTGTCTCTCTGTAACAATATTACCTTTGTGTTATGTTTTTGATTTGTATCGCAGAATGTTTAGTTGAACAGATTAGTGCTACTGTCTTTGTTTTATCCGTGGAGGAAACTGAGGCAAGGGGGAAGATCTCAACACAGAAATATTTTCCATTAAGCATTTTGATTTCCCTTAGTAAGGAAAAGATCACTTCACTTTTTTTCTCTCACTTCTTACTTTAACAAGAATGCAATAGCAAGTCAAGTAAAATTACTTGAATTTTTCTGAAATTCATATGTGTTTAAGTGTTCTTCAGATTTAGTTGCTAGACTTGGTGAAAAGTTGCATCAATGGACTTCTGAAAATGGCACTGCCCTTTAAAACTAGTAATGTAATTTCTGCTCATTCCCATGCCAGTTATACCGGTCGAGAAACGATCTGTTGATAATTTTATATTTTTCCCTGGTTAGTTTTCAGAGTTTGGTTCTCTCTAGATCATTGCGTGGCTTCCCAAACACTTGTGCGGGCACAAGTGTGAGGTGGGAATAAGCAGACAGATGGCAGAACTGCTGCTTTCAGCAGCCTTGTGAACTGATTATGTTTGTGCAGTTGGGAAAGCAACTTTGAAAAAGTTGTTCAGTATTGCATGTAATATTCTAGGTCGGTGAATAAGTTGCTGTTCCTAAATGTTCAGAGGCAGCCTGATTTCTAGCATTCACAAGATTTGCAGGCAGTCTTGTTGATAACTGGGTAACTCACAAAGATAGGATGTTAACTTTGAAGCTGAGCTTCATCCTGTGCAGCAAAAAAAACCTGAATGAGAACTGGAGTTTTTTAGTGAGTTTGTGTTTTAGCTTTCTGCCTTGAATACTTTTGGAGGTTTTGTCTGTAGACTGAAACATCTGTTCTAAGAGTAGTAGTCTAAAATAAGGGTTATGTGAATTTTAGCAATTTTTTTTTAAATTACATTATTACAGGGAGGGTGAAAGACCTGTGAGCAGGTGTCCTGACACAAACATGACTCATATTCCTTGCAGGTCTTTGAACAATGAAACTGGGCACGATCAAAGAAAAGCAGGTGGCTGAATCACTTGGACAAGGGGTTCTGGCTTGTTGTCTTTAGAACAAAACCTGCTTGTGACACCTCTGAATTTTTCTAACTTTTTGATGCCAAGATGAGGACAGCGTCAGGGCAGGAAATTCAAGGCAGTTAGTAGGAATAAGTGGAAATGCCTGTTTTGAAAGGGTGCAGGTTTTGGACTTAGGACAACTCATACATGGAGGAAATAGTTGGCATTTTCCTATCTCTGTAGTTCCTAAAGCACAGAGAATGGGGTGTTGGTCGTGGGTATTGCGAGGGAGCTGTTGGGTTGGAGAGAGTGACTCACAGAGTCAAAAGAAGATAGCTGGAAGATACTGAATCTCTCCAGCAGTGTTCTGGCGAGAATAGGCTCAGCAAGTCCAGCCACGGGCTTCCTCTCCCCTTGTAGGCTCCGTTGATCTGTTGACATTTTGTTCTCTTGCTCTTAATTGAAGAACTTTCTCCTTTCTCTAAAGTGAAATTTCACTTCATTTTATGCTCCTCTTTAAGGCACCCTTTCCCTTCGCGGGGTATGTCCTACAGGGCACGTGCTTTGCTTCTACCAGTGTAGTGGCTCTCAAAATACAGGTGCAGAAGGAATGTAGAAATTATCCTGGAGGTGCACACTGATAATTTGAAAACTGCTGATCCAGAAAACAATTGTCATAGACCAAGTGTCATTTAGACACTGTTTTTTGATGAGTAAAGTTACTGAACAGTGCAGTTGTTTAAAAGCAGATTGTTTAGAAGGGTTCATTGAAATGAAACATAAGGGGATGCAGGAAGAATTGTAAAAACATTTTAGCCTACTCATTTAGGGACAGGGAAAACTGAGACGCTTCTTTTTCCTATGTTTCTTACTTTTCTGACAAGTAACTTGGATCCCTTTTTTTGCTTTCTGATTTCGTCTTGTGCAGTACACCCTGTGCCACCATGATCAGTGGAGGTGGAAAAGGACTGCCTCCCAGTGTGAAGGGGCTCACTACTGTTTTTATTCTAGTAGGGGGCTGAAAGTGCAAGAAGGTTGTGACAAGATGGGAAGGGTAAGTGTGTGAAGAGGAGTTCAGTTGTAGCTGTGCTGTGGGGAATGAGGAGGACTTTTCTTCTTAAGGGATCTCACAACTCTGCTCACTGGAAAGATTTCCCTTGGCACAAAGGAATCGCCTGAGTTTTTGATCATGCACAGCGTGTGCCTCGAGTTCTTCAGCTTGCCTACTAAATTTTAATGTCAACATCTTTGTGGGGAAGACATTGTCTGGCAGTCCAGCAGGTTAACTCCTTTGCCAGTTGTTTGCTTTTTATACTCCCTTCCCGAAGGTTGCCTGCTAGTGAACAGGAGTAATTTAGTGGTGACCACCTGTACTTGATAGAATTTGAAAGGGAAGTCGTTTGTTCTGGTCCTGTCATCTGGTACTTGGCAACCAAGAACAAAAGTTTGCAGCTGGAATGGCTAATGTGGCCTGTGCCCGCTTCCCATCTGGCTGAGGAGCTCTTGGAAAAGATGTTTACCATTAGGACCTTGCATCAATTAGCTGGATGAGGGCTTGCTCACATCCCCCTCCTCTGGCAGGGTGACTGTAGCTGCCCTGCATACCTGTGGTGGTTCTGGTGCTTGAGGGAAGCTGACAGCCATGTGTGGAAATGTTGCTGGCTACCACGTTCTTTGTCACAGGAATAATCTGCATGGCTTGACCATATTCTGTGATTGAAGGCCTCTGGATTAAAATATTTTCTAGGTGATACCCAGTTTTGACCTAAAGACTTAGTGTGGAAATTTATCTGTTCCTTTCTTTGTGGATGACTTGAAGTATTTGGCAGCAACTGTTTGTTTGGCTACAGGACAGAGATACAGATATTCTGTCATGTTGATGTCCCTGACCTTTGTATAGAATTGTGTCAGGTCTAACATCTATTAATTTACATAATCTGGAAGTATGTGGGATAGCAGTACTACACTACCTTAATATTTTGTTAGTGAAGTTTGGAAACATTTGAATTCAATACAGTTTGAAAATACAGAGTTAGCTAGTCTTGTGCCTGTTAGTTTTCACACTCTCAAAGAAAGTTGTGATTCTGCTCGAAGTGAGTGTAACTTGACCCTGTAGTAAAGAAATGGTCCTAGAATTTGTTTCTGGCCATCCAATTTTTTTTCCTTAGTTACCGTGTCTTGATAATATGTTGGTACTAAGTGGTGGTGAATTGCTGGTAATTAAAATTGAAATAGCTTAAAATCTTCCTGTACATCCCCAAAGCTGACTTTTTCCACAATGTTAATTGTTTGATGCTTTCTTTTAAGGCATTGAAGAAAGATTGGGCTTGTCTGTAGGTGTGTACGTATGGTTACACATACATGTAAATGAAAATATTATGGCTTGCAATTGATAGGATTTCATGCTTTTCTGAATTCCTTGTTTCTTGGCTGCAGCCTGACTTCCTGTTTTAGTCTCTACAACTTACTGCAATGTTTCAAGTTGGAACCTTGTGTTTGACTCCTTGCTTGCTTTAGTGTATGTTTCTTAACAAACATTTTTGTGAAACTTTGCCTGGAAACTTGCCAAAGGATGAATTTCATATTGTCTTAAAACCCCAGCAATGTTCTTCCTCTGCAGACCCTACTCAAGAGTTCAGCTGTACCTATTGACTTCACAATTCTTGATGCCAGAAGTCTGAAATTTTGTTGTTTCTCTGCGGTTGATTGTATAGCAGTGGAGATTTACACTGTTGTGTGGCAAACTGTGCAATAATTTGTATTTGTCACACTCTAACATTACACAACAGCTATAATGATTGCTTGGCCATGGCTAAAGATCAACACCAGTCGCAAAACAGAAAACACAGCAAGGAAACACACAGACAGGGAAGTGTTCTTTCACGTCTCTGTGTCTGACTTCATTCTGGTATTCACGTGGATGTCTTGCATTTGTATAAGCTTTAGTATTTTCTTCTGGCCTAACAAGGTCTTTACTGTTGAATGTTAAATGCTGGAGTATGAAGTGGTGTTTTTTTAGATTGGGATTCTGTGGTAGGAGCTTTTAAAATACAGTGCAGTAGAAAATGTGTATTTTGGCTGGTGTTGGCAGTGCTCAGCAGGGAATTCCCAGCATATTTGAAAGCAGGACTGGTGAATGCATCTTGGTGCAGTAGAGGGGGAAAAGGGATAAAGTTGCATAGCTTCAGAAAAAACTTACCTTTGCGAGTACATTCATCTTTTGATATGATTGGTGAATGGAGAAAATAATGCCATGGTAAACTCCAAATTAGGTTAATTGTAATTTTTCTGTAGTAAGCCTATTTTAGTTGTCTATTCTTATGTCTAAATGTGGTAGTTTCTATTAGTACAGATCATCACATTACTGACAGGCTTAGGGATGGACCCTGTTTTTGTTTGTTCAGCTAAAAGCAGTCGCCACAAAGTTTTAATAAATGCTCTGATTCACTGCAGTACTAGTTCTGTGGAAGGGAATTGTTCTCGTGTCCCTTGTAGGGTTAGGACAAGTCAGCAACTGCCCCTCCCTGTGCCATCAGTCTGGTCCTTCATTTTTATTGCCTCCTTTGGTTTAGTTACATTCCTATGGTTTGCCATGTTTTCTTTTACTCTATCTTGTACTTTATTTTCCCAATAAAGGTTTTCATGCAAATTCAAATTTTGACATTGTTTTTGACATTTAACCTGTCTGTCTGTGAGAAAGATGTTTTGTGTCTGCATTTGGGTTACTTTGTCTAACTTTAATATTCTTCACTAGAAATTGTTGAGAAGTGTAATGATTTAAGAATGCAAATATTTTGAGTTGCTAAAAGTGTGCAATTCTGCCCCCTCTTCAGCTGTGAGTTAAAGATACTGTCTCTTACAACACCTTTATAATTGTAATGTTACCAAGAATTGAATATTAAAACAAGAGAAATTTAATGTTGGCACTTTTTTGTTGTTGACAATAAAGAGGTAACCAGGAAACAAAAGTTTGGAACCCTGAGCTAACTCGGTTTGCTTAGTTTACAGATCTAGACTGTGACCAGTCAATGAATGAAATATATTTATCTAGTCCATAGTTTTTGGTTCTCTCAAGGCTCATGCCATAATTAATGGAGCAAGCTCATTATGCCAAGCTGTCTGTTTTTACACTAAGTACCTGTTTAGTTAACTGCAGGTTTTCCATAGCCTCAAATTATTGTCTTCAGAAGTAGAAGTGGTAGTTATTTGAGCCATATACTGATGGATTATGTGGCAAGAGTTTCCATAGAAGGCAGGAAATATGCAAATTATTTAAAAATAATAGTAGACTGATCAGAGTTTGGCCAATACAGAAACTGTTGCTATGCTGGAGGCCAAAACAAGTCCAGTCAGGCCCTGACCCTCATTAGCAAAGTATTATGAAAATGCTTGACCTTTTTTTTTATGTTTGTGCTCCTATGGAGTGGGATATTATATTGGTACTCAGTTTAGCATTGCAAAGTTTGTATTTAAATAACAGGATGGGGCAGTTCCGCTGAGGTTAATTGACAAATTCTCAAAAACGTGTCCTTGATAACAAAGCATGCTGGGGAGTGCAGTAGCTCTCAAATGGAATGTGGTTGTTAAGTTGGTCCAATGCTGCATTTCCTAGCTGTTTGATAGTGCTGTGGTATATGCTGACTGACCAAAAGCTGTGATGTTTTCCAGTCCAGCACTGTAAACAACAGTCGGCATCTTTCCTGGGCTACTCATATAACCTTTTAAAAAGCCCTTTGTTTTCATAACTGGGGTGTAGCAAGAGGGATCAATGTAAAGGGCTTCTTTTCTTAAGTGGGATACCTTCCTGTTCCGTTCACCAGCAATGTGTCTTTGGTGAGATTTTTTTTTTTTTTGCATTTGTCACATGTCTTCAGAACTGCTGTCCCCTAACAGCCTGCTCTCCTGTGTCTATGCCTTCCAGGATATGCCTTAAGTTTTTGTAATCTGACTGGGCTTTGATAGCTTCCTGGAAGGCAGTGCTTGTTTGTCAGTATGTGGATATTGCTTTGCCGCACTGAGTATTGCAGCCAGGGTTATTGAAGTGCTAATTTCATGAGAATGACATTTTATGGAATGCAGAACAGCTCCGCAGAGTTGTGACAAGGTCACTGGGACAGCAGCCATATAGAGATCTCTACGTCTTCCCAGAGCACTTGTGTCTTTCAGTGTTTTAAAGAGCGAGTTCTCACAATCCTCATGGTATATAAAATCTAATTTTATGCCTTTCTTTCCATTAGCTTGAACTCTGTGGTATTTTGGCAAGGTTGGGCCTAGGGTTGTAGTAATTGTAATAGATGAGCCATAGGCATACTCCTGTAAATTATCCTTTCCCCCTCTGCCAGCAAAGATGTCTCCTCCCCAGGCTCTGTTGGCATATGATGGGTTTCAACATCTGTGACATTGTCTGCTTTACTGGATGGTACTTGGTGTCCATCTTTAAAACAGAAGTGAAAGGAGAAAAGGATCCCTGTCAAAATTTTTATCTCTAGCATCAGAATTACTTCTGCTTTTTCCAGAGAGTTAAAACAGTTCCCTTGTTTTCCATGTGGTGCTTCATATGGAGATAAGAATTGTCTGGGTGAAACTCAAGAGTTCACGAGTTTCAGGTGTATTAAGAAAGGTAGAAAAAAGTATGTGATCACCCACTGATGGACAGCACTGTGGACTAAGTAAATCTGCTTGCCTCCAGCCTCTTTTTCCAGGTGACTGAAAGAATATAAGAATTGGGTACTACACCATTTTTCTTACTTAGTAAGTGAGCACAAGGGTAAGTTCAGCTGCCAGTGAATGGCAAGTTTGCAAGGCAGTTCTTTTCTGTATAAATAAACATGCTGAAAGATTGACTTTTTGGGAAGATGATGTGCTAGATAGATGTCCCTTGTAAGCTTTATAAGGAGCAAAACATATTTTTGTAGTCCTCAGTACTTTAATTTGCCTGTCAGATTAAACAGGCAATGAAAGTGTTGCACCAACCTTCTCTAAGTAGTGTATCTGCAGAGAGAGTGCTGGAGGCAGAGCAAGTGGTTGAAAAACCCACAGAAAGAGTGTAGTGAGGGAAGAAGCCCTCTTCAAAGAGTGCTGCAGTGCCTGAAGGGAAATGAGTAGTTGCAAATGAACTATCTCTTAAGCATGAGAGGAACAAAACTTCAGCAAGGCACTGGCCCAGATGAAAAACTGCAAGCCAAGCAATAGGAGGCAAGTTCTTTCTATGCAGGGTTGTACAAGCATTTATCCAGACTCTGAAGAAGCAAATGAACTTCGAGTTGGAAAGGTAGTATTAAAACCAGTCCCTGCTAAGGTACTGATAGAACGTGAAGTTCTAGTGATTAGACTCACTCTTCCTTAAGAAATAGGAGGAGGATTCTGGCTCTGGTTCAGTTCAGCTGAAATTAAATAATAAACAGGTAGAGAAGAGGCATGTTGCAGAAATCTTACGTAGGATACTTCCCACCATAATATAAGAATTCCTGTAAAATACTGGTGCTAAAAATTGAAGGAACATAAAGATTGGTGCTGTTCATTTGAAAGGAACGCTGGATAAAACCAAGCATTAAAAACAAAGTGTTACAAAGAAGGATAAATACACACTTTTTCTTAATTCTCAGGGAAAAGACTCAAGTGAAAAAAGTATTCCTGTGTACACTTCCCATTGCAGTCTGTTTTTACCTCAGGGATGAATTATTGCAGTTTGCTGTGCTTGGACAGCTTGAGCTTTTAACATAGAAATCTAAGCCACTGCAAAAAGTAGCTCCCAGCAGTATCTCTTTTTGGGAGAATATGAAATCTGTCCTTCAGGTTGTTTGGTGCTGGAGGTTTTGCTTTTGTTTTCCTTTTTTCCTTTTGGAAGATTTCAAGATGTTAAGTTTTCTTACATATATAATGTAAATGGCTTAGAATAACCTACTCAAAGCCTATATACTACCCTATTCTGCTACTTTAAGTATGTTTTCTTCCTCTTTGTATATCATGATGCTCAGCAGCAGCAGTGTCTTACTTGTCCTGAGCTGAAATAGTTGCATTATAGAGGGTAGAGGAAGATGATGAGCACTCTGCTGCTACACTGAGAGATATTTACTCTGACTGGTGGTCATCTAAATGCATGGATCACAGGCATACATCCAAAAATTAGGCAACATGAGCATGATAGACTTTCTTGATTGTCATTTTATGTAGAATGTTTAATGGAAATTGCTCTAGAAGAGAAAATTAGGGCAGTTCAGAGTGGTCTCTGATATCTTGGCGCTAAAGTTTAGGATTTTGGAGATGCCAGAAATTTCTTGGAAGAGGCCATTGCAGAGAGATCAGTAATGTTCAGATAGTTCCACAGATAAGGCCTCTATTTTTAAGTGATTGGATTAGTCAAAAGAGACAATCTTACATAAAAACCTTGAATGGCTGTTCGACCTCTGAATGTTTCAGGGGTTTTGCACATTCTGTCCAACTGCTCTGTATGCATGTTATTAGAGGAGGCAAGTGGGACTTGAGGGATGAATCACTGCAGTGAGGTTTGGAAGACCTGTATTTTGTTCCTGACCATGTGATTATGGGGGACAAACCTGGATGAGATCCTCGATCGCTCTACCTTGTGTTCTTACTGAAAAAAAGTAAAGCACCTCAACCTACTTTTCTTTTTCAAGGTAGTAGTGAGAGAAATTGGCTATTGTTGCAATTGTTCTTTCCCTTGAGTGGATTACCCTGCCAGGAAGCTCTCCAGACTCAGCTCAGGATATTTTTGCCTAAATTGGCAATGTGGAGACATACAGTTATCTTTTTTATTTTTTCCTCCTTTTTTTTAGACTAATCCATTATATCTGAAATGAATCACAGTTGTATTCACGTTAGCTTGAATCTTTTAAAGGCTGCTGTTGCTTCTCAATTAAGTCACAGAATTTTCAATTATTTTTTTCTTTTCGGAATTTTTTTTTTTTTTCAGTTTGGGTTCTCATAGTCACGGTATCCTCCTTCATATTTTTAGGCTACTGTTCAGTGAATCCTTTTCCTGAGAATAGTTTAGACAGTTTTAAGTCTGCTAGTACAAGTTGAAGACAAGACCTTAGAAAAATCATTGCATAAGTGTTTCTGCTGTAGAAAATGTTTCCCATGAGTGTTTCTGTTTGAGTCACGTGGACACCATTTTTTTTTATGGACACTGCAGACCTGAGAGGATGGTACAGTTACACGTTCTGTGCCCTGCAAGAGCCAGAAAACTATGGTTCTGTAGAGAGACAAGATCTCTTGATTTACTGAGTGTTGAAAATGGAGATGAGCAGAAGGAGAAGGTAGGGTGGCGAGGAAGGTACAAGCAGTGACTGTATAATGATACTTCTCTAAGTATTTTTCTAGTCTTCAGGCACTTGCAGTTTGCAATGTCTGGAGCCAGAAGTGATGTCTTTTATCAGTTATGCTCCCCAACACCCCACCCACTCCACCGGCAAGGGTAGATTATAATGAAGTTTTAGTGAGGCAGAGTTGGGAGGAAGATCAGAACACTATGTACTGAAATACTTGAGGGGCTATACTGTTAGAAATGGGTTGGCAATCAATATTTTATTGAGGACCTTTGTGTACTTCAGGGGCAAATAAAAACTGATTCTCTAAGTTAGGAATTTTTGTTTCTTCCCTTAATGGTTTCCTGGTATTACCCGTTGATTGTCAGTTACTGCTTCATTATGCTATCCATATGTAAAGGACAAGTGGCTATTTTAAAGAATAATTATAAGTAAGAACAGAAAAGTATTAAATACAATTGTATAAGAGAGTGGCTGAGAGCTTACTTGTAAAACTTTATGGTTTTGCTGCTCTCAGGAGAAAGATATTTTGTGTTTGCAGAGCAGAGCAGCCAGAGTGCTTGGAAGTGTGAGATCAGCTTGCAAAGGAAGATGAGAAGTGCTGGGTTGCTTTGGAGGATCAGAACAATAGCTGAGAGGTACAAACTTTGGTTGAGGGGAGGTGTGTGTGTATATGTGTGTATACATACTGGTGTATGTATATATACCTTTTTGTGTGTGTATATAGGGAGAGAAAAGGGATACAAATTAACTCTTTAAACTAGATACCAGTACTGTTAGAAGAACAAAAGGGTATAAAAAGACTGTGAATAAGTTTTAGAGAGTAAGGTTTCTTCTTTCTGGAGCAGTATGGCTTTACTAATAGAATTAGTCGGGGCAAGCAATCCAAATAGTTTAGCTAGATCTTGATTACTGTATGATAAGAAATACACGGTGCGTTGCCTTTGATAGTGAGCTTAATAGATTTGATAATTTTAAAAGTCCCTCTGAGTTCATTGGAGTGGACTTAGTAAGTGGGGATTGTTCTCAAGTTGTTTTGCTTTGACAGAGAAACTTTTACCATTCTTTCCACTCTGCTTTTGGTTTGAGTGAGATTTATGATTTTCTTGAGATGGAGACGAATAGAGGCAAACGTTGGTCAGTAAGGGAGCTGTGTGGAGGTAATGCATTTGGACAATGTTGTGTGTATAAATTACTTTTCACTGGATTGGAACTGAACCATAACTCAGTAACTGTTCACGTTGAACAGGGATATTGCTTTTCTGAACACAGTATCTTTGCTGTTATTAAGAAGCATTGCCAAAATAAAACTCAAGGAAATTACAATTCAAATGGCAAACAAAGTATTTGTTAAGCAGTAATTTTTTTGAAGTAGTGATACTGGAGACTTACTATTTGACTTCAGCCAACTAATAAAATGGATTTTTATTTGCGCAGCAATTCATGACAGCAAAGGGATGGAGCAGTTTAGGAGCACAGTTTCTATGAAAGGGAGTAAGAGGGAGCTGAAAAGACGGGCTCACTTTGAGGTGTCTGGGAGAGCTGGGGCTTTCACGCTTTTGTTGAAATGTCAGAAGACTTCAAATTGACAGGTTTTGAAATGTGGTATAGGAACAACTTTTAAAGTGAAGCTGGGTTTTGATGAGTTGTTTGTGTGGTTTTTATGTTTTTTTTTAAACTGAAGCAGCAAACCAGCAAAGTGATATAGTAGGTCATCATTGCTTCTACAGCTGGTATTATGGTTATCTTTATCAGTGTTTTTGTATGGTGATCCTTCTGGTCCCCCTCGTCTCAGCTGAGTTTCCCCCATCGGCTGAAGGTTGGCCACTGCTGTCTGCATTTTGGGCTTGGATGCCATTGAGGGAGTGGCAACCTCTAAGGAGGTAAAACTGGAAATGATGGTCAGAGGAAGAGTTTGACCTCACACGGTGAGGTGGAACATGCACCACCTCAAGTGTGTTCTGGCACAGAGCTGAGTGCTGCTGTTGATGGGGTGGATGCTGTGCCAGTGGCATCCAAAAGTCAAGTGTGTAAAATTCAATTTTGGTATTTGAAGGAACCTTACTTAAGGTGTTCTGTACATAGTTATGAGAGACTCTTTGAATCTCATGTTGTTTTAGAGGATATTTAGTTTTGGAAAGAAGTGTTTAAGCTTTGTTGTGGAAACATTGTAGTTGCAATGCTTGAGATTAATTCTAGGTCTTCCAGAATTTTGTTTTCCTTTAGTATTGTTAGTGTTGAATAGCTGACTGTCTTACACACAGTATTTGTGTCCTGCAAGCCACTTGATTGATATCAGAGAACTGGAGTGCAGTTTCACAACCTGACTTTGCTCCCATCCCAAATCTATTGCAGGCATAATTAATGCGGTGACTGTAGTCTGCTGGTTTGGGGAAGTAATGAGAGTTAAATGCAACTTTTGGATGAGCCTGCATGTCCGTGGCAAACAAAACATTCTCGTCTATGTGCCCCACACCCTCACTTGGACTACTTGCATTGATCAGTGTATGCTGGCGGTGCTGTTTCTGCTTGATAAGTCAGCAGCAGATACTCTGCTGCTTTTTGTTAGGTTATTTTTTTTGCTGAGTTTTAAAGACTTTTTGCTGAGTCTTTTAGCACTCTAAATGCCAGAGCTGGATTAAGGGCTTGGATCTTCCCATGTGGTCTGGGAAGAGATGGGACCCTTGCAAACAGCCATTATTAATGACAGAAGAGAGAAATCCTTGGGTTTCAACCTGATTTCTTTTTTTCTCTCTCTTTTTTTTTTTTTTTGTTGACTCACCTTAGTGACCTTTTCCAAATTTGGCACCATCAGCAGGTGGATTGGTGCCTACAAGTACATCCAGAAGCTATGGAAGAAAAAATAATCACATAATGACAGATTTCCTTTTGTGAATCTGCTGTTAGCAGCATTGCCAATTGTTTGCCCTACATCCAATTCCCCAGTCATCAGAACAAAGCTCACAGGCTGGAATATAAGGCTAAACAGGGTTATGGGATTTTTTTTTTTCCCCTCGTTGGGTTCATCTGGGTGCATCATGGTGCTTTTAAGCACGTAGTTGCAAACATCACAACATATAATAACCTTTGCATTATGATTTTAAGATGGTGAAGGAGCCTGCAATATATAGCAGAAGCATCTGCAGGTTATCATAGAAAGTCTTGAGCCCCTTTTGAGTGGCTGAAGATTGCATTTACCAGGTTTTTTTTTCCAAATAATCCTGAGTGATCCCTTCCACGAGATTATATGGTGTTCAACCCATATATCCAAAGGATCCAACAGCTGAGTCCCCAAATTCACAGGGATATGTAAGTTGGCACCAGCATGAGGGGGAAAATGTGGTCTTGGTAGGATTTTCTCTCAGAGAAGCTGTGCATACTCTTTCCAACAGCCTGCTTATCTGTGGACAGCAATCAGATCCACTGCTACTTTGTAGGAATGGAAATTGCATGTGCTTTTTAGGGTCCCTTTAGGGTCTTTGATGTGCACTGGAGTTACACTGGTAACCTGTTGCGCAGTGGTTCTTCGGTTCCAGGTTTGGAACTGTGAAGGCCTGGGCTGGCCCAGGTGAACTAAGTCTGCCTTGTTCATTCAACCTAATGCATCCTCTGTACTTAATTCAAATTGACCTCGTCCTCTGACCTAGTACTATAAAGATAGGGGTGAGTGTCTCCCTAGTTGCTTCACCAGTAAAGACTGGGAACAGTGTGTTCCACTGAGACTCTGCATTGGTGGTGTGTCCCTTTTTCATCTTGGTCTGGTTTTTCTAGTTGGTTTCCTGCTTTTGATGTAGTTGAATAACTTTGAAAGGTGCTACCCAGACATGTTAAGTTCTTTATTTACTGTTTGCCTTTGACCTACCATCTGTGTTATAATCTCTTATGTTCTCATTAAGCAAGCTTTCTGTTTTTAAAAGCTGACCTCTCAGATTTGCTCCCTAACTTCCCTATTCAGTCATGCAGGATGTAGGCTTTTGTTGCTGGGGCTGATGTGTCCCTTGGACTGCTTTTGTTTTCTAACTGTGCTGATGTTTTACCTGATCTCTTTAATATACAGAGTTTTATTGGTTCCCCTCCCCACCTTCTCCTTTTAGGGTTGTGTGTGTTTAGATTAGTTCGTTTGTTTGGGTTGTTTTTGAGGGGAAGTGGGTTTGGAAGGATTACTAATTACTACTTTTTTTTATATGTATATACTGTTCACTTAAAATTAATTATCCATGTGCCAAATAATTTTATGTCCCACTATATTTAACTGTGATGTTGAAATATAATTGCTTTGTGGACACATGTACTGAGAAACTTTTCTATCATTGTCCTTTAACCCAGGTCTTATGCACCACTCAAAACCAAACCAAAAATGGCATCTTTTCAAGTAGGGCCTAACACTGATTTTCAAGGCAGAAGTCATTACTTGGGGGGAAAAAAGGGAATCTCTCTGTGCTGTTCTGATGAGTCACAGGGTTCACTTTATATCAGGAGATTTCAGTTGCCCATTGTTACCACCTTTCCTGAACCTGCAACTTTATAATCTCCCTGAACTGGTAGTGCAGTTGGTGCATCTTTATTACTTGATTATATGGCTTTTGCCATAAGTTCATTGGGCTTCTCTTCTCCTGTAATACTTTATGCCATTAAATGTTTATATATCCTTCACATGCAGTGCCATTCCCCACCTGCCTGTTGTTTGTCTTTCCCACTGGAATTGCTGACTAAGCTGGTAGGCTCTCAGCATTACACTGTATTGATTTGTCCTCCTCCCAGCGAGTCCTGGAGATGCTTGTTACCTTTAGGGTGTCAGGTGAGGCCAAGCGTTTGGGCTTCCTGTGTGCTGCTTCTGAAACGTCTAACAGTGGTGTAGAAGTGTTTGTAAGTTCCAAAACTCTTATTAGTCAAGTCAGTCTGGCTGACTCTGGCATGACTTATGTGCATGCCTAACTAGTTCTTCCTGTTCCCATCATGCCTAAATCCTTTCCCTCTGTATCACTGACTTCTCATCTCAGCCTCCCTCTCAGACCTTGCGTGTGGATCTGGCAGCACTTGAGAAAGTAAACCCATGGAAATCCTGAGTGTAATTCTTCTATGCATGGACCTGACCTTACTCTCCAGAGAATCCATCCTGTGATTCCATATGCTACTGTTACTAGCGTGGATTCAATGGACTGCTGGGTGTTTGGCTGGTTTTTGTTTTTGGTTTGCAGGTTGGGGGTTATTTTGCTGAATCACCAAGTAGTCAATGTAGAAGCAGTAAGAGTTGCTGCCTGAGCATCTGCTGGGCATTGTGCCAGCTGATTGTCAGATGTCACAAACACAGTGAGCTGTGTGTCTAGTAGTCATCTGATAACCCCACCTGCTTCTTCCTACTCTTAATTCTGTCTGCTGTAAGGAGGATTCCTGGTTTGGCAGGATGCAGAGGGTTGATTATTTCAAAGAGATTAGCTCTGACCCACATGGACGTCCACATGGGTGCTAGATATGGCAAAAGACATGATGAAGCATGGAAGAGAAAACAAGCAGACTACATGAGAGTGCCTTTTACAGTGGCATTGCTAGTTATTGCTTGTAAAACTGCAGTGAGGTTCATATGAGGCAGTAGGGTTTTTGAAACTTTTTAGATTTATTTCCTCATAATGAAAGCATAACCCTAAACTTGTCAGAGGTCAAATAGAAAAAGTACATTTTTTGGAAGCAAAAATTACTATTTTGCAGGCAGCTCTGTATGCATGTGAACTTGTGTTTGATTAAGAGATAGTAAAAGAAGTGATGTCCCCAATGAGGATCCACTTAACGCTGTATGTTGTCTCCCAGGGGTGGCCAATGGCAGATGCTGCTGGAAGACTATAAGAACAGGGAAAGCCTGTAAAGATGCTTCTGTATCCTCCAGTAATTTCCTATACTACAGCTAGTATCTTTGTGTTTATGGTTTGTCTGACTGTGTGGCTGGTGACACCATGTAGTAACCAGGGTACTTGCTCAGAAAATGATGCTTTGTTATCTTGATGTCTGAGAGTAACCAAGGCATGTGTGCTGCTTACTGAAAATGGGGCCTCAGCTAAATATGCTAGCTCTGTGTATTACTGCATCGCTGTGTCTGACTGCAGTGTGCTCTTCTTCCACAGGGATCAGTGACCAGTCACCTGGCCTGTTGCTCACACACTGCTCTGTTGCCTAAGTGCTAAGTGTATTCTTGTTCAAGGTTAGCATGGTTATGTTTACCTCATGATCAGTTTTGTTCTGTCTTGTGCTTTGCCTAAGCTGCTAAAGCAGTGGTGTGTCTGAAAGCTCCTCTGCTTTTTCCAGCAGTATAGACTGTTCTAAGTAAAGTAATTACCTTTCTTTAATAATCTTACTGCTGTTTCTGGTTGGTTGTTTAAGCAGTACCGTGTGTGTTTCTTCTTGTAAGGTGCAAATGTAAGCAAGTCATCATCCTTGACCTTTTTCACTTCTCTTTTTGAGCTGATGTCCCTGTGTGTGCTCCTGTACAGTGAAACAAAGCAGAGAAACAAACTTGGTCTAAGTTAAACTGGCAGAAAGGACAGAGATGTTTTTAACCACATCAGTTCCTCAGTCACACATGTGTGTTGCAGAATAAGAGAGGAGGCTATCTGGGGATGGGAGATTGGGTGAGGCTGTTTTTATTTAATCAGCAACTCTGAACTTCAGTGTTACTCAACCCTCAATGCAGTCATTTGTGATTTAAGGGGTGGGAAGACAATGAGAGATTGCCTGGTGCATCCTGAAGGCTTTGATATCCCTGTGTTGTATACCTGTGCTGTCTGACAGATGTCTGTCTTAGAAGCATCCAGTCTCCATTACTTTCAAACGACTGAGAACTCTGATTTTGAATCATCTTTGCTCATCTTAAAAGACATCTTGCTGTCTTTTATTACATCTTTTCTGTATCAAAAATATAAATTCCATTTGGCTCTAATTCCAACACTGTATTTAGTCTGTCTTTGAGCCCTTGTCTCACTGGTTAAGTTACATGGCTACATTCTATACAAATAGTGCAATCTAGAGTCCATTGATTTAATAGTAATTCTGGTGATCCAAAAGGCAAATTTATTCCAGCTGTTGAGTTAGTGAAGTCTGAATTATATATTCAGATTCTGCTGAGGCTTTTTTTTTGACTCCTCTTGCAACATTATCATGAACTTCTTAACCACTTCCAAAATAATTGAATGTTTACTAAATTTTCAAAGTTAAGCATTTTTAAAATTCTAAAAATTTGAAAGTATACTCCATCTTGTTGTTGTAAGATTCCTAATGTCGCAAGTCTCTTGCAAGCTACTGTTATGCAGTGGACCTTTAGAATATAGTGGTTTAAAATGAGAAGGAGCAATGATTTTTAAAGGAATAATTTTGATTGTTTGGCTGAACTGTAGTCTCTCCTGTCAGCTGATGCCATGGCATATATATTTTGTAACACATTACTACTATAAAAAAAATCTTGTGTAGTTCCAGGTTTTTTTCCTTAGATTTCTTTAAATATTTCTCATTCCTTTGAACTAAGCTCCACTTAAGCAGAGAAGTCCTGTGTGTTAATTTCTCACAGGCTTGGCAAATTATAAGTTATTGGCATAAATTTTTTGTTCATCTGTTTATGTTGTGCCCTTAGGTGCCTATGTCTCAGCATGCATCATGCATTTGGCAACTAACAGAAAGCATTTTAAAGGTCCAACTGGATGCCTTTATGACTGTATGCCTAGTGTCTTGTAGTATAAAGTGTCTGAACTTAATTAACAAAGTTATTTTCCAGAACAAATTGCATATATTGCATTGCCTCCTTCTACTCATTGATCTAATGTTTTGAAAGAACAACATGTCTCATGGTTAACTGAAATTCATTAAAAAATAAGTTATGATTCATCTGTAGCAGGAGAATCCCAGTTACAGCTCTAATAAAATTTTGTGTGACCTTTTAATAACGGCAGCTCCTGGTTTTCACTGATGGCTTGACGTGCTGCTTCAGGTCTTATTTCAGCAGAACGAAAAAAGCAATTAATGAAAATCCAGCATCCCTGTTACTAGTGGTCATAGGCAGTTTGGGGAAAACTGTCATATAATGAGAAGGAAAAATTCAGTATCTTCATTAGCAATGAGAACAGACTCTCTTTTAAGGTAGTACGTATAGACTCTAGAGGTGGGAGTAGTGTGTTAAGATACTGTCTGAAACCTATGGAAAATAATATTCTCTGGCCCTTGGTTTGTAGTAAAATATGCGGCAACTACTTGTGAGCATGGAATTGTTTGCTCTCTTAAAAGAATGGAAATGATACTGTGGCACAAAGCTTCTAGACGTCTAGTGCCTGGAGAATGCTTTTTCTCTATCAAATTTCAAAACTAATTTTATGCCCGAGTCATTCTGCTATGATAGAAGAGGAAACATTATACCAGTGCCTCAAAACTAATGTTTGCTGCATTCTTGCTAGTGACTTCTAAGGAAAGAAAAACCTAAGAGCTGCAGCTGTTCTGATGTGATCTCTTTAACACTCTCTTCACTGTTCTTTTAGGGGGTAAAAGTTCTGTGGGGCCTCATGCAGCTTTCTGAAACATTTTGGATTTGATGTTCTTAAAACATTTGGGTTTGCATACATTCACGGAATTTTAGGAAAGGGTTCTGCTGAATCCTTTCAAAGCATTAGTTGCAAAAAAGTTACTGTTCAGAGGAAAATATTTTCACTGGAAATACTTCATTCCAGTTTGTACCTAGAATTCTCATAAACCATACATGAGATCTGATGTTATTGAAATTGTTTCAATTTTGACTTGCAAAGCTTCCAATTACATGTTTTAGGGTGACCATGTTGCACTCTTTAACACATTTTTCTCTAATGTAGCTATCTCTAATTCAGGCCCACTTGCTCCTCCTTAAGAGGAGATTCCGTAGTGTTGCTTTGGGAGGATAAGTAGTGCCAGTGCTTGTTAATTTGTGCTTTTTAATTTGAAGACTTGTTAGTTTGTTAATGTGGCTACATTTGGATATGTTGTACATGTGTTTGAGATCATTTTTAGATAGGGGAGCCACATGTGGTTTGATGTTGCTCACTTTCTTTGAAAATTGGGTGGAGAGGTAACTTTGGGTGGGACCTGCCTAGTTCTAAACACATAATATGTAGCCAAAGTTACTTGATGCAAATTACTTCTTGGCTCACGTGTTTCAGTGGTCAGTTACCAAGGGGATAATAAAAATCGTGTAATGTCTTCTGGGCAATGAGAAAGGGAGAAATAGCCAGGGAGAAAATACCAGCTTTGCTTTGTGAATAGTTTTTGTTAACAAACCTCTGGTTTCAATGTATAATCTGAAGTTAGTTTGATTTGATTTGATTAAAAGAAGTATATCAGATGACTAATAATAGAGGTATCAAGGAAACAAAAGTGTATTTCTTCAGAACATTTAAATGTACCCCACAGAAAGTCATAATCAGGTGACTGTGGATTCTGAATTAATAACATTAATAATTTGTAATGACACTGAATTGATTTATTAACTTCATAAAGTCTGATTTTTCTGCTCTGGTTCATAATTGTGCAATTGGGGAAAAAGAATTGCTTAAGTAGGTCAGAGCATAAATGTGAAGAGGTTTATAATGTATATATAGTTATATAATTTTATTAAATGTTACAAATTATGGTGTCTTAATAACCTAGAATATGATGACACTTGTTCTTGGGTGCTTTTGACATTAGAGCAGAATTTTATCTGGAGTTACAGTCCTTTACTCTGGATGCATTTAATAATCATGTGTACTGTCTTGAAAGATTAAGCATTCTTTTGATAAGAGAAGTTCCAAAAAACTTGAAATTTTCCACTTCAAAATTCAAAATCCACTTTCTCATAAATTTTTGTCATTTTTTGGGAAGTGCTGAATGCTCCAGAAGTGTTACTCAAAATGAGGGTTTCAGGTTTTATGAAAACAAATACAGACTCCCTTGGGTAGAAAGTCATCAGCCCTCACTGACTTGTAATGAGCATGTGGCATGCAGTAACTTGAGGATTACATTGTTTCTTCTCCCCCCTTTTTAGGAGCTGGTTATAAAGGGAGATAAAGTACGAAAAAGGCGGAGGGAGGACGGAAAAGGAAGAGGAGATGGAAGGATTGTGGGAATGGAAACAGAGGATAAAAACACATGAAATGTAGAAATGAGCACAATGGGCAAAAGAAGGAATTTTAAAATGTAATGAGTTCAGAGTGTGATGGAGGCAGGAATACACGTTCTGCAATACCTTATCACATCTCAAATTGTGTGAGGCTGGTAGTGCTGATCAGAGGAGTGTTATGTGCTTATGGCTCTGTTACAAAACAGTGTACAGTTCAGCAATTCCTGATCTAATGCTTAATAAGAGCCAGAATCATCTAGGCCAAGTGCAGAGCCATCCTATCTGTTCTCACACATATGGCACTGTACTGCTCAGATAAACAGGCTCGCCTGAAGTAGCTGAGGGATGTCTGTCTTCAAGCTGTGCTGCTCTCGGCCTGTGCTGAGAGACACCTTTAATGAAAAGACTATGTATAAAGCAATAAGCCTTTTTAAAAAAGCAAAGCTGATTGTTTATTGTCTTTAGTAATTTATGGTGTTGAAATTGAGATGGTTGGTTGGTTTGTTTTGAGGAGTGGGTTTCTATGTTTACTCTGCTGGTCAGGACTTGGATAGGATTAGCAGAAGTTTACAGGATAGAAGGCTAACCTGACTAGTCAGAAGTAAATATGGAAGAGCAAGGGCTCATGGTGCGCATGATCACAGAAGGTGTTCTGATAATACCCTGGTGAGGAGCCTTGGCATTGGAAGTGCTGGGTCTTAAGGAGGATGTTACTCCTTGTCTCGTTCTGGTAGCTCCACTGTTAGTTTTTATTGTTTCAGTCTAATAGACATGTTCTCCTTGGCATTCAGAGGAAAGTGAAAAACTCTCTTCTTTCCCCACTGTTCCTTCACTTCCACAGGCTTTTGAGGGAGCTATGAATTTTCCATTTTATTCCTCCTTGCTTTTTTCTTTCTCCTATCTACTTTCAAATCGCATCCTCCCCTCCCTGTTTTGTGTGGGTGACGGCTTCATGCCACTGTTCTTCATCATTGCAAAGAGTATTTTCAGTTTGAAATGACTAATGGTTTCCCTGTTGCATGGATGATTCTGACAAGAAATAGTAAACATAAAGGCTATGCTAACACTGCTGTTGCTAAGATCTGCAGCCAAGGTGCTGGAATAACCTTGTTGACATTGCATTGGCTAATACTTGGGTCATACTTGGAAAGCTTTCTTCACAGCTGTATGGGTTAGAAATATTTAAGGCTTGATAAATTTTTTTTAATTAAAAAAAAAAACCAAACCTCAATTGAAAAACAGAGTTGTGCTTATGTTCTTTCTGGCCTAACTGCATAGGATCTGTGTTGGGTCCTTATTTCAACTTGCTCTTAATATTTTGGAGATACAAATGGTTGTGGTTAACGTACAGCCCTAGGGATTGATGCTCAGAAGATACTCAGTTCTAGATGACTTCAATTAACTTAATGATTTAGCACCTATCCAGATGCATAAACCTGATACCTGTTGATTGAGTTATAAAACAGCTTGATGATCTTGGGGTTTGTGGTAGACAAGAGCTGTGGTTGTAGTTTGAAGCAGTATGAGCTGATGAACTGATATGTCCTCGTGGTTAGTGTGTGCCTGTGCAGACACCATGACACTTCAGTCCCCTGGACAAATTCAATTTATTCCCAGCTGAAGTTGTCATTTTGGGAGTTTGGGGAAGAAACATTCCATTTTAGAGGAAAATTCAAGTGTCTTGCCTTAAAACAAGACGTATAGGCCTAAAGATTCATTAGTAACCTTGGGCAATGAAGCAAGTCATTCCTTCCCCTGTAAGGAAATGCCAGCCTGAGGAATTTCCAGGTGCCTTGTACTCTGTAGTGCTGCACACTAAGTGCTCTGACTTTGCCACCTGTACTGCCCTGAGGAATATCTCTGTGGAGAATGCTAGGATTTTGAAGGTTGTTTCTTGAAAATGCAGTCTGAGGAACTGTAAATATTCAAATCTTTTTTTAGCAATGCTAAATAAGCCTACATAACCAACGTGTGTGATTTCTGAGGCGTTCTGGATTTTGTTACATGTAAATATTTATTTTAGCAAAGTGAACAGCAAACTTAGGAACATATGTCATAGAAACTCGATTTGTTTCATGAAGCTGATTGATTGTCTTATGAGAGTTGGAGGAAGAAGGTACAAAAGAATAAGTCTTTATCATTTGTTTTGACATTTTTGTTGGTACTGTCTAAGTATACCTAAATTTTCTTGTTGACCCCTTAAAATTGCTACTTGGACCTTCTTTTTTCTGGAATGCTGCCCATGTTGCCTGAACTCCTCTAATACAGTATACAAGAACAGCAGCTCTGCTGTAGGAGCAGACACATCATCTGGGTGTATTTGTGAATTTATATCCATTTTTAAAACGAATTTTGAATGTGATATTAATTAAGGTGTTGTAGGTTCACTTCAGAAAATGACCTACCAGTCAGCAGTCCATTTATTTTTAACCCTGATTATACTATTGTTTAAACTAGATATTCTTAAAATAGTAGCTGCTTTCTGACCTTCCTTCAGATTAGCTGCTTAGATAAGCAGAACTTGCTAACAAATTCACACCTAGCAGCTCAGGTTTGAGGCTGATCTCTCCAGGGCATGGGATGATTTCAGGAAAACCACCGAATACACTAAGTGTGTTATAAGCCTAACGAAAGAAATCTCTGAATGTTTGTTTCTGAAATACAGTAGTTGGAAGAGTCCTTTAGTCATTTAGTCCTGAGAGTGACTGAAAAATATACTGCACCCTCAGAAGTAATAAACAACATTTTAAGAAATTGTATAATATTTAATTTAAAAACTGCAGATCTTGCTTCCAGCTTCTGCAGGCAGTAGGTTGTAGAGATTGTCTTTGGATTACCATTCATTGTGGCAATAATGAACCTTCTCCATTGACTAAATGTGCTGAAGGCATAGTGCAGTATAGATTGTTTTTAAGAATCTCAGCTTGTTTCCCACGTGGAAGAAAAATGTAATACAGAACGTATTTTCTCCTGTTTGGAGAAATCTATGGTTGATGTGTTCCAATCTTTATGAATGTTGCTGGATGCCATCATTATCCTAGTAAGTTGGGGTTTCTTGTATACAGGGTGCAGTGGGACACAGGCAGGGAAATGAATTTGAAACACTTTACTCAGTAGCCAATTCCTTTTTTGGTTGCGTAAAACTGGTCAAGCAAATTGTGGTTCTATTAACTCCTGTCAAAATATGTATTAAATGGCACTGTAGTGGAAAAACTAACTTTTTGTTTGCATCTAGACCAAAAGACTCTTTATGTTGGCTTTCAGAATAGGAAAAATATCATCCATGGCCTTCTCTAAATTTTCACATCAGAACTCACTTTGAATTTGAGATGAAGAAACTGGTTTCTATTCTTGAGTCAGAAAATGTTGAATAGCATTATTAGAAGGTGTGGCATGATCCCAAATAAGACAGAGTAAGCTTTATGTTAAAAAATATAAATGTTGAAATTTTCAGAACTTAGAAACAATAACTTGTTCTCTTGTGTGAAACAAAAAGGAAAACATTGCCAGTGTGAGTGTACTTGTTCCAAGTCCTTTCAGGGTGTGTGGGAGCTTGGAAATCCTCAGAGCTGAAGTGGAAGCACTCCGGTCTTGCAAAGTGGCCGATCCTACAGCCTGGGCTGTCAAATAACATTGGGGCTGCAGAGGCTTTTCTGCCCTTTTCTGGTTATAAAAGATAGCGGTTAAATAACTATAATTAAAATGTCTGTCTAAACATCATTTTACCTTTCAGTTCATCAAGTTTAATCCTTTTCACTTCAAAGTTCTCCAAGTTTTTATGTTACTTGGGAAGTCTTCAAGTGAAACACCACCAAAAAAACTCCTCATTATTTATAGAAGTAGAGGAATATTCTTGATCTGTTACCCATCCTTTCCCATGTTTTTTCACTTTCCTCCCCTTTCTTTTTCTCCCTATCTGTAAGAAGGAAAAGAAGCTTTTCATACTGCTGCTGTGAGGGTACCAGAACAAGGCTAGTGTATTCATAGCTCTTGCTTTCTCCCCCACACCCCAACTTAAAGAACCCCTTCGCTTTTTTGGTAAATAGGAGGCAGCTTGTATCCGGTAGTGCTTTATATTGAAAGCAGGTATTTTTAGCAGTGCATGATGTCAGTGTAAATTATTGGCGTGCTGACTCTTAACCATGATAGCTGACTGATTGCTAAAATAGCTCACACACTTCTGCTTTAGTCTAAATACTTTCAATAACATAGAGCAAGCAGGTCAGTTATTGGTACAGGGGATTTTGGTTGTGAAACTTCAACATGCTCTATAAGAGACTATTTTGACACTTGCTTTCAGTCTGTGTATAGGTTTGTACTTTGTGACCTGCACATGAAATGCTCCAGTTCTCCAGAAGTTGTAACAGATTAATGCTCAAATAAAGTACCAGACTGTCCTAGTTTCTTCATTAATGAAAATAGTGTAATAGTAACTGGAGTGACACATGGGCAGCACTGATAGGGTGATCTGTGCACTTAGGCTTCAAGCCACACAATTTCTGGCTTGCCTTTAAGGTCGGTGTTCAGGATGTTGGATACACTCCTGTACAAGGAGACAGACTATATACTATGCACCTTTTGGTGACTGCAGTTGGATATAAGGAAGCGATTTCAGTTTAAACTCTTACTGTGTTGCAACTCTCTCTTTAACTCAGTTTTGCAACTGAAAGTAGGAGAAAAACAATACACATGATCAGCTGTTTTTCATGGAGTAGTGCCTGACAACCTCTGTAGCAAATAACTGAAACAGTTCCTGCTACCTAGATTAGAACTGGGCAAGACTTTTCAATAAATAGTAAATCATATGATGGCTGGATGGGAAGTTTATATTCTTCAGGTTGCTTGTGAATTTGCTGTGGCACCTGTGCATTTTTAGGTGGAAATATTTTTTCATTGTCTGGCTCACAAACAAACAAAAAAATACCACAAAATCAAGACCCTTATGAAAGTAGAATGATTGACTTGTTTACAGAGGCTTCAGAGAGTCTGGATTTGGGCCCTTCTTCTGCTCCTGTACAGTTGGAGATGTCTTCCACCAGCTTTCAGCTACTGGGTATTTGGGGATGCTCTGCATCACTCCTGTTGCTAACACTGCCAGCAGCATATGTCAGGGGTTCCTGGCACCAGGAAGGGAAGCTGGACAACCCATCAGGCAAATAAAGTTCTGAGTTTGCTGTTCAAGAGAGCTCACTCCCAAGCTTGGAGCTGTTTTGCTTTTATGCTTCTTCCTAAACTGAGTAAGAGCTAACTACTTGAAGCTGGTTGTTAGATCACCTCCCAGGGAAGTGCAACATTTGGTTTCATTATTGTATTTATTTTTATTTTTTTTACTAACAAACAACAACCACCGCTGCACCCTTCTGACTACATCAAGGGAAATGTGAGAGCATTCCACCCCAACAGGCTCTTCGACTCTTGTGGGATATGTCGGATCAAACATCTTTAGGCAAAAGAAGGATTCTGCTCTCCAGCAGACCATCATCCTTGCTGTACATCACTGGCTAACAGGGACTCCCAGCATTGCATCTCCTGCCTCTTCTGCTTTTTTCCTAAAGAGTTTTACGTCTAAGAATGTGTTGCTCAAAACCCCCCTCCCTTTTTATTTTAAGAAAAACCAGATAAGACATGAAAATAAGAATTTATTTTTCCTTAGCTGTTTTTGACATCAGTATCTATGGAGTTTGGCACCTTACCTCAGATTTGCAGTTAAGTTAGATAGCAAGTTGATTTGTGTGTCATTGGCTTTAAAACAAGAAAAGCATTGCGGGCTTGAGGAAGATAGGCAAGCAGTTGAAATCAAGGATGCCAGTAAAATGTAAAAGAACATCACTAGAAAGAAAAATATTCTTTTCTCTGCATGGCTTGTGTGGCTGCTATGAGCAGATTTCCTATGCTCTTCGTTTAGCGTAAGACTAGAAATGCTCTGTATGGGGCTTGGACTTGACCTTAGGCTGTAAGAATTAATACTAAAATTTAGGAGTCAGTATTTTTAGTTCCAAAATGGAAGTAACAATGCAGGTGCAAGACCCTCCTCTGTAATTCTGCCTGCAGTTCTGGATGTGGATGTTCAAGAAGGCAAACTTAAACTGGAAAAAAGTGTAGACATGAAATGTGATGGTCAGAATGGAAAGGTCCCCTTTGAGAGGAAACTGAATGAGCATAACCCATTCAGCTCAGCAAAGTGAAGTCTGAAGAGGCATATGAATTCTTTCTATAAATACTTTAGGGAATAATAACCAGGAAGGGAAAGAACTATTTAAACTAAAGGACAATGTTGGCACATAGGTACAAGCTGACTGGGAAAACATTTCAGCAGGAAATAGGAATGTTCCCAGAGATTCTGAATTTGGGCAAGGTTTTAAGGCAACTTTCTGATTTTTCATTTTGGGGTTTTTGTCACCATTATTTCTACTTTTAACATGTAGAATGTGGATCATTTATGAACAGAATTATATAATTATTCCTTACAGTAGCAAGAACCCTGAAGGTCCCTTTCAGCCTTAATCTTGAATCTTGAGGATTGAAGTCACTGACTGTTCTGAACCTTTGGTCCATATTACACTTGGAAGACATCTGGGATGGTAATTAAGTAATTCTGTTCAGTAGGCTTAGATCTCCTGTGTAGACATACTGATACCTTTAGTGGCTCCTGGGGAGCAATACAAAAGTTGAAAGGTTGGAAAAAGATCTTTAGTCAGATTTTTTTGTTGAACAGAATATATGGCTACCAGTGGCAGTTCATTTACCCAACTTAATCTGAACAGTGTGTTTATACTCCTATTACCACTAGTACCAAAATATATGCATGGAACCTTTACATTTTCTGTTGGTACTCATTGACATGGGCCTTCAAAGCCTGTGGAAATGTTTCAGTACTACTTGACATTCAGTAATGGTCTCCGGTCTTCTATTGTCCTTTGAAAGCAAGAGTAGTGATGCATTGTAGAAGGAATTCAGTTTTGACAAGAAAGTAAATGTGTATATCTTTCCCTGAATTACAGCCTAACACTAAGTGTATTACAGCTAATAAATCTCATAATCCAAGGATAAAGGTCAAAAGAATAATCCTAAAGTCCAGTTTGAATCTTATTCATGCTTCTTTCTGTGCAAGGGGAGAGAGTGTCTTCAGTGCCATTACGATCTAATAATTTTGTTGATGCCATTAAAAGCAACTGGGATACCCATCCTGAAAATGGTAGTAAAATGCTGCTTTTGGAGAATAATGTAATAGCCCACATTCTGCTGTATTTTAGGTAATGACCCTTTTGGCTTTATGCTCTTCAGTATTTGTTAAACAACTTCATAAAAGGGAAGGGGGGTGGCAGTCAAAAAGAAATAAAAGGAAATCCAAAAGAAAACTATGACTTCAGCTTCCTCTTTTATTCATCATCAGTGAAAGAAGGGAACTTGTCCAGCTTAGTCAAGTAAGGAGGAAGTTGCTGTAGCAGCAGGTGATAACAGGAGGTTTTAGCAGGTTAGCAGAGGGCTGGATGCTGCTGCATTGGTGCTGTAGGGACTGAGAGGCATTTCCTTCTCTGCCATCAGTAGAAAAACTTACAGGTTATGTTTTTACTGGTTGATCAGATGAGAAGTCAGACAAGACAGTCACCAAAGGTTGTCTTTCAGCACAGCATTGTCAGTATTACAGTGCACTGTTGTAAATCTACTCATTGTTTGCAGCTGATAGTAGTAATGGAAGATGATTCTTACATCTTGATGCAGCCAATTTGACTTCTGTGAATTTGTGGATTTTTTTACTCTGTTCTTCTATATCTACTCCCTTCCTTAATGGCAGCTGTGATATTTGTGGGTTTTTTTGTCACCTTCTGCTTCTCAAGTGTTACCTCACATTAGACTTCTTGGTCTTTATAGTGGTAGCTGTGGACTGTAGTAAGGAGACTCTGCAGGAAACAGCTGTAAAGAAAACCAGGAGTTTGTGCTTGTGTTGATACTGAAGAGCAGTGCCTGATCAAATAGCTTTGGAGAGAAGTCAGCTGTGCATCCTCAAATGTGTGTGGTGGTCACAGGTGCTCCAAATGTCAGACACACACCCTGCTTCTGTCAGCTTTAGTGCAGGGGGGCTGTAGTCTTCATATCGAGAATTAGATATTCAGATGCCTGAATGGCCCATAACTTTCCACAAAAATTAACACCAGATTTACTTTTTGATTTAAGGGGAAGGTGCTCTGTACTTTGGGTTGTTTGTTCTGCAGAAATGTGAGCCTGTTCGTGATCAAGAATACTGTGTCAAGTTCTTTAACTGAAATGCCTTTTTTAAAATTATTATTGGTATTTTTTTAAGTGAGGGAAATTGCACTGTTGCTTCTGTAATACTTTAATTTGTCACCTTTCTGAAAAACCAGTGAATTTTACATACTTCTTTTCTCCAAACATCTCTATTCATCTCAGTATTAAAATCTTTGTTAGAGCTGGTGTCCAGGAGACATCTCAGAAATTGAAGTTAGTTTTCTGTTGCTTGCGTATTGATTGATGTGATGCTCTAGAACAGCAAGGACAACTTTGATCCCCAAAAGTTGCATGGTTTGCCTCCTTCTGGTTAATTTAGTGTACAGATTGGCTGGGTTTTAGTGTATTTCTTTTTAACTGTCATGCTCATAAAATTGAGACATGTTCAACTTACTAAGAGATTTTGCTCCAGTCCTGGTCGTTTTTGAGATTGTTAAATACTAATTTGGGATTCATGGAGCAAATATCCTTTCCTCAGGCAGTTCTTTAATTTTAGAGAGTATTCCTAAATTTTGCTGTCTTCCAAGGATTTCTGTTTCTTGCCAGCAGTGTTAAGGACCAAAGTATTTGTGTTCAGGAGAAGGGATGGGCTAGTGTGACAGGGGTATTTTTCCTTCCATAGAGGGTTCCTGACATCCAGGTCTCTAAGGCGAGGCTTTTCCCATTCACAGGAGAAGGTTAATGGGTCACAGTGAGGGACATTGAGCGTATCAGATCTGTTACCAAGCGGTTTCATTCTGCCCATAAGCTATTCCAGTAATCTTATTTTCTATTATATCACATGATACAATAGAAACTGTTTCTAGAGTAGTCCAAAGAATTGCAAAGGCCATTGCTAAATGCTATGCCCTGCTCAGATACAGTTATTCTAGAGATTTGGCCCCCCTGTTGCCCGAAATGGAAGGGCATTGTTTCTGAAATTTCACACCAACTGTCAAAATTGCTTCTGTGATCATGTCTCTTTTTTCCTCCCTGAAACAGCCCACTGTTTGTAACGTGGAAGATCGGGCGAGATAAACGATTGCGTGGATGCATAGGTACTTTTTCCGCCATGAACCTGCATTCAGGACTCAGGGAGTACACACTTACTAGGTAAGATTTTGTTTTCTGGAGCCTTCACTTACGAATTTAACTAGTCTGTTGAGGAGATGATAGGTGTGCTTTGGGTTTTTTGGCTGTGTCGCTGTGCTGATCAATGAAAACCTGTGTGTCCTTTTGATGCTAAGTGTGTTGCCTGGTTATTTGAGTACTGGTGCCATGAGGCTATGCTTTCAGTTAAAAACCAGAAGTTGAGCCTATTTCCTTTTTATTGGTCTAGAAACTACTCTCCAGTAGCTTATTGTAACTGACTATTATAGTATTTTTTCCAGTGTTCAGACAAATTTTAACCTTAATAGTTAATGTCAGGGCAGAAGACCAGAAAGTCAGATTTGGGGATTATCCTATTCAGGCTTCTAAAACAGCAGGTATTCTCACCTCTTCTCCATCAGGTGCTTCCAATCAGCTGCAGTTAATTTAATGCTACAAATTTCCATTACATGTTACTCTTCAGATACATCCCAGCCCCTGAGTGGGAAGCTTCTGGATGAGGGAGGTAAGTGATGATAATCCTTCACTCCCTGGCAGCATAATCCTTCATTTTTTGATCTACACCTAAATTCATTCACCTTAATATTGTTCCATTTCCTTTGCGTAGAGTGAAAACTAATAAGTTTTATCACTAGAGCTAGTAGCAAGCTTTCTACTTGTGTTTTTCTAAGAGTTTTCTTAAGTTTATTCTCTAAAGAATCAATGGAATTTTGTTCCTCTCAGTTACAATAGACTTCATAGTGCTTTAAAATAGAAGCTACATTCTGGCATGTGTAGACCTCTAAAATTGTCATCACTTAAAATAATTAGTGCTTTGAGATCACTCTAGATTTGAGGCTTTCCTCCATTACAGGATCTTCCTCTTTGCTGTTTAAATGCCTTTTCAATCCCGATATTAAGTAATATTAAAATGGGACATGTTCTTTCTTACTTGTCTCCCTAGTTAGTTGCAACTTGAAGTTCATTTCATGCTTCTCTGCTCAGCTTGAAGAAATCAACTGCTCATCTCCTGGAGTCCCTACAGACTTCTGAAAGACCTAGTTACCTTTATCGTGTTCAATTTATTATTATTCAATTATTATTATGTGCTCTGGAATGTTTCTGCTTGTGTCCTTTAAAACCTCAGCAATCAAAATGGTCAGTGAGAAGAAGCTTTTAATAAAATTCAAAGCAATTTCTTTGTTGAGGGTCGAAAGGCTTAAAATCTTAACCATTAGTTAGCCAGACTGGATGAAAAACAACTTGCCCCCTGCACTGGAGAGTGTTTCATTTGTGTGTGCACTTTACAGTGCCTGATCAAAAACAATGAGCTTGTGCAGAAAATTTCCCCCTCAGACCAGGAAGGTGATAGCCAAAAAAAATAGTCTTTGTTCCTCTTAGACCATTCTCACAAATCAGATAGGGCTGTACTCTTAATTATCCTTAAAAGTGCTTATAAGATTCCTGTCTCTGGATTCTGACTATGAAAGCTGAATTCAAAATACATGAAAAGTGATGCAAATTAAAGGGAACTGAAGTATTTTCAGATGCCACATGCTGTGGAAGTTTATCCTAGGCTATTCAGACTATAGGTAGTTCAGTAATTTTCAAAATGAGAAAAAAATGGAATGATATACCAACTTATTTTTCAAAAAATCTTTATGAGAACATAGGTTGTTTTAAAACAAAGTATTATATTCAGTTGCATATTGGACTTCTTACCTTTTATGGGGAACCTTTTTTGTTTATGGCATCAAACTCCTTTTCTGTTGGTTTTTAAACAAAAGCAAACAACCGAACTTCAGATATGATGAGTGTGTAAAGTTTGTATCTGAATGTACAAAAAAGGTGTTCCCTTCTCTGTCATTTTTTAAATAATGACAGAGAAGTCTATCTGTGATAAGCTGCCTTCATGCTGTTGGTTTTTTCAACCACAGAGCATTTGAGGAAGGACAGAAGCATCTTTGGAACATCTGTAAGCTTTGGGAGTTTGGAGCTCGACAGGCCTCCTTAGGAGGGATCAGGAACTGGGACATTATAGCTTGATCCAGGGTGGGCAACAGGCTCCTGGAGAAGGCATGACAATTCCTGAAGGAGGAAAACTTCTTCAGGGAAGGCAGAAATGAATCAGTCAAGTAGGCAGAATGAGAGTGAACTATACTTGAGAAAGTGGGACTTGACCAGGTGAGGATACAGGCAGGTATTCTGCTGCCTTTGTTTGCCTTTGGCACTGGGAGGCCCTTTTCTTTGGTTAGTTTGAAGAGACAGTGGGGATAAACAGAACCACGTTGTTTGTCCAGTTCATTCTTATCTTTTTCAGCACCTTCTGTGGAATTGTGGCCCAGCTTTCAGTGGGTAAAACGATACAGAAGAACAACTGTTCTTAAATGCCCTGGTACTTAGCCATCAAAAGATCTGCCATTCCCTTCACACATAATTTTATTACAAATATGCTGAATATTCCATAGGCTTACAATAAATGAGTTTTCCTTTATTTCTAGTAGTGGTCTCTGCTGGTGTGTTGTATACAATGAGTAGGATGCACATCTCTACCTGCACAGTGTAGTTTCTTCAAAGTAGCACAATGACAGCTCATCTGGGAATCTGAAGTGAACAACTCCTTTCTTGGGACACCCCTGCCCTACACTTTTAGGGGGCTGTAAACAAAAAGAGTGATGATGTGTTACCATTTTGAGCTCTGTACGTTGTCATGGTGGTATTGCTGGTATGTTATAAACAGGAAATTTATGTGGAATGATTCATCATTAATTGGATGCATCTGCCTAAGTTGTGAGGAGGGATGAGAATACCCATAGTTTAAAAAGTTAGTACTGTATTTCTAATAAAATCTGTGTGTTAGAATTTCATTTTCTCTGCATTTAAATCAGAGAAACAAGAGGGAAAGGATGTGTATTACTAAAATCTTCTGCAGAACTTTATGAAAAGATAGATTTGCGTATAGTGATTTCTGTTTCATTTTACTAGGAGGTTAGTTAGGTAACAGCCTTACCATGTCCAACTGTTATACAGTGTTGAGTATTGCATTTTAGAATGCAAAAAATTTACCATGGGCAAAATAGTCTTTTAGACTGTGTTAATTGAATATCCCACCTGAATGCGTAAAACTAAACCAATCCAGATTATGAAAAATACCTTGTGTTTTACAGCTCCTTCAAGAAAATACACTGAACTTGGAAGCAGGTTACCACAGAATTTCATAACAGGTTGATAATTTATTTTTTCATGTATTCTGTACAGCAGTAAGACTTAGGTTTTAGCATTGAGATTTTAAACTCCTGCTCTCATACATTTGAGATACTGAATGAAACGGTTTCATTTGTCATATTAGTTTTGGTTTTCTACCTATTTCATAGAATTTGAAGTCATATTTTTATACGTAGTGGGTGTAACAAGTATAGGTGTATAAATCAAGTTTTAATTCTGTGTTGTTTTCTGCTGTCAGGGCTAGAATATGTATCTGGGGAGGGAAATGGTAGAGAAGAGACAGATAAAGGGAGATGTTACACGGCAGAGCCTCCCTCCTGTCATAGGAGAAAGTAGTGAAGAAAAATTGGAGGACTCCAAGGTGAAAGTGTATTAGCCTAATAGCTGAAAACTGGATTTAAACTTTAAAATAATATGTAAGCCACCCTCCCTTAACTAGCATAGACCTGTCTCTACTGACTACCTGATGTAATCAGTTTTTTGTTGTGTGTTCTACTCACCACCCCACCTGAGGGAAGTATGACTGCTGTCAGACATTCAGCCTAGATGTGGTTGATCAAGAAAAGAAAACAAAGAGAAGCTTGGGATGAGAAGCACAAGGTTGAAGAAAATGGAACCTGAAACCCAGCTTTCCCGTAATTGAATTTGGGTGTACATTCCATATAAGGGTTTGGCTACCACTGCCACCAAGTCCCACTCTATCTTTGTCAGCAATTTCAAGAGTCTTAGTCCTTGCTGCTGCAATATGTGCTGCCTTCTCTGTGAAAAACACTGACCCTTTCCTCCTATTCCAAAGTTAACCATCCAACTGCAAGACAACAGTATGGCAAGCTAATTTAAGGGATAAAATTGAAAAATGAATATTGACATTGGCCTTATTTGCTAAAGACTAGAGGCAAGTGTTTGTGCAGACAGGACAACTTTCCTCTTATGTTTAGCTGAGGTTACTACTTTGTTTAACCCTGTAATCAGCCCCTACATCTCAGTGCTAGCTTTCCAAAGCTCTGGGTGTGGATAGTCATGGCCATTGATCCAGGACAAAGCATACTTATCTGACTGCAATTTTTTGAACTGTAGAGTTGGGGGAACTATATGTTTTTGACAGCTGTTGTGACCTTCACTATTCACAGAAGTCATAGGCTGATTTTAATTCCTGCAAGTAACATTTCATGTAATAATTCAGAGCATATTGTTGCTTGTGTTGTCCACTGATAATACTTTGCAGCCTGTCTTATTTTGATTTTTGGCTTTGATTTGTAGTGGACTACTGCTGAAAGCTGGCTTTTTTTTAATTCTATTAATGCACTGCCTGGTGGCCACCAGTGAAAAAGGCCAGGTAATTGAGAGATGAAGCTTACACTATCACTTTCAAAATGAAACTCTGCAGAGAGCAATGTAAATCTGTGACAGCCTGAACTCACCAGGGTTATGCTGTTTTTCTATGTTTAATATTGCCTTTGAAGCCGGGAAGCTTCCTTTCCATTTGTGTGTTTCTGTGAAAAGCAGGTGTCTGCTAGTTGCCTCCAAGCTCTCTAGGTTGCCTTGGTGAGGCAGAAGGCACAGATTTCTCCCCTACTAAAGGATGCCCAGCAGGAAGATAGCAAAGTGAGAACAGGTGCTTGGGGCCATATGTGGTTCTCTGTCTAGTTGAGTGGATGGGCAACCAGTGTGTACCACTGGGCATGTGAGAAGCCAGTGGTAATAACCCTCTGGAATGTCTAACTCCTGCCTCCCACTTAACTGCAAATTAGGGTCATGAGGGGCAAAATATTTAGCGAGGGTTCAGTTTACAAAATCCACTCAATTTTAAGAATAAAAGTGCCCTACATGATGTCAAAGCTTTTGAACCAAGAAGACAGTAGGCAGCTGGGCTTCCTTAGGTGTTTATAGCACATGACTTTGAATCGCAGATCCGTTTAGGTTGGAAAAAACCTTTAAGATCATCAAGTCCAACCATTACCCACTGTTGCCAAATCCACCCCTAAACCTTGTCCCCAAGTGTCACATCTGCACAGCTCTTAAATGCCTCCAGGTGACTCCACCACTTCCCTGGGCAGCCTGTTCCAGTGCTTGACAACCCTTTTGGTGAACAATTTTTTCTTAATATCCAGCCTAAACTTCCCCTGGTACAACTTGAGACCATTTCCTCCCATCCTGTTGCTTGTTACTTGGGAGAAAAGACCAACCCCGCATGGCTACAACTTCCTTACAGGTAGAGAGCAACAAGGTCTCCCCTGAGCCTCCTTTTCTCCAGGCTAAACGCCCCCCAAAAAGCCAGTTACTTTGACTTTGCTTGTAGATATTGACTTTACAAATAACAACCACTTTAATTTGGGCAAATCCCCAGATCTGTTACGCTGGAATATATGTTTAGTAGTAAAATGGCTTGTGGTGTAAACTCACAATACCAGAAACTCTAAATGAAGTATATAAATCTGAATTTATTGAGCCAGGCTTAGTTACTCTGTGTGAGTCAGTTCAGTAAATAGGTCTGTAATGATTTTGTGCACACAGTGCCAGGTCGTTATTTCAGGGAACTGTTGCTTAACAGAACTGTCTGCTGCCTTTTCTCAAAGGGCAAAGCTAAATACCATACTAGCTCTAGAAGTGGAAAAAAATGCCAAATTTTTGCTTTAATGATGGGTTAAATGTTTCTCCTTATTTAGTTATGAAATGAAAATCATGTTGTTTAGAGAAAGAAGGAGCATGCTCTAGGGAATATATGTTTGTTGCACATTATGTGCATTGGGGATGTGATAATTCTGCCTTAAGTGTTTTTCTTTATTAAAAAAAAGAGACCACCTGAACAAAAAGGATACAGGTTTTGTAATTGTTGGTCTATTATTCCTGAGAAAAACCTTGCTAGACCCTTGGACCTAATAGTAGATGATAGTCTGTTTCCTTAGCAACACTTCCTGAAAGAAAGCAAAGGAAAACGCCACGAATGGAAGGACAGTCCTTAGATTATTGTCCTTATGAAAGGAGGAGAGCATAATGATGCCCTACCAAAGCTTTTTCAATACATCCAGGGTTATCAAATATTGATAACTATTTTACTGTTTTGCTGGGAAAACTGAATTATAGAATATGAATTCTTTGGCACAGGCCAATCCATTACTGTGTTTTGTGGAGTAAACTCTGTGAGTCAACTTTTTATGAAAGGCAGCTGGAAATTAAGGAAAAATGGAATTTTATAATTAAAAATTATTACAAAATTGCTGTATCTGTATGAAGGGGCTCCCTGAAGTTTACAGGGGGATTTATTGAGGCTGTCATAAGTTTAATGTCTCAGCAATAGAATTTGGTGTAATAAGGAAACTGTCAAGGTTTGAAATACTTATTTCATCATCTTATTTTAAAAAAAAGCATTAAAAATTGTGAATTTCAAGAACGGGCTTCTTATAAAATGTGTGCTTAGGAAAAGACATGCTCAAGCAAGATAACTTGCATTAGTTGATGTCACCTGTGGTATTTTGAATAAATCATATGTTTCTAAAATTTTATTAAATGTGAGTGAGTAACTGGGGATATCCAGCAGTTACTCAGAGTTCCCGGATGGGATCCAGGGAGGAGCCACGTCTTTTGTGACTCCAGCCTTTCCCACGATGATCTTGCATTTCGTGTTCTTCCCACACAGTCTCCTCTTATGCGAAGAAAATGGTGCACACCCTGTAAGTTCAAAGAGTTCTAGTTGAGTTGAAACACTAGTTTGGTTCTAAGTCAGACTTGTATTTGCCTTTGAATATTGCTTGACAGAAGTGTTTGGGAGGGAGGGAGGGAGGGAGGGTGGAGGCAGGGGAACTGGCCACTCTGGCTTTCCTAGCAAAGCTCTGTGTTGCCATAACTTACTTTTCCATTACTGGTACGGATGGTTGTTGGTACCTCCATGGGTTTTGGTTTCATCTTTTTATGTGATACTCTTAATGGGAGCTTCTTCGACATATTGCCTGAAAATCTTTTAGAATGGAATTTACTTTCATTTGAGACTTTGGTCACTTGGTGATTTCTTAAGCGCTGCAAAGACATGCTGAGTATGGGCCAGAATGCAGGATAGGGCTCACAGCAGGCAGAGGCACAGGTGAAGTGTTTCTCAGAGCACTTGCATTGTAAGGAAAGGGTTTGTATATTTGGAAACAGGACAGAATGGAAGAAGCTGGCATAGAACTTACCTGCTTCTGGTCAAGTTTTTCTCTGGCTCCTCTCAGCTTAGCAGTAGGGTGTTAATATTTAATACACTGTAAGTGATGTTTTCCACAACTTTATTATGAAGGCAGTAAAACATCCCACAACAAGCTGGCCAGTGCTTTATGTACTAAATATGAGTTGTCCTAACACTGGAAATTGAGGTGCAGCTGTGCTATATTAGGTATCTTGCTCAGTAGGAGTAAACTTTGGCTCAAGGAACTAATTTTTGCTGAAATCTGATGTTTTAATACCAGTTAGCAGAGACTAAGCAAGGTCACAGGAAAAAGAATTGTCTTATGCTTATAAGCTGTTAAAATCTTTAAACTCTGCAGCTTTGTGTGGGAGGCACTGTGGGAAAGGAGTCTCAATTAAAGTTTTGAGTCTGTCAGCACCTCCTCCATTTAGGTGTTTTCTGATGCTTCCTTTTAAGACTGTATAAAGAAGAAATAGCACGAACTGGGTGTGGGGAACTGGGCTCCAAAAGCCCTTCTTATTATCCCTGTTCACTTTTAATACAGGGTGTTGAAACTTTTGAAGTTGTATTTTATCACTTTCCATAGACCAGAGTAAAGAGAATTAAAATGCTCTTGTGAACTGTAGCAGACTTTTCTGGTATTTTTAAATAGTACTAACAGATACTTAATTCTAAAAATCATTCCCATTGCCAACAGGAAGAGAAGTTGTGTCCTTTGCAGAGCTGTGCAGTTGAGATGGTAGAAAAGCTCTTGGAGGAGGAAATAGTGAATCTTTTGCTGGGGCACAAGCAACCATGTAAAATGCTGAAGAATGTCTGAAAATAACAGGGTTTTTATTTTCTAGCATGATTTTGAAATATAATATTAGGGACAGAAGCACTCCAAGTTTGTCTCTTTCCTTTAAATTGGTGATGCTCTTTTCAGATTCTGGCATTTTCAACTGCACTCCTTATAGAAATGTATGGAGCCCTATATACACTCCTAACATGTATATTTGTGATAGCCTTTATTTTAGAAACAGAAATTGAAGGTAGTTTGATATTTTTTTTAGCTATAAGTAACAGTGTATTTATGCAGTTTACAAAGCATCTACTGCTGTGAAAATACATAAATAAACAGTTGCTTAGTAGTAATCATTGTGGAACCAAAAAATATTTCTAACCTCAAAGATTCCTACTTTTATGTGAATTCTCAAAACTTTAATTAAAGCTTTTCTAAATATAGTTGCCATTTACATACAGAGAATAGCTTCTGACCGTGGTGGAGAACAGCTTTTTTTGGCCATCACTGCCAGTTTCAGTAGGACTGAAAACCCTCAGTTCCTCAAGCAAGGATACGGGCCGTGGGGGAATGGTGACGTGTGCCTGTGTCTTAAATATAACACACAGGCTCACATGCTTACATTTAGGCTCACTGTTCCATTGCAGTGGTATAATCTTGATTTCTTAGTGCAGATTACTTGCATTAAAGGGTCAATTGTCAGGCAAGTCTCTCAGGTTGGAGAAGTACAGTATATAAATAACTCCCACAAGAACTTGGGGAACTGCTCCAGATGTTAAGGAGTGCTCAGCTGAGCCTGGGCACAGCTCCTGGGAACTTCCCATCTGTCAGAAGCTGCAACCTCAGCTCCATTGAAAAGGGCCTTTGTGATAATGGCCATTACTAACAGTTATGTAAGTCAGTATATGAAATCAGTTACCAGCAAGGAAATGTGACTTCTTATTTTTAGTGAGTTTTTCAGTTGATTAAAATTTCCTTAGCTTCAATTTGTTTTGATTTGACAAGGGAAAAGAAGAAAAGCTCTTAGTTTTTTTTGAACAGTACAACTTTCTGATACTTCTAGTTCAAGTAATTTTGATGACTTATACTTCTATAATACCACAAACTGAAATACATCCCAAACCTCCTGTAACATGCAATTGGTTTGCCACTTTAGATCCCAGCCTAATTGCAAGTAATGTTTTCAGTGCTTTATTGATAAATAAAAGCCAGAATAGAAATACATTCACACTGGTATATTCAAACAATATTTCTTAGTTTAGAAGACTGTTCATTTTTTCGTTGTGTTGCTAAAGTGAATGATTTAGAATAAAAATACATTTAGTATGTAATAAAAAGGTTAAGTAATTGTTTTTCTTCAAATACTGGCTTATATCCAGTGCAAAAACAGTGCCAATGTAAAGCCAAAATATAACATGACTCAGTTGTATGAAAGTTAAAAGAGATAGGAGTGTCTGTATGTGGAAAAAAAAGTTCTGTGTGCATATGTATGTTTTTAACAGCTTCAGTTCTTACAGAATTAGTTAAAAGAGCTTGTGTTATCTCTAGGCCAGCTACTTCCAGGTGCTGTTGTTAAAGCCCCAGAGATAGCATTGCTTTTGCCCTGAAGATAAAAGTGTTTGCTATATATGTGAACACAAAGGGAAAAGGGAAATGTAATTTTAAAGGAATTGAGAGGTCATTGCAACCTCAGTTCTCCAGCAGGGCATCACTGCTTTTCACCAGAAATATTTTATGTGCTCTGTCAAGAAATTGGTGCTGGTTTTGTTTCTGTTCCCAGAAGCTTCTACACAATTTGCAAGCTGGTTAGCTGGCCTTTTCTCATCTGTGCTGAGGATGCATTCTGCAGTTTGCTCACTTAGCTAGAGAGAGGCTTTTTTCCTTTGACCTAGACTGCTAATCCCTCATTGCAAAGAGCAGCAGCTGTGCTTTGTCTGTGGAGGTCTCTGCACCACATGCAGCCAGAGCCACCCCTCTTTGTGTGCCCTGCTTTTTCAATTACTGAAAAGGGTGACTTTCTGGTTTGTGGCTCAGAAAACCCTCTTCAGGTTTGTGGAAGTCTCCAATGCATGCAATGTTTTTTGTTCTCACAAAAATGTGGATTTCCAAGGACTATTACATATGATTTCACAAAACTGTGTTTGACTAAAGCATTCCTGACATTCAGGAGATGAAACATTTCTGAGCTGCGTTTTAAAAAAGGTGATGAAATCTATTTCTGTTTAAATATTAACCACTTTAGATAGATGTGCTGAATGCCTCTAATGGCTATGATTACGAATAAACCAATTTCTTGTGTGTGTCCACATCGTATCCTCATTTAAGACTGAATAATCAGGCTTCAGTTGTTCTTGGTGTCATTGCCTCTGTTAAACATATGGAGCAATGCAAGGTGTTCATGGTACTTAACAGCTGAGTTGACACGAGAACAGTCCTTTCCTGGTTTAGGCTTTACTGCAGGGAATGGCAAAACTGTTACCTTCAAAGGCAGAAGAATTTGGCCTGTAGTTTCTCTAAGAAGATATGATGTAAAATATCTAATTAGTAAGCACATTTTTCAAATGTATGTAATGCTGTTGAGTTAAATGCATTCCTTGAATACTGAAGTTATGGCTTTTGAGGCTAGAGACAGACACAGCCCAACGTGGACCTTTTGCCTTTTCTTCATTTCAGAACTTCCTTTTCATTCCACTTGAGCTGTTTTTATTTGCTACTTAAAACCTGGTTTAGAGTGGGAAACCTACACAGAGTGACAGCTGGCAGACTTGGAACTGAATGTACTGTTTAGCTGAGCTTGCAAAGGTTCTGTTGCTTGGGCATCTTGACCTTAGAAAGAGTGATTTGTGAATGCCCCATCCAGGCACTTCTGTAAGCTGAGTAGGTTGCAGGTGGCACTGAATGTGCCACCTCAAGTAGACAGAATTGTGACAGAAAATTGGAAGGAATAAAGGAATGGAATGGTGACCTGCTCTCATGAGAGAGAAGTGGCAGAGTTGCTAACAGGAGACCAGAAAGGTGGCTTACAGAAAACTTCTTTGTGTGGAAGATACAGGGAAGGAAATGCAGGAAGCAAAGCTTCCAGCTGGATAAAATATGTTTATGTATCTAAAACATACTCTGTTTTTTAATTGGAAATTTGTAGAGGTAATGAACAATCGTAGCTTAATCTGTTAATGAGATTCATGTATGGAGTAAAAACCTGCACAGAAACAAAAGGAACAGAAAAAACGTTGAGAAGCCTTGTTTGTTGCCTTAAAGAATGATTAAATTTTGTTGATGCAGCAGTTCTGATAGCTGCATTCTAGAATGGTTTCATGACAGCAGGAGCCGGTCTCTAGAAACCAAAATTCTCATGAAATAAGGAGGGACTGTTTTGTTCCCTGAGGTCTTGTTACATGTGGTGTGTCACAAGGGATTCATCTCATGCCTGTCTTTTTTACTATATTTATAAAAACACTGAGAATTAGTAAGATGCCATGAGCTCACATACCAACCTTTACACTGACAGCACTCGGATCTGCATCTCTGCAGATGTACTCACAGGATGTGTAAGAGATTGCACTTAGCTAAAATCCAGTTGGTTTAAACATAATCCAAGTTGGGGTGTGATATTGATGAAACACGTATCTTGAGGAACAAGCCAGGATATTATTCTGTGTCCTGTATTTTGAGTGGTCGTATTCCAGTCTGTAAAGTAGTGTGGACCTTGGACTACTCTCATTTTATGTAGTTGTTGAAGAATTTCAAGACTGTATTCTGTCATCTCTCATTTAATTTCTCAGACTTTATTCACCAATACCTTCATATGTCTGCATGTTTTCTTGCCTTCACCTTTTTCCATGAAACGTTTACTGCAGCACCTCAAATCATTGAATACGATTGAGGAGCCTGGTCTGGTAGCAGGTGGTTGGAACTAGATGATTCTTAGGGTCCCTTCCAACCAAAACCGTCCTATGATTTGCTGATTTATTTTTTTTCCTTCTTAATTGAGTTATTGCATAATCTGCCACCTCTTTCACTTTCCTTATACTTAACCTGATAATATATATTTCATTTGTTCACTGCAGTTTTGAAGGCCTGATCAAAACACAGTTTCTGTGTTTGTGGCAAACAGTCCCAAAACTGAGCTTCACTGTAACATTCCATCCCCAGCAATTTACGTAATTGGTTTTAAAGTAAGTCACTGACAACTAATAAAAATTCAGCTACATCATACTTCAATGTAAAAATAGAGTTTGTAGTATTTCTGGTGACAAAAGAAATGTTGAAAAAATGTAGTACTCTTTTGTCCTAGAATTTTGACAGCATAAAAAAAACCCAGCCTTTTTACAGGCTGCAGGAAACAGAAGATGTAAATGTTTAAATTATCTGCATGTATTTATGTATAATTGCATTGCTGAGATGTTTAGAAACATTTTTCCATTTGTACTTAAGATGAGGTTTTTTAAAGTTCATGATAAATTAAAAATACTTCATGTTAATTTGTTCTTTTTTAAGATTATGACTTGAATGCAGCTTTAGAGGGGGAGTGACTGTGAATTGCTTGAATGAGGGTTGAATTCAGCAATAATGTGGCCTTAAAGATTTTTGTCTTGACTTCAGCATCTGGTTGGGAGTAAAGTAGTGATCTTAGCTCATTATTGAAAGACATGCTGGAGATGTAAAGAATTCTAGAGACCCTTTTTATGCTCCTAGGGCTTTGGGTGATTAATGTTGCTCAAGCTGTATGGTTCTACGTGTAATTGAGCAGTTCATTTTTGTTAATTATCTAAACTTTGCCATCTGCTGGAGAGCCTTTTAGTGACATTATAATTTAGTCCAGTTGGAGCTCAATTAGAGTTTTCTGATGAGTCTGTTATCATGTGTTCAGCAAACAAAAACCTACACCCAAACCCTGGTCAGTTTTGTTACTCAGTTTTTAAATAAGCATCTGGAATCACTGTGACAAGCTTACTGCATTATGGTGGCAGATTGTTCAAGTGCTGTGGATTTTTTGGTTTATGTAGCAAACCAGGACATTTCCATGGCAATTGACACCTTTTCAGCTTCCTGAATGTTTATGCCACAAATTGTCCTGCCTTTTTTGAATTCCATTGTCCTCATTTATCTCAGCACGGTGACAGATGCAGTGTGAGGTGAGGGACAATACAGGAACAGAAGAAAAGAAGCTGCCACCTCCGAAGAAACTGCTGCATGCAGCTGCTGAACTCATGTTCCCTGGTAGTCAGAAAATTTGGTTCAAGGTCCATGCTGAGCAATTCACAGTGCAGGCAAGTGTGGTGCTTGGATATTCTGAGCTGCCTGGGTTCAGTACTAGCAGTTACAGTTCTCTTCCTACACCCAGCAAATGCACAGTAATTGCCCCCTTTGGGCTGTGGTTTGCTCGGAGCTCTCCCTCTCACCAACTGCCCGGTTTCCTGGGAAGGCTGGATTTAGCACACGTGTCAGGGTGTACCTTTGAACTGTTACTGAAGTTAATTTAGCATTTTAATGTTTTCCTCCAGTGTAATAGGGCATATTGTGTAATAATACAGAGTGAAAATGATGAGAAAAATTCAGTGTCTGTACCTTATTTGGCCTTTCTTCACATTAAAGGAGAAAAGTAAGTCCTTTAGAGTCGCAAAAGTTGATATAGTGTTAAGATTTTGGTTTCAGGAAGCAGGAAGGAAGTTAAAGCCATAGAAACTTGACTCTTATAAATGTAATCAGGAACCTACATTATTACTCTGTGAATCTTTTTAGTTCTAACTGAATTTCTTGATGGGAGCAGGTTGCAGGAGCTGTGACTTCTCTGATTGTACTTTTCCACTGAAAGTCCGTAACAGCACATACACCGAATTGTCCTAAACTTTAAAGACTTCTCCATACAAACCTTTGCTGTTTCCTTGGTGTGGCAGTAAGAAAGGGAAATTAATTTCAGGCATTACACAGTATAACATCACTGTGGCATAATGATGAACTGGGTTTATTTGGAAGAATCCAAAGTGTAATAGAATATTTCTCTGGGTAATTGTCAGAGCAGTAGAAAAAAACATCTTTGTTTCCCCTTTCTTCTAAAAAGTTCTGAATGTATGGATGTGTCAGCTTTTACGGCTTTGTGTATATGGGCTTTCTTTTCTTACAAGAAATTTTGTAATGGTGACTGCAGAGTCCCTGAGCAGCATCTCACACTGTGCTGGTCCTTCTGTGTGTGTTTTGGACTTGATCTGTACCATGGGGCCAGAGTAAGAAATCAAAGTTAAAATAGGGATTCGTCTGGAAATCTGAAGTACCTCTAGAGATATTCTGTGAAGGCCTCTTCTGTTGATTTAAACAACTGCTGAACTGGTTTGTGGAAAAGCAAGGTCTGAGAACCTTTTCAGCAGTAGCACTATGGTTTGATTTTTAATTGTGGGTATGGGTTGCACAATACAGTGCACACATAGAAATACTCTGTAAGAATATGATCATAGCCATTAAATAAGGAGGACATATAGACAACTTATTTTAGGAACCTCTGGCTGCCTAAAATAGACACTTGTCTTACGTAGTCAAGGAATGGAGGTTGCCTTTTCTGATGATCTTTTCTTTACACTTCATTTATGTACATGCTCTGATTTGTCTTTTAGAGGAATGGTATTCTTTTCAAAGCTAAAATAACTGTCTGAAATAGAGTAGTAGGATATTGATTCTTCCTTTTAAGTTAACTGCATGTCTGAATTCAGACGAATTGGAAGAAGAGAGGCTTCGTGGCAGACTTCACTCTTGTGCAGTGATAAAAAACCCCTATCCAAGAGCCCAAATGCCAGATCAGTGCTTTATTTCCCCCACCTGGAATACTGTTGCCAATACCTGCTGCACTGTGCTTGTAAAACCAGCTGAGAACTTCAGAGATGTATTTCTGTGCCACACAAGTGTGTATTTCTTTTTTTACCCTGGGACTGCCACTTAGCAACATAATGTGCAGGAAGTATAAATGTTGTTCTTTCCCTTTCTGTCTCCCAAATGTAAGGGAGGGTTCAGGAAAAACACGTCATTCACAGTTGTTTTGTTTCCTGGAAATTTTTCCAGTCTGACCCCCAAAAAAAGATGACAGTATAAATAAATTCTGCTTCCTTGCATTCAGGCGATTTGATGTTGCATATAAATCACTGTTTGAAATCCCCATTTAGGTTGGCAAAACTTGCTGGTCATAAATAAAATTGGTAGAAGGCTGACCTGTGGGTTGTGTTGGGCTGTCTGATCTCTTTTGCTGACAGCCAGGAGAACTTTATTCATAGTAATTTCACTTTCTGAAGTAGAGCACCTCTGCCCTGTTTTTCTGGCTTAAAAATGAATTGCATGTCGTGACTTGGAAACTTAGTTTTCTCTGGTCTCTGCCAAACTGAGCTATGAGACCTGATTTTCATTAGGAAAATACTGGTGGTCTGCCTAAGCATTCCTTATTCTCTTCCTATTGAAGTTACTGAATGAAAAAGTAAAAATCTGAAGTAACTTCATTGCTCAGTAACCCAGCAATGGAAGAAACAATAAATATTGTTTTGGTTTGGGTTGGGGGTTTTTGTCTCTCCTCTCTGAAGCCCTGGCACCAAGTGTCTCTTGTTGCTGTCATTTCTTCACTGTTCCCTAAAACCCAGTGACTTTGCCACTCTTTAATTTCAGGATGTTTTGAATTAATTGAAGAACAGTATCTGGGCCCTTTGGGCTCAGTTCATTGACAAAGGGCCATTTCTTTGTTACATACATCCTCAGAGGTAATTCTAGGAAGCAGAGTTCACTCAGAGAAAGAATCCAGACTCCCAGGGTTCTATTTACTGAGCTAAATAGAGCAGGTAGAATTTTAAGTCCTTTCCCTCATACTTGATAGCAGTGCCCATGTGCTGTTTATCAGAAGAGGGTGATAGTTTGTAAAATAAGATCTTTAGCCTGTTTTTCATAACTCTACTGATGATATTTGAAGAATTGTTTACATGCCAAAAAGTTATGGTTTGACTTAGCTGTGTTCAGTATTGGAAACTGGTTAAGAGAGAATTGACTATAGTAGAGTGAACAGAAAAAGTACTGGGAAATTAATTTTTTTTAAATTGGATTAAATTTATCAGTTCTATTTTGATTAATCTCGTGGGAGCTACGTTTCTACATGGTAGGCTGAGCAGATTGTGAAAGAGAGGCTGTCACAGAAAGATTTTTAGGAGTCGGGGATCTTGGATTCTATTCTTGGTGCTGTCACTGACTCACTGTGTAAGCCTCTGAAATTGCATGAATCACTTAATGTCTCTCCCTCATTCACACTTCCTCTAAAAGTGAGTATTCCTTAGATCATGGCCGGTGTTTGACAGCTCCCTTTGCATCTCCTTCTCCCGTGTCATGTTTAAGCCTCCAAAGTCATTTCCAGCAATGTACAAAACTGTACCACATTTTGCCTAAATTCTCTGTCCAGTGTAGGTCTGTACATGTGACTGTCCCGAAAAAGAGCTTTAGTGATTAATTTAATTGTTAATACTTGTCATTGAATAAAAATCAGCAAAATACTAGGAATTTAATTCATTTAATGCCTTCATTCACCTATGCCAAAATCGTTTACTATTTTTGATGCTTATATGCTATCAAACTTTTTTAAAGGATCTTTTTCGTTTTCAGGCACGTTTAAAGAGAGTAATGTAACTCCACTGCTATTTCTTATTTCCTCAATTTGTGGCCTACTGTTTGTTACCCACCTACCACATCACATTTGAGAGCCATAGGTTCTTTAAGACTGGAGTTGACTTTTTTAAAAAAAAAAAAGTATTTTTATAGCCTACAGAAATTACAGATGGACAGTACAATGTAGTCTTAACATAAATATATAAGGAGTATAATTTTTTTTTTCTAAATGTGCTATTTGTCACAGTAACTCAAAATACTTTAAACAATTTCTTTAAACGTTTTCAGTGTCTTTAAAGTGTTTCCAAGCTTTTTTATATGGCAAATACAGGAGGAGTCGTACATGAAAAATGAAATTATTGAAAAACATTTCCTATGGCAAAACAACTGTCACTTGAAGAAAAGCTGAGATTTGTATAATATGGCTCAGCTGAAGAAAAACTGATAGTTGAGTAACACTTTGTTTTGGGTTTTTTTCTTAACTGGCAATTACTTGATTTTAGTAGGACACCCAAGACTGCATAAATATTTAACTAGAAAGGCCATGCGTGTGTGTGCATGCATTTTGTGTCTAAAAATAGGTTTGTTTGAACAGGATTCAATTCTGACTTTGCCTGCTTCACTTTGAACATGGAGCAGAACTCCATATGGAAAAACTGATGCCCTTTTATTGGCCAGCTTGAATTCCCTTGCTTGGCACTGCCCCTTTTCAACCCTTCACTACCATGTACTTCTATTTAGTCAGCAGCAATATATGTAAATTAGTTCTGGGCATGAAGGAATAAAGAACAGATGGCTTAGAAAATGCTTTTAAAATTAGGGGTTTTTACTTTAAAAGTACTTTTAAACTCTGCCTAATTTTTCCAACTTCTTTTGCTAATTACTTGCACTTACCCTTTCTTAATTCTAAGTTTAACATAAAAATTGTGGAGTTAATATTTTTTAAACCTGGTATCTAATATACCAGATTTCACTCCTTTTCCTAACAGAGATGAAGTTTAAGCTCAAGGACAGTGTCTGAATTCTGAAGGGAAGCATCTCTAATGCCAACCTGCTAACCAAGCATTGAAAAAAGGCAAAAGTGAAAGCAATTAATCTGATGATACAAAGCTGGTCTGCTCTTAGATTTTCAGAAGGTATCTGGAACTTTAAAGTTTCAACCATGGTAGTAATAAAGAATGACTGAGAAGATGACTGATGCTCAAACTGTAAAACAGAGCACTTAAACTGTTCTCAGTTTTTAAAGTGACGCCCAAACTCATTAGGGAAGGATTATTAAGTTTTAAGGTAGTTCTTCTAAAACTGACAGTTAATACAATTTTAGTTTGATAAATTTCATTAGCAGACAGTATTTCATGTGTAGCTAGCCAGTACAAAAAAATGCTCTCTTGTTGGCATTTGCCTTCAGTATGTTTTGTTCCAATTTCTGATTATTTGTCAAAACAAATTTCTCTAGGTGGATTTTGGTTGTACTTAAATAACAAAGAAGGCCAAAAATTGTCCTATGTAGTCTGGAGAGGGGAAAGGAGGAATAGAATAGCAGCAATATTCTGTCTAGTCACAGTGGGGTCAGAGACTGTTACTCAAATCTCTGTCTGGTTCTGCAAGATCCTTGGGCAGCAGGAGTGGTGAGATGGGATGTGGACCATGGGTGTGTGTGATCAGGGAGGTGCTGAGGAGGAATTTTCCAGCAGGCTGTACAGATAAAATAGCACCTGGCACTTCAGCAGGAACCAGGTATAGTTGAAATGGCTCTATCATTTGAAAAACAATATTTTAGTTATCCCGAGGTGGTTTTGTGAAAACAAGGTCTTTGTGCCAGTTGCCATATTATTGAGGAACGGAACAAGCCAGCTGAGCTTCCTAATAAAGTGCCATGTTCCCTGCATGGTGCTGCTTCCACTGGAACTGAACCTCTTGGTTTGCTGAGTGTGCCTGGGGCTTTTATGCCCTTGTCTGCCTTTCTGCTCCCACTGTGTTCATGTGAAGGTTTCGTATCTCAGCTTTTTATTAATATTTAAATTTGTCATGGTTTCTCTCGTCTTGTTTCAAATTATTAGCTCAGGATTTGAGTGGACTAGCTGAGATATGTGGCTTACAGGAGCATGGGACGAGGTTTGTTTCTGCACAACTTGAAGAATGTTAAATGATGTTAAAGATGGCTTATCTTCTAGTAATGCCAGTGCAGCAGATCTTCAGTGAGTGGGAATTTGCCTGAGACTTTCTACTGCTAACATTGGGGGCATCAGGCTTACACCCACAGCAGACAACCTTTACCTCAAAAAGTTGAAATTCACAGTGGATTTTGGCAGCCTTAGGAGTTGGAATTCAAAGAGTTCCTAGATCAAAGTGTGGGGTGCAAAAAAAAAAGTGTTTTGAAGGTTGTAAAATCTTACAATATGGGGAATTTTGCATGGTAAGATTGTTGCATAAATTATGAAAAACAGATTTAAACAAATATTGGCAGTGTCCATGCATACGGTTGTTTCCTAAGATAACAAAATTTGTTGTTTGCTGAAATAATGCTTGTCTGTTTGGTTGCTTCTCCGTGTACTGAGTGTTCAAATAGATTGGTTATATGAGAGAGGTGCAGCAGATCTCAGGGAAATGAGACATCTGCCTATAAATAAACTTATAGTAGCAATGGATTTGAAGTGGATTGGAGTTTCTGAACATAAGTTTTTAGTAAAAGGTGGGGTAAAATTTTAAAACATATACATATTCTTACTAAATAAACCCAAGAAGAGCTTTTAAGTGCAGATGCCGTTTCTGACTCAAAATATCTAAACTGTAAACATCTGGGAAGGCACCCCTGGACATTTACCATGACCATGTTCTTATATTCATTCCTTTTGCTAACTGCTGTTGGTTATTATTTAATACTGGGCTAGATGGACATCTGGTTCAAGCTGTCACTGTGTTCTGATGTCCTCCCTTTACATATATATATATATTTTCTCCTCCCCCCACTATGTGGAAGGCTGTGAAAGCTGAATTAGCTGTTGGTGTTTTTGGGTGTTGATGTTTCACAGTGGCTGCAGGAGTTGATCTCTGATGTTGCTGTGAGCACCAGAGAGCAGAGCGGTAACTCTGCCTGGTTCCAGCAGTTACAAAGCTAGCTTTGCAAATCCCATCAACAAAATCATGGGGAATTATCGCCTTTTGATACATCTTCAGTAGAAGTCATTATTTAAATATCACAGGTATTGTGCTTTAAATCTCTGTAGTGTTTCCAGTTCTTCACACGTCTGTGTAGGCTTGTCTATACTATGTAAGTGTGAACAGAATTTATATTGGCTAGTTACTTATTGTCCCAACATCATCTCTCACATCTATGGCAACCTCACCTGAGGTTGCATAAAATTACTTCTAAATAATGTGTAGCATAGGCCCACTGTTACTGAATTATATAATTAGTTTGCCTTCATAATGGAAATCTAAATTGACACTGTGTAAAAATACCAAAGCTTGGAGAAGGGCTTCTAGTTTAAATTTCAGTACTATGTTCTGTTCTGTAATTGTAGCATATTTGCAACAAAAAGCCTGCCTTCCCCCCAACCCAGAGAAATATAGGTTCTATTTTAAGTCTTCAGTGTATGGTATTAATTCTTGATGGTAAGCTATTTCTGACTATTTCCTTAGTTAAACTTTATGTGTTGGTTCTTTTCTCGTGTATCCTTATTTGGTCTGCTTTAATAAAGTTGTCTTACTTTTTATACAAAACAGTGGTTTCTGATGCAGAGACTTCAGCCATATTCTAATGCCATGGCTGTGGCTGTAATTATATCAGCTAATGGCAACCACTGGCTGTAGGCCAAGTAGAACAATTAAGAACAATCTAAGTGTTAGGTGAAACAATGAGACACGTGAAGAGTCTGGTAGTACATGAGTAAGTCTCTTAAATTCTCGTTACTCATCAAAAAGCTCAGTTGGTAGATCATTGTTTTTGTTGGAGATGAGCATGTTTGTATTCACGTCATACTTCAAAGCTTAAGAGAATAAAAAATCGAGATGCCATACTCACTTTAACCTCCCCTTTGCCAATTTAACTGGTTCTTAACCAAACTTATGCAAGTAGGTTTTTACAAATGTTCTCACTCGTGGTACTGCTTGCTGTCTGTTAACTGCTGTGTGTTTCCAAGCGTGCTGGACTGTGCACAGATAGCTCCTCTCAGTATGGAATTTCCCCATTAGGTGTGTTTGTCTGTAGAATGGTACATCAGCCTATGGATTAGCTGTTTGCAGCTTCCCTGTTACTAATCATGACATCTGCTTTGCAGAACCTCCTCAAGTCCTGTAGGTTTACAGGTCTGTAGAGCCCTTGAATGTTTTTACCTTTTTATATTTACCTTTCCTAGTAAGCATGAATAATTTTTTTAGAGAGTGTTCTGTTTGTTTGGATTTTTTTTTCACTGAATAATTAAGTTTTACAGTTTGATTACTGTATTAAGTGTTTGATCACTGCAGACTACAGAACTTCCCCTTTGTGTGTGAAGGTTAATCATTTTTGAAAGGGATTTACAAGTTGCAAGTGGAAGAGCTATTGCTTTTTAACTTCTTCCAAAAGCTTTCTGCTCTTTCATTACTGAGATTGTCACAGTAGCAAACCAGGTCAGGAAGGAGTGACCCTCAGAACACCACCTGACTGGCCAGCCAAGAACTGAAACAAATGTCCAAGGAAAAAGTTGGGAACATTGATCGATGTGTTACACTGGTGACTGGATTATCACACTGGTCATCACTTCCATCAGGACTTTTTTTTTGTCCTTTATACTCTTCAGCTGATTCATTAGATCCTTGAAATTTAAAAAAAAAAAAAAAAAAATCCTTTGAAATTCTGTTTTGTCTTCAACAGTGCCCTTAAAGATAGTCGTTTCCCCCCAATGACGAGGGATGAGCTGCCACGGCTTTTCTGCTCAGTGTCTCTACTCACTAACTTTGAAGATGTATGTGACTACCTGGATTGGGAGGTAAGGATGTCAGATACCTTTTAAGAAAATGACTTTGATGCCATGAACATCTGTAGGCAAAGTCACACTGTTTAAATGATCTGCATATATTAGTGCAGCTGTCACTGTTTTGCACTTTATACACATGGTTATGTGCATGGATTCAGAAGGTACTTTGTGATAGAACTGTCATCACCTTAAAAGTGTGAGCCATAAAAATGGAAAAAAGTTGTGGGTTTACCCACTTAGGCACTTGGAGTGGTCTGCACGGTTGTCTTCATGTCTGAGGACTCCATCAAGCAAGGTGTTGTCTGAGTGGGGGTATCCTGAGGTCTTGTTTGCAGCATAGCAAACACAGAAACGTGGTAGGTGAGTCCATTGGCTCTGGAAGGGGCATGTTCCACTGTGAAAGTTGGTGATCTGCTGGGTGCTTCTGGAAAGAAGCACTGCAAACAGTTGCAATCCCAGAACAAGCTGCCTTATTTAGCTGTGGGAGCAAGACGTTTTTCTTTCCCAAAACTTCATTTGCTTCCAGAGTAAGTGGCCTGCACAGAGCCCACAAAGCCTTTATACGGCGAGGCTGAGTCAATCATTACTGTTGCTTTTCTTTGTTATTTCTGCATGGAGCTGAGTCTATTTTAATTGCCAGGTTCTGGGAAACCTGCATGCATTCTCTGGGAACAGCAGCATGAAAGAGACTGAGGAGCAAATGCTGACGTATGTATGGCCAAGTAGACTGATGGAAGTGTTAGTCTGTATTATTCTGCTTTTTCCCCAAACTATTTGTCATTAGACACTTGTAAAAAACAAGCTGCTAGACCTAAGATAAACTTCTCATCTTGGCCATCATGCTGTGTTGCTCTTTGAGTCTATATTTGAGGGGACATAAAAAAATAAAATGTCATTATGATACCAGATGTGTTGCAGTGCCAGAGACACCATACAAGCTACAGAATTTCCCTTTAATAATAACTTGAGCCTACTAAATATTTAGAATTTCTTAAGAGAAAAAGAGGCTTTCTGTTGTATTTACACATAAAAATATATATTGAATAGAAACTGCGTTTGTTGTTAGAACCGTAAGAGGCCCTGCTGTCTCTGAGACATCCAGCAGTAACTCAGCAGTATGAGTTTTACAGCAGCTGAAAATTAACAAAAATGTGTTTCCTGTTCACTTCATAATGACACGGGCTTCTTGCCTTCTGATATGTCATTCTGAATGGGATGAGTCCAGATTGTCTTTGGGGTTTATCAGCATTTTCACCATAATTAGAAATATTCATTTTTTTATGTAATGTCAGACCAAAAATAAATCTTTGGTGAAACTGTGTGTGCATTCTCAACAAGATGCTTTATCAGAGAAGTTGTCTGCCTGGTCACTCAGCTTTTTGAGTACTTTAAAGAGTGGTTTCAAGTAATCAGACTGTAGTGACTGTTAATACCAAACCAAGCTAGAAATCAAAATGGAAGAATTTTTCTCCTCTACTAGGTTAACTTTTGGTAGGAATCATTGTGATGTTTTTATGTAATTTCATTTATTATAATTTATTAAAAATCGGACAATGAATACACTCACAAAATGTGAAGTGCATAATGAAATAGCATTTGGCTCTGCATGTGGTAGCTTATAAATATTATTGCTGCTGTTTTATCGTCTCCAATATTAAATTTCTAAGATGACCTAAATATTCATCCTTAATGAAAAGCTGAAACCAAAGCCTGAGTTCAAAAATCCACTCTCCCATGGAAAGACTGGTTTTAACTTTGTTCCTTGGGAGGCTGCTGATTCACAAGTAATACTGTATGAAACAAAAGAGGCTTTTACTTTCCATGTCCTTTCTAGGTTTTGCTGCAGAATCTGTGAGACTTTAACACCAGTGAAATCAAGCTTAATGCAGAACTCCAGGCTTGCTGAGTTCTGATTTATTTTATGGATTTTCACAATTCTTATTGTAGAGCTCTGACTTATGAGGGAAGAATGGAGGGGTCAAAAACACAACAGTCCTTATGTTATCCTTTTCCTTAGTTGCTGTCTCCTATTTCATTTAAAGGTTTTTAATTATGGGGTTTTAAAACTTTTACCAAATTCCTAGGAGTTCTAAGAAACGGTCACAAAGTAGGTTGAGAGAAAAATAAATGAGAGAAAAAAAACTTGTAAGTCCTTAAAAGAATGATTCATCACCCGTCAGTGAGATGGCTCATGACACCCATGTTTCTTTTAAGAGAGCTGCAGTTATGCAATATTAATGGCTAAAGGACGTTTCAGGATGTCTAGAGTATGATGCGAAGAGAGATTCTGCGTCTTTCATCTCCTGTGATGCTGAGATCATGCTGAAAAACATCAGCCTGGTTAGGAGACCCTACATCTGTAGGTGTGCTGCTGCTGATCTTGTGGGAGCCAGGTCAGCAGTTTGCTGACAGAGGTCACAGTATCTCAAAATTGCCAATTCAGGCAGCTCAAAGTGCTCTGGGCACTTAGAGACGAGGTCATCTGAAGACACAGCTCAGGAGTGTCTCCAGTATCCTGAAGCACAGTGGTAGATCTTCTTTTCTCTGATTAAGAAATTACCTTCCCAAACTAAATAAGTGAATATTTCAGTTGTAAACAATGATGCAAGATCCCTTTCCAGCAGAAGCTTCAAGCAAGTGAACAGGAGATATGTGTCAGTTCACTGCTGTTAGCTCCCACATGATTTTTCAAATTGTTGCCATTTACACATTTTATAAAAGCAATTAGGAGAAAGTACACACCTTTAAAGGACCACTTCAAGGCCTTGTTCATGAGGATGCTTCCTAAAATGTAGCACTCTTACATGGGACTTTGTCTGAGCTGAACTGATGTAGGGCTTTGAAAAGAGCTCTGGGTGTGTAGGAGCTGCCTCTCCATTTCTGCTCCACAGAACCCTGAGATAGCGCTGGGGTGCAGTTGCTGCTGGGCTGGGATTGCACAGCCTTTCCACCTCAGAGAAACAGACAGGAGAAACTCAAGGATAAGGGTTTTTCTTGTGATAGTAGTGCTCATTTATTAAAGATCAGACAGCAAAGGGCTACTTACAAGACAAATTGTAAAGACCAATTATTGTGAGGGGATTCAGATCCCAGGAATGGCATGTGTAAGGTGAGAGAGATCAAGTGCAGTCCCAGCCTTGGTGCTTCAGGCTCTGCCTCCTTGGGAAGGTGTGTTACAATGGCAAATGGGTTAATGCATCCACTGCTGCCTTTTTTCTAGAGATACAGAGGAGAAAAGCAAAGTACCCAGTCCCTCTCTACTTCATGTTATAGTAAATGAATGCCTTTAAAATTCTTTTTTTTCAGTAATTTACTTAAGAATCTGGGGTGGAATCTAGACATCAAAGCCTGCCTTGCTTATTCAGGCCCGCTTCTCATTTTTATTAAAAGATCCTAAAGCATTACAATTCTATGTAATTATAATAAACTTTTTGTAAATCAGTCCTGTAATTCCAGCAGGGTAATAAATAACTACAATTAACCAGTGGCTCTTCCTTAAAGTACAGTGGAAGGGGTCTTTGCCCTGAAATTGCTGTTCTTCAGTAAAATAAAATCTGCAGAATTGTACGTGCTGGCTGTGTTAATACAAAAGGCCTTTAACCTGTGTGCACTGGTTTAAATATTAGCTTAAATAGTTGTAGCCAATAATGTTGACTGAAAGGTGGCTTTTCAGTGTTGACAAAGTAGGTACATTTAAGAGTTGTGGAAATTCTTTCCAGCCTGCAAGTGCAGTGATACCAACAGCTCTCACAGCTTCTGTTCTTTGAACAGAGAAGAAAGAGTCTTGATCTCAGGATTTTATTCTGTTAGGACGATATTCAGTGATTCCTTATATATAAATAAATGATTCTGCTTGCCATGAAGTAGACAGCATACCTTGAGTTATATCTCCTGGGGAAGCTTTGCCTCCATTGTTAAGTTAGAATGTAGTGTTTGGGTGCTACTAAGGATGGTCAGAAAAAATGTTTGCTACAAATGTGGGGCTAAAAAGTAGAATTCAGGTAATAAGTGGGCTCAGCTTCTAGAAAGTAGCCATAGTTGGGTAATCTGAAGTGTTCCATTTCCAGACATGTTTGTGTACAGCTATTTCCATAGTATTAGTCAGGTAAATGAAGGGGAACGTGACTGTTAAATGGTATCATAAGGAATATTGTGCAAGTTGTAGGGCAGCTTCTTGGAAAACCTTTATGGGTTGATGCTCTTCAGATGGAGCTGACAGAGCCTAAGGCAGCAGAGGGCCTGGCTGTGACCCAGAGCAGGGTGTTGCAGTGCCACCAGCGCTGGCTGTGCAGGGTCTGGAGTGAAGGAGAACACACAGTGAGGGGACATCAGGAACAGGCTGACACTTGTTTCTGACACCGAGGGACACTGCACTGCTCCAGCTCTGGAACGTTCCATGTGGATTCTCTGTAAAAGGCTCTTTGTTACCTACTAAAGTGAATTTTTTAAAAATTTTTGCAATTAATTCATCTTAAACTAATTAGTGATAATTGCATGCAAGTCTCTTGCAGATTTCAGTGTAGTAGATGAAACTAAACAGAATTATTATTGGATGATAATTTACTCCAGAGTGGACCAGAAGCTTAAATTTCAACAAGATCTGATCTTCAGGTGCTTATCCAAGTGCCCCATGGATAGTCTAATGAGAATAATGTTTTTGTTTCCTCTCAGGATAGTTGTCCAAGAGGAACAGATTAGTGAACTGTGTTTGGAACTTTAGGATAGAACAGTTTAACAAGAGCGGCTGCAATTTTGGTTTCAGAGTGGGTTTTGGAACAGTGTTTTCTTAGATACAGATGCAGAGCAAGAGGTCCTGTGGGCAGTAATTTAGCAAGTGCCAGAGGCACTTGGCAAAACAATAAATGTGGTGTGTGCCTGTTTTCTCCCATCCCAAGGTGTATATAAATAAAGAACTCATTAAAATCTAATACGTAAAAATGAATATGAATGTGTTTAAATGCACAACAAAGCCCAAAGTTCTGTTAAGGTCACTTCAGAAGTAAAATGAAAATTGTAGTTTAAGTCCATTCTTAGGTTTAGTTTTAGTTTATGAGCTTAATTAATATTGTCACAGGACCTCATTTTACGTAGCCTCTGGCCATTTACATAACAGGTCAGAAAGTTTGTATCTACAGGTATTTCTTATATAGATTACAGTATTTCATGCTCTAAAACCCCATAGAAATATTTCTACTGGCGGAGATTGCTTTTTTGTCTTTCTAAGCCTCTCTCCTTATCTTACTTTGTTCTCCCAGTAGCAACAATTTAAATAGATTCCTTCCCACGTGGGAGGCTGGAATGGCAATCACGGGGTGATTTTGCAGCTGTGGAGGTACCTGTAGGTAGTAATTTCCCTAATAAATGGCACCAGGCGAGACAGAACTCAAACTCCATCTGCACAAGATTGGTTTGTTTTTCTGAACTGCACAGACAGATACTGTTGTCGTACAAAACGTTGCCTGTAGTGTATCAGTATTTTTGGGTTGAGGAGCAGCCCCGGGCTGTGTGTGAAGGTGTTTGCTGGTCCTGGGAGGAAGGGCAGTTACAGTCAGTGCCTCCCAAACACGGGCCCAGCCCTTATCTCCCATCCTGGAGAGAGATGTTTTGGGAAATCTCACATGAGTTCTCATTGGTGTGGGAACACTGGTCTCTCGAAGTCAAAATAAATTCCAAACTCTGCCCATGCCAGTCTTAGTGTGGATCATTCCTGTTTCGGTTTTGTGTGGCTTTCATTTATTTAACTCAAGCCTGGTTTTGATTTAACTGGAGCTGAACAATGAAAGGGGTTTGTACTGGACTGAGAGCCCTGCTCAGCTACACAGTTGGAGTTCTCGCTCCACAGAATGCTGTGAAATTTTCCCAGCTGGAGGAATTGGTGGGTGCAGTTGTGTTGCCTTGTTCATTCTGCTTTTCATCCATTTTTTTCTATAGGCAAGGGCCTAAAAGTCAATTAAAATGGTTAGTGGGAAGCATCCAGAGCACTGATACAATTTAAATGTTGCATCATACTTATTCCATCACTACTGCTCCAGGTTAGTTGCCTATGAATACTGTGGGGTCACTGTTATGCAAGACACTTGTGTAGCATTTAGAGTCTCATATTCTGCAGGCTTTGAAGGTGTGCAAAACCTGGAAGTATTTAATCTGAGTGCTTAGGCAACTGAATATAGACAGCAATAAAATCATCAGCTGCAAAAACATACTGGTTTTGGAATAAACTCAGTAGGCTCATTTCAGCTTCTAATACTGTTTCATTTTACTTTCAGGCCCTTTGGGTTCATAATTACATCATCTGAGTATAAAGATTTGATATCTAGAAATTATGTATCCATGCTATGAAATTTGGGGTTTAGGAGTGTTTGGTAATGAAATAGCATGTTAAAATTTGAGACTAACAAATTCAATTCACTGCAAAGTTTCATTTTTCCTATTTATAAAGAATACTAGGTTCCTGGGGAAAATCGTTGAGGCCATGGCCAGCCACAAGAGACTCTTCTTCCCATTTCTCCATGCTTAGGTTGTATATAAAGAAGGAAAATATTTAAAAATAGTCTTTAAGTAAGCAAATATGATAACTGAAAAAGTGGTAGAGTTTTGTAAATATGCCTTTGTGTTTTGACTGCCATGCAGTTAGAGTAAAATAAGTTGGCACTGAAAAACTGTTACAGCATTTTTCTGATTAATTTTGTGTGCACAAGGAAGTGCCACACCAAATAATGTGATACCCTTTTAAACATTGTCCATTTTCACATACAATGTTAGGAGCTTTGGATTTAAATGGAAATAACATCTTGGTTATGTGGGCATGAAAATAAAAATGTCCCATCTACTAATGCTTTGTGTTTACGCACAGAATTCAAAAGCAACTGAAAGCTTTCTGGCAATGGAATATCTTTTATGGCATGCCTGACCCCAGTGCAGGTACTCTCCACAGAACTCTTGTACCTTGGAACCAGGGGGGCTTAAACAATGCCCTGGAAAGGTGCTCAGCCTTTATGTATCTTTTTAAATTTTTTTGGTATTTTGACTTTGTCTGTAGCCAGCTCCTTCGTATTGGTAATCTTGGTTTCCATGCTGGCATTTTGTCATGCTACAATACTTAGTAGCATGGAAATAGGAGGTGGAGGCTGAGTACTTTGGAATATTTCCTTTTCCTTGTCATATATTAGCAGAAATTTTGAAGGCTCCAGGCTTGAGTGTGTAGTGTGACCAATCTGTGATCGTTCAGTTGTTGCTTTGAACACAATTAATGCTCTTAATTGAAGCCTCATTAGATATGGCAGCTGCTTGGTTGTGTGCAGATTGTAGCTGGTGACCAGGTGACTTTATCGGCAACAACATTGCTGACAGTGTCAGAGGAGATGGTAAACTCGGAGACAGAAGGACTTTTGCACCTGAGCTGGTTTTCCTGTGGCCCAGGAATGAAGGAAGATCCATGATGTGGAGTGGAGGAACATCCCTGTGCCACTGCTGAGCTTACGTGGCTCTAAGGTGAACACCTCTCAAAAAGGTCATACCCACTGCAGTGCCACCTCCTGAAACTGCAAACTGGTATTAACCACTGAAAGGTTCACGTTTGGGGTTTTATCACGTTAGAAACCTGTTGTACCTTTTTGCTGGTAATGTACTAATAAAGCTGCCCATTTCTTGCAGGTGGGTGTACATGGCATTAGAATAGAATTCATCAACGAGAAAGGATCAAAGCGCACGGCCACCTACTTACCGGAGGTTGCAAAGGAGCAAGGTCATTGTTGCACTTTATTTCATATGATCTGGTGAAGAATTTAAACATACCTATAAATCTAAAATGCAATATTTGACCTTGCACTGATGTCAGATGATGGAGCAATACTTAATTGTAAGAAGACTCTTATATAAAATGCCAATTACATGCCTGTGTCAGTCCTCTCTAGGGGTTCAGTAAACTGTAGCTGGTTTGTGAGCCAGTCATAAATGCGGCATAGCTGTAGGAGAATGAAGTAGGGAGGGGTGGTACAGTGCTGTCAGCTGGGCTAACAGTTGTTAAAAGCTGCCAGTTTTTGTATAGCTGTTAGGCTGTGATATTAGGGACATGCAGAAGCTCTGCTAAGTGATGGGATGCCTGGGCAATTATCCTAACAGCTGAATTCCCAATGATCAGGTTGTTTTTCAACCAGGTATTTTCTGCTAGTACTTAATTCCTTCTACAAACACTGACTTCCCAGGGGTTTTGATGGATGGAAGGGAATTACTTTCAATATGAAAGTCCAAAATAATGTTGGTAACATCCCTTTTAATAGAGGCACAGACTTAAGTTTGTGAATTTGAAAAACTAGAGTAGGTTTTGTTGAATAGTCATCTTTTGAACCATCTTTTTGGCCAAGCAGCTGATTCTGAGTGCTCGCTGGTTTTTCCTTCCAAGGATGATAGTGTGTCTCAGTCCGTCTTGTCTTTTACATTTTGCATTGATGCCGTTTTTTCCCCCTTCTTATATTTGTCTACAAAGGGTTTGGCTGATACCTTTACTGAGGATCATCTTTACTTGATAATTCTGTTTCCAAATAGTTGCTCAAAAGTCTAGAGTTGTTCCAGCCTTTTTTTAAAATTCAGGAATTGGAGGAGTGGGGGGAGGGGAGGGATGTGTTAAAATTTCTAAATAATTTTAGTAGACCATGCATTGCAATCTGTTTAAAGTCTCCAGAACTACCCATTTGTATTTCAAATGTACCCAAAATTACTGGGTTTTTTTAATGTAACAATGTGACTAATGTATTGCATCTTTTAGAAATAACATGTCTAACAGCTGCTTAAAATATTAGCCTTTTTAAAATCAACAAATAGGACTTTTGAGTAGCATAAAGATTTTATTGAGAATCTGTATTTTTAATCCATCACTTCTTCTATTACCCAGACACTTATAATGTAACTGTAGTAGTTCTAAACCTAGACATACCCCTGTAAATCTGAATGATATTTATGAAGAAGTTCTGATCTCTGGAGTTCTCTGCACACATTCGACTAATAATTCTTTTAAATTTTCCTTTATACAGATATGTAACTTTTCATACTGCATGTCCATTTATAGTGCATAAAGTGACTGTGATACATCATTGTACCTGAATGTTTGGGAGAAGTTAAATTTTGTATCTCACCCCCAGGCTAGGGCACCTGGCTAGAGTGGGCTCCCCTTTAGAATATTTCCACTGTAAAATCATGTATAAAAAATATATTGTTTGTTGAGCGAACCGTGTGTGTAAAGAAATCCTACATGTCATATCTCCTTCAGCTGTTCTTAAGTAGGGAAGAACGTTCTGGTTTATACTGAGTGTCAGCAGAGCTTGCGTCCTCAACAGCACCACACTCTGTTCTGTGTTTTTGCAAATCTCTTCTTACTGTTGGATTTCTCACTAATTTTTGCTACTGTAATATTCAACAGGATGGGACCACATTCAAACCATAGATTCCTTGTTGAGGAAAGGAGGCTACAAAGCTCCGATCACTAATGAATTCAGGAAAACAATAAAGCTAACCAGGTATGCAGCGGGGGTACCACGTCAGTCCTGTTCTTGTACTGCTCTGAGTGTTCCTCCCTGGTAAGTGCTCCTTGCAGATGGAAACAGTAACCTTTCCTGCAGATATCATTAAGGATTTCTTTGTTTTCACAAGAGCAGCACGGACCTTGGAGAATCTCTGTGCCTTGCACAGGGATTAGTGGCACTCAGTAAGAAATAAAAGGCAGCTGTTCAGTGTCGGGGTACCTGCATATTTTGTTTAACTCTGCACATTCTCAGCAGTGTTTTAGCTCTGGCTTTTCCCAGTGTGTTCCTTGGCTGTAGTGGGTGGTCAGGGCTGTGGTTAACAGGGATTAGCTGCCCTTGTCAGGCTGTGTTTGGGCAGATGGTGTGTGGTGGGGCTGCTGCTGTACCTCAGGGAGGCCTCTCGGTACCCCTAATCCACTGGGTTCCCAGAGAGGGCTTTGGGTCCCTGTTATCCCTGTGGAGTCCAGGTTTCCCTCATCTCAAGGTGTGAGACGTGCAGGCTGCATACTGGTTTGACAGCCAGTGTCCCAGTGAAACTGGGGCAGGGTATTCTCAGGAGTGAGGACAAGAATTTAGTATTTTAGTTCATACTAGTTTAGTTTGATTTTGCTAACTTAATAAAATGTGGTCTAGAGGACGTCTTAGTGTGTAGGAGCCAAACTATTTTAGATTTAGCAGCAGATACTCTACCCATAATATTGTAGCTACATGGTGAAGGCTGGAGGATTGAATGTCTATAAGAATGGCTCTAAATCTATTTATTTGTGTAAGCTTGCAGTGTAAAATGACGGCTGAACTCTAGTTATCTAGTCGTGTGGAGAAATAGGGATTTTTAAAATCTTACGTCAAGGAGTTTTTGATCATTTGTACTCTTTGGGGAGATAAAGATTTTGTGTCTCAATGACTGCTTGGAATTCTGGATTTTTGTAGGAACCTAATTACTGTGGGGTAGCTCTGAGTAAGAAGTAAACATGCTATTCTGAAGTTTAAATTAGGAAGGAAGAATTTACTGAAGCCAGCCACATTTCCAAATGCAGAACTCCTTTTAATTTATTTCAGCTGCACATCTTGTCACCTTCTGTTCAAAAAGAATATCTGGAGACAGCTGAGGGCAAGAGTAACAGTGCTATAGTTCTCAAATGACAGTTTCTGTATACCTCAGTAAATAAGGAGTGTATTTTTCCAAGAAACAAAAATTCTATATAGCACACATTTTCTTCCTGCTACAATCTGGTTTAGAGCCTCATTTTAATAACTTACCGGAAGAGTGGAATAAGGACTTCTAACTTCTTTTTCCAGTCACTGAATTAAATGTCCTGTGTGTGAAGAAAGCTTCGGGCTGATCAAAACTAGTCTGTCACTAACCATCTTCAAGTGAACACCCAGCAGTTCTGGCCATTTTTGAAAGAGAACTAAATAATAATAGCACTGAAGGACTCGGACCAGTTGTAGGGGTCTGGAAGGCAGAGGGGCAGTTTCTCTTCCATGTGCTGAGCTGTGCAGGCGTCCCATGGTTGATTCTGTGGTGTGGGGATTCCAGTCACAGCCCAGGTCACCCACAGGGTGCCCTGTTCCATCCCCAGGGACTTGGACTCACTGAGCCTTATGGGTCCCATCCGACAGGAGATATGCTATGATTCTAGTCTAAAAACAGTGTAACTACATTTAATGGAGCTGGGATTATTTTAAAAGCAGAATTTGGCAGACAGTTGATACTGATTGTTTAAAAACAGCCCAAAATCTGTAGTGCTTGTTTACAGTTTTTCTCCCAGGTTTGTGTAGAGAGTTGGCTGGAGATACAGGACATTCTCACTAAATTGTCATGGGCCTTTATTCCCTCCAAGCAATGTAGTAGGCAACCATTTTTAACAATTCTATTTGCTTAAAAGATTTTTCCAAAAGCATTTATATTGTGGTTTGTCATGTGATCAGGACCTGACAATTGTGGTGGTTCCCTCTCTGCCCTTGTGCAGTGAAAGTCAGTCTTCCTTCCCAGCATCAGTTGTTATCACTAAACAAACCACCAGTGCAGCATTTCTAGGGCTATTGCAGATTCCTGGTGGCAGTTCTTGAATTGTCTTCTGTGCCCTTTTCTAGGTACCGCAGTGAGAAGATGACGATGAGCTACACAGAGTACCTTGCCCATCGTCAGCATCATCACTTCCAAAATGGTATTGGGCACCCCCTTCCACCGTACAACCATTATTCCTGACACTGAGCCGCATGACCAGTCACTGGACCTCTCTGCAGACCTCTTCCCAGGAGACCCTGCCCCTTCTTGGTCTAGCTATCTCTATTACTGTACCATTTTATGATGATAGTTTCCGTTGCCATGTTGAGGCTCCTTAGTTGGTTCAGCTCATCATGGCAACGGGAGGGAAAACTGCGTCACTACAAAGATCCCATACTTTTTTATTATTGATTCACTGCAGATTTTTTTGCAGCATATACCCTTGGGTTTTTTATGAAAATTTAAATTTCTACTTCATTAACATTGAATTATATCAATCAAGGCTTTCTGTGACTGTGGATGGAAGGAAGAGTTTAAGGATTGCAGTTAGGGATGCTTTGCTTAGCAAAAAGGCATTCATGGCTTTTGCATTAATAGGTGTGACAGGGAATGAAACATATCAGATTCAGGTATTAAAGCAGACAATGAATTGCATTTTCATAACATTCTTAATAACGTTGTGTGTACAATATCTCACCCTCACAGTAAAGATTCCATGTAGCTATATACATGATCTTCAGATCCAGCACATCCAGCCGGAATGCCAAGGCTGACACACTGAATGCTTTTTTTGGGATGAAGAGCAGCAATTTCGGGTACAATGAGAGGTGATGTTAACATTAACGTGGCAGCATTTGCAGAATCAAGTGGCCTAATTGATAGGGCATGACATAATCCAGCAGGCTCCCAGACCCCTTTGTCTCCTGTTCTGTGCTGGGAATCGCAGGCAACCCAGCCCTGTCAGGACTCAGCACTATAATGCATTTGGAATGAGACAATGCCTTTGTGATGCCTCAAATTAGGAGTGACATTTATTTTCTAAAAAACAGGTTGGTGAGTAGCAGATGTCATATTAGGAAGAAAATGGATTTAGATTTTAGTGCCTTTGACTATAACATAACTATATATTATATATAAAATTCATAGCAAACATATAGCAAATACTCCAGATGTTCTAGCAAACCCTGTTGAGGCTTCTCTGGTATCAGGGTTTTGGACATTTTTTTTTTTTCTTCGAAGTGAGATTATGTTTTTTTTAATATAGCAAACTTATTTTGGAAAAGAGAAATCTCCATTTTGTTCTTTCATCTGCACTTGAACTTGTTGAGTTTTTTCAATTTTTTTTCAAGTTCAATCAAGTTAACTATTGTTTGAGAAGAGAAAAAAGACTGTTGTGAGAGAGCCAGGACAAGTATGCCATAATGTTACATGTTTTCATCTATTGCAGGAATAGTGCTTGAGAGCTGTAAGTACTGTGTAATAATTCTGATACCACTCTACACGGTAGAAGAAAGAAAACTGATTGGACGTTTTTCCTGCTGTAAAAATAGGATTTAGTAAAAGGTATGTGTGGTATATTTGCAAGCCCAGCCGATGGCAGGAGCTCACTCCTTCCTCCTGTGCCTGCAGAACTCCCACTGCTGCCTGTTGCAGCAAAGGGCGTGTTCTAGGGGACAGCACAGGCCGTCTGGTACTGAAAAGACCTTCCTAATATGCGTGAGTAAACCACAGTAAGCAGAAATTCCAGTTATTTCGAATAATGAATGTTTGTAAATACATAGATATAAAAAAATTCAAGTAGATAAAAATCTGTTAAAATTCAGTTGTTAAAAAAAAAAATTGAACTAGCTGTAAAAATGTTTCAATAGGGTTTCAAAACCAGGTAAGGATAAATTATGCTCATCCCTTATTTGAGGTTAGCTCAAATTAATTTCTAGCCACTTAATTTCTATGGAGGTTCTTGTAGAAGGTCTTTGGTATTCCTTCATCCACAGCATTTATGTCCAAATATTACCATTTTCAGTTGCGATGCCTTAATTTATAAGCAGAGGGCCTGAACTTTCAGGAGCCAAGAGATGCCAGCCAGAAGCTGCAAAAATGAGTAGATGTTTATACAGAGGCTATTTTGGATGATACTGTTATCTTGTTTCTACTTGGGGAACACTTTTAGACGAATTAGTCTTCAAGTGGAAATGCAAACAAGTGGCTACCTGATAGACTTGTGTTGGTTTTTTTTCTTGCCCTTATAGGGAACCTGAGCACAAACTGAATCATTCTGCTGCAAAAAAAAAGTCATCCAACCCCATCTTTATCTGTCATCTCGTTACAGCTCGCTCGTGCTTCTGCATGAGCTCATTGTTAGAAGTTTTTTAAAAAGATCTATTATATATAAAAATATATATGTATTGAAAGGTGCTAATCAACCTCAAGAAGGTCACGTGACTGGTCATGCGGATCTAAAATCATATCAGATTTTTTAAAAAATCTTCGATATATGCAGATGTTATACAGAATTTCTTACCAGTGTAATAATGATATACTGATGAATAAACAATCCTGCAGGTTTTTAAGGACAAGGTCAGCAATACTTCCCACCATGGCTTGGGGGAGTAAAGGATAGTTTTGTCTCCTTTTTGTATACAGCATAATGCACAATGCATTTTTGTCTATCTCTTAGTAGCTGTTGCTTAAGAATATAGTTAAAGGGTGTTATACAAACTGTAAAGGTGTGCTTTTGAAGCGAGCTCATGCCAGACCCTTCTGGACCAGAGTTTTGTATCACTAATTAAAAAACTGTTACAGAGTCTGTGGTCAATCAGAGATTGTATGATATTTTTCTTAAAGATTGGAATAATCAGTCTACCTACAGTGTTTCTAGGGCACCTACCTCCTCAGCACACAGTGCTGAACTGCTGCAGATTGTTTCTGTGTGATTGTGGGTTTCTTTGTACCAAACGTGCAACTCACTGTGACATGCACTGGCACAGAATAGGTCTGTTTGCTTAAAGCTGATCAGCAATTGCTCTCACAAATGTCATTCCCTTGTAGTTATGTTTAAGTACCTTTTAGTTGTACTGTTGGGGTTAGCTACAAATTTGTTTTTCGTTTGGGGTACTTTATACAAGTTAAGGTACAACCAAGTAGCTTCATTTCACTGTTTGTTAAGTTGAAATGCTGATTTTTTTATGAGCACTACTCAGTTTGCCTTATTCCATTAATGAAGAGATTGTTGGGGGCTTTTTTCCATTCTCTTGCTAAACGTTCCTAAAAACCCTGTTCTGTAAACTGAGATAGACAACCAAACCATAGACTTGACATGAAGCTGTTACTTAGTGATGCTCCACGTGGCCTTCCCGCTGCGGCCGCACCGTCCCGGCCCGGGCGTCCCTCGGAGACACTCTGCAGCCCAGGGGCACAGCCACGGGCACACCTGCCATTTGTATACGGACCTCTACTTGTCTTCAAACGTGCGGGTTTTTAACATTGTTGTCTGGAGTAGGTTACATCTCTTATGTGTGTTAGATCGAACCAAAGAAGCCTCCAGCCATGCCCAAATGCTGCTCCTAAAGCCTGCCTTCCAGTCCTTACAAAATCCCTGCAGGATTAAATGTGTTCACTTTTTTATTTTTGTACAGTTTCTAACTGATTTTTGCTAGTGATGTTAATTGAATTAAGTTTATTTGGGGAGTCTGAATATCTCCATTTAAATAAACTGGTGACTTTCCTTTTATGTTAAAAAAAAAAAAGTTTAAAAAAAAAAAAAAAAGAGAAACCCAAAGTGTGCCTCTCAGATTTAAGGGTTTCTGGTTACGTTTATTCTTAAGACCAGCAATGATTCTTTATATACAAAGATATGTTTTCCTCGTTTTTTTTATTACTGTTAAAGAAAAAATAAAAAAGAAAAAACCTCTTTCTTTGCTCTGGACCCAGTAATTGCGCTGGTACATAAACGCACTGAGAAAACAAACTTTTGTTTGGAACTTTTGTAACAACTTATGACTGTTTTTGTATATCAAAGTTGATTCTTTTCAAGATATTTGGATCTAGTTTCTAAGTTATTTTACTGTTTTATATGTTACGAAAAAAAAAAGAAAAAAATTACTTTAAATTGTTCACCAGCATCTTGAGTTATCTTCAATGCCATGGTGACACACAGGGGGCTCAGAGCTACCTGGAGTAGCTTGTAAGGTCTCAGTCTTTTCCTTCCTTCCTTAGCAACTTGATTGATTACAATAATATCACAGATTACCTGAACCCCCTTCCTTTATAACTAGATCCTCCTTCCTTCCACATTTAATTGCTATTAGTGTGAAGAAACTGTTGAAATGGGCATTTAATATAAGTACGGCTTAAAAAGAGAAAAATGAGGAAAATGAAAAAAAAAATGTTAGAAGGTTATCTGTGGGTCTGTGAGATATGGCTGTGGAAAGATAGTGTAGTAGTTTTAACACTATTGTTATTACCTTTTAAATCATTTACCCAATAAAATAAGGAAAAAGAATCACAATTTCTTTTTATGTTTCTCTGCTTAATTGTGTGGCTTGGTCAATGTTTTCATTGCAGCATTGGTACCTGGTGTGAATGGCAAAGGCTAAGGGTGTGTTAGAAATATTGTCCTGGGATTAGCTGTCTTGCCCTGCTGAGGTTTCCATCCTTTTAAGCAAAACTTCCTTGCAGAACCAGTTGCACTGGTATAACCAATGCATTGCCTTCACCACCTATAGCCAGACTGTTCAACAGAACGTTGCTGCAGAATGTGGAACAAAGAATCTCTGTCACAGCCACAGGCCAGCTGATGGCAAAACAAAGTACCCTGAGAGGCAAAATCAGTTGGGGAACTTTGTTCCCTGAGCCAAATTCTTGGTGCACTGAGAGACACTTTCTACTGAGTCCTTTGTAGGATAATTCCTGAGACAAAGCATTCCATCTCCCTGGAACTCAGATCTGATTTTAGAAGGGGTTTGTTTGCCTTCGACTAATGCAATATTCATAGCTCTGCTGGCTGTAGATGCAAAGTCTTTGAAAACAAACCAGTGGGGTCCACGTAACCTTTGGATGTTGGAAGGCTGATACAGCCATTACTCCACTGGCTCTGAAGGTCTTGATTGAGAAGACTAAAAAAAACCTCTGAAAGGAAACCTGCCCAAGTAAATAGCTTCCATCACTGTTTTAGTATCTCACAGATTTAGGATCATTAGTCTGAACAGCATAAAACCTCCCTAAAACCCTCAGGCCATTAAAATGTAGAGCTAGTTATCACTGCCTATCCCAGGCTTCTCACTCCCTGAGCCAGCTCTGTAGTTACCAGGCTATAAAAATCAAACTAACAGCCTAGCATTGAGGCTGGTTCAGATGTGGAAACTTGCTTATTCTTACATAGTTGTTGGTATTAAACAATGAAAGGCTGATTTCCAATTAGTTATAGAGAGCTGCTGAGAATAATTAGCAGTGCCTGAAAAGGGAAATTGCTTTCTTGGTTCATCTCAGGCTGCCATACAGCACCACGCTGGATTTCTCCTTAAGCTGTTATGTCAGGCTTTATACTGTTGCAGAGAAATTAAGCTGGAGAATTGATTCTGTTCCCCAGCTGCCTGAAAAATTGAAACCTCTAAGATGCATATATAATAATACAGGTGGGCATATCCAGTATGTTCTTTTTTTAGGAACAGTATTTGTCAGGAACCTCACACAACGAAATAACGTTTTTGTCTGAGCTATACTGGGTCACAAAAATACACTTAACTAGACTGCAATAATATTAATTACAGCCAGAAGCATTTCTGAGGTGCATTGAAACTACTTTGCCATCACCTCTGGTGTGGGGCTGTCTGAGTGCAGTTCTGCAGCTACTACAGCAGCTTTCTGAACAAAGTTTGGAGCTGAAAACTTCTGTACATGTTCTCCCATCTTCTACTAAAGTGCCATGAAATGAGAACTACAAAACTGCCAGAGCTGGGGTAGGAGCAGTGGAGGAAGCGTGGAGAGAGCCTCATGGGGCTGTAACACTCCTTCCTGAGCTCTTTACCTGGAAGACAAGGACAGGTAATATTTAAACAGCGATTAAAGGATTTATGTCCTGCAGTGAGCTCTTCCAGTAAACTCAGGCTGTTGTGGACTGACAGGAAACAGGCACAAGTCAGACTGAACTGCTGAAAACCTTCAGAAATCCCAGCAACCATTGTTTTCCCAGGAACTGCTGTGTGCAAGGTAGATGCCATCAGGCAGTAGAGACTCTTTCAGACAGAAGCCTCCATATTTTTTCCTGATTTATAATTAGCTAATATTAAGTGACTCTTTATGTTACAAACTAAGTGGAAAGGCAATTTTGGTTTTCTTACCTAGTTGTAAAGTCTTAAGCAAGACAAACTCCAGGCCTGGCACAATTAGAATGATAACAAAGCTGTCCCATATCCATTAAAATGCATTTATTTGTTTTAATTCAAAGGTTTAACAACTATTTGTCCAATGATCTGTACTTAGGGCACAACAACAAAAAAACCCCATCATCAGACCCAAATACAAAAACAAGTACACAAATTACCCCATATTTGTAAATGTCACCTCATAACCAAGGTTTAGCACATTAAAAATTTTACAAAATTTGTAACACTCTTAACAAATTATTCAGAACTAACAGCATGTGTGGCAGTTGAACCCATCCATGTCCATCCTTGCTGCTGCCAAACCATTCTGTGCCCAGATAACTCAATGCTGGAACTAGAGGGTGGGGTAACCAAACCTGCAAGTTTCCCAGGACCCCTTTGTGTCCCAGCCCAGCTCCAGCTCCCTGGCACAGCGTGGATGGGGAGAGCAGGGAATGCTCACTGGTCTGCCTGCTGCGTCCTCTGCAGCATCAGGATAATGACTCAGTAAATGCAGAAATAATTTAAAAAAGTACAAAATTGACCCTGAAGAAAAATAAAATTATTTATAAAACAGCTTGGCTTTGACTAAGTTACACCAACAGCTGCAAGACAGATTTACAGCAATATCACTGAGAGTACAAGATCACAAAAATCAACAGATTTGTTACGAGTCTTGGCACTGTAAAACTGAAAACATCAAAGCTGACCTGTCTGCCTGCAAAACCTTGCACCTCCTACCTGGGCTGACACAGGCCCTCTCCCTGGCTTTTGGCCTTTTCAGAGCTTTGTTAACAATCAGGACTAATTTAATTCCCAAGAATCCACCAGGAGTGAAACAACTGCAACACTTGAAAACAGCACAACTCTACTTTCCATTAGCTATGGATGCATAGAAAACAAATGATGCTCGTTTAGATGCAAGACTTGGGACATAAAAGCACAGTCATTTAACAGTTGCAAATACCATTTCTGAAAGAAAAATACACTTGGGCTTTACAAAGTGATACCAAATATGCACAAATATCAAAATCCTGACTGTGGCCCGAAACAGACATCTACAATTAGGTACTCTCTCACCTCAAGATTTGCAAGTGGACTGACTTTTCCTGTCTCCCAAGTTCAGCAAGGCAGCAGCTGCTCAAGCACACGTAGGCTTTGCTTACAAGCAGCATCTTTGAACCGTAAGAAGCTGAACCAAAACCAGCTCCAGGTGTGTGTTCATAGACTGGCTTTTCATCGGTTTATACATGCGTGGTTCATTTTCACCCTTCAAAAGAAACAAGATGCAAATTCTCTAGTGCTTAAAGAGCAAGAAATTAAACAAATAGATACAGCTCGTTGTACAGTGTCTGAATCCTTGGGAAAATAGCACTGTATGGGTCCTGGACAGCTAAAGCTGTGGCACAAAGGAGTGGGTGTAGAAACGTTACTGGCTCACTGCTTACTCTAAGGCTGCATAAACAAACCTTTCAGTAAACAAGTTTATTATAGTTAATAATTTTTGTTTATGGCTACATTTGGAGGGCAATGTAGCCACTCTCTGGCAGCAGGAGCAATCAATTTCCTTGCTCCTTGTTTCTTCCAAAGTGCCTACAGCACTAAAAATCAGAGGGCTCTGTTCAGACCCCTTAATGCATACCAGTGTCTCTGTGAAGGCCAGGCAGAGGCACTGCACAAGGAGTTTTTTTCTGGGATTGTGCCCAACTTGCTCTTGGACTGTAAATGAGCCCACTTTGGCGTGAGATTTTACACTGGGCTCTGGCTTCTGGGGATGGGGGGTCTGGCTGTGCACCCCGACTCCTGTTGTGCCCCCAGCTACTGCCAGCGTTGCCATAACTGAGTGCCACGACAAAGGATTGGGGCACCTGTGACCAGGAGGACCAGCACAACCCTCTCCATTGTACTTCAGTGGCACTGCAGCACTGTAAAAGCTCATCACCAGCTACTGGGCAACAGCCTCAAGTTATCTTGACATAGATTGTGTGCGTAATACCCCAGCAGAGAAAGCAATTAGCTCCCAAGAGCAGCAGCAGGGTTTTGTTCTTTCATTTCCAGCATAAATAAGCGTAAAAGCAACCAAAGAAATCATCTATATAGTGTAACTGCCTATAAAAGAAACATTTCGGGGAAAAGAAAAATCAGCCTCTGCCAGAGAAAACAACAAATAACTGCTACAGAGATGAAGTATTCTGCTTTCCTGTTCTTTCCCATATCCTGCGCATGGAACAAGCTCTGGCTGATGCACATTCCCAACAGATACCAGAGACAGATGAGGAATAAAGGGTAAAGGAGGTGAAGTTCCATGATGATTTCTTCAAAATTTGTTCCCTTTCTGCTCCCATTCCTACCTGTCCTTCCCTTCTGTGGAGCCCCTCTCTCAGCTACACAGATGCAGTTTCATGTGGTGGCTCATTATAGCCCTTCATGAAATACTAAGTTTTAAAAGCCTTCGAAAAGTGGCTCTGGGAAGGAGGCAATAATTTGACTTTTGAGCCTGTCACTACAGGAAAGACATTAAGGCTCTGGAGCACATCCAAAACAAAGCAACCGAGCTGCTGAAGGCTCTGCAGCACAAACCTGGTGAGGGGCAGCTGAGGGAGCTGTGGGGGCTCAGCCTGAAGAAAAGAGGCTCAGGGTAGACTTTGTCACTAGCCAGGTGGGGGGCAGTCTCTTCTCCCAGGAAACAAGCAGCATGACAAGAGAAAACAGCCTCAAATTGCACCAGGAGAGGTTTAAGATTGGGCATTAGGAAAAATTTCTTCCCCAAAAGGGTTGTCAAGCATTAAACAGGCTGCCCAGTGGTGGAGTCACCAAGCCTGGAGGATTTAAAAGATACACAGATGCGGCACTTGGGGACCTGGGTTAGTGGTGGGCTTGGCAATGCTGCGCTAATGGTTGGCTTGATGATCTTAAAGCTTTTCCCAACCTAAATGCTTCAACTCAACCAACTTCACTGATACTGCTCAGCAAAGAAGCAACAGCTTAAGAGTGAAGGCTGCACTGCCTGCCTGCCCTCCCAACTCCACCTGCACCATTTGATTCCTTTACTGCAGCTCCAAGACTTCTAAAATCCTGGAGTGTAGTAGTTGGCTTACCTCTCTACTTTTTTGCTAAATTACCTTGTTCAGTGAGACATTTTAGCAACTTAAATTGGCATGGAAGAGTTCCAAAAGCTCCAGAACCGTCCCACGCGAGGTTTGGAAGAGGAGGACGAGTCCCACTGTCCGCAAACTCCACGTGGTGAAATCACACCTGAAATTTCCAGTGTGACTCAAAACCACTGGAGCAGCATAAGAGGGAAAAGCACAAGTCAGCACAGTGACCACCAGCCAGCTCTGCCCAGGGTGGGGAGGAGGGCAGGAGTGACCCCTTGCAGTGGCTCTGCTGTCACAGCCAGTGGTGCGAGGGGTGCAACTGCACCAGGAACTCCTCCAGCCCAACAGCCCAGGGGGTTCCCCCCTGTCAGCCGTGCCAGTCCTGCTGCTGAATTTAAGTCAGCCGGAAGAGCTCACAAATTCTGCATTCCAAGCAAAGAGCCTGCACTGAGTGAGACACCTGAGCTCATTAAAATGCTCCTGCAGTTTTAATTGACCAGAGGCAGTCAATGGTGGCAAACAGCAGCTGCTTCATACTTGTTTGGAATGCCCTGAAGCATATGGCTATAGATGGGAAATGCTATAATTTAAAAAAAGAAAAAAAAGAAAAGGCTGCCTCTTATAGAAATGTTTCTAGCAACTACAATATTCTGAGGGGGAAAAAGGAAAGATTCTTCAAAAAAAGAGGAAAGTATTTCTTACAAAAACAGGAACATAAGCAAATAATAATGCTAAATAGTATTTGCAAAATTTGGCTAAAATCACACTGCTGTATACCAAATATTCCTTCTAAATAGAACTGAACCAACATAAGGCATTTTGCCAATTCTTAAGTAAATAAATAAACCATGACACACTTGACAGTAGCTACGTGCTGGGAATAATCACTATTTCACTCAGCTCTTCACAGGGGATGAAGTACATTAACAAGCGACAGGCTTTACCATCCAGCACTTGGCAACTCCCAGCCATGGCCTGTATTTCATCATGAAGGACTGACCCTGCTGGAATCAACAGGAGAACTTCCATCCCTTCAGCAGCTCACCCAGGGTCTCCCATGGACAGATCCAGACCTTCAGTGCCAGCTCATTCTTTCTTTAGGCCCCAATCCACAAGTGCTTCAGGAGATACTCCCAGCTTTCCTGAGCAGCAGGGAGAGTCCACAGTGGAACTCGTTATGTACCAACAAGGACTGACAGTGAACTCTGTATTAAATCAGGTGCTTACCTTCTGAGTTGGATTCTAATTCAAAACACAAGGAGCCACAGGCTGTGTAACTCACACACACCGGCTGTATATGCCTGAGGGACAGGTTAGGTATATGCTGCGTGCTCTCAAGTTGTGAGCATACAGTATATTTATTCTGGATGTGTGTATATATATGCATACACACAGAGCAAGTCAGAGAAGAAAAACAGAAACTAGTCTGCAAGTCAGAACGTGGGACAGTATATTTCTGATTGAGGTGTGCTTTTTCTTTAATCATATGGAATAAAAATATTTGAAATAGCCACTTGTTTCCTCACCAATGAAAATGATTCTCTTTTAAGGAGAAAAAACCCAACACCCCTCCAAACAAAAACCGACCAACCAAACAAAAAAGAACACACAAACCCCAAAACAAAACAGAAAAAAAAATTAAAAAAATCCCAACCACTTCTTGTTCTTACTTTTCCCTCCTGAGGTATAAATGACTGTACCCTAACTTCAGAACATCCCGTCAGGTGATCCAGCTGAAGGAGGTATGATGGTTTTGGTTTATCTTACAAGTCACAGCTTTGATAACACAATGAAATCTATAAATTGCAACAAATTTCTGTACAACAAAACCCTGCATCTCCCAAACCCACCAGTCTGTGTAACAGGCTCACAGTTCTGGAAGAACACACTTGATTTCCCATCTTTCTGCCCAACAGTTTCTCCTCTGCCCTTCCACAATCTGAACAGGTACACCCAGTTTACTGTTTATCTTTCTGCCCATCTACATCCTGTTCTCCAAAAGACATGTGGCCAGGAAGATTTATTCATACTAGTAAACTGGAACATGTTCTTTTCAGTGGAGGCCTGCACTGATTTGACATTCCTTTTTATACCTGTGTTTTAAAATCAGTGTACAGAATGTATTAGAGCTGCAGGGAGAGAACAGTTTCATTTTGTTCCTTTTCTAACCAGTCTACTCAGCAAGGATCAATGTAGACAAAGCAGGAATGTTTCAAAAGCTACTGAGAAAAAAGAAAACTCTGATCTTTACAATGGACGTTGTATCTCCACTCCTTCTCCAGTCTAAGCTAAGTGAAAAACATTTTGTTCAAGTTGGGACAGAACAGTGGATTCAATATCTTACCATGGCTTATACATAATATGGTCTTTTGAAATTATTTCCACTCACCCAAATAAAAGCATCTCCAAAGCATCAAGATATGATGGGACTTTGCTAGATGGATATTTGTCCACAGCAGCTTAGGAATTAAGTTGCTGATTTAAAAACAAACAAGCAAAAAAAGTATTTTTTGAGTGAATTATTGTTCCCCAATATTTTCAACCAGCTTAAAGAAAATACAGTAGAACCTCACTGCTTTGCCCTTATAACTGGGAGATGAAGTGTGCAGTGTTTTCTGTGACCATTTTGGAACATTCAAGTTTAAGAGTCCAGCCAGGCTGATGTGGTTCAACATGTGCTCCTTCACATCAGTGGGGTGTTGCAATGCAGCATTATCTACTCTCCCATGATACAAGTGTACTTATTTTCCATTAAATAGAAGTCAAAACGAGGTAGCACTGCCACTCTCTTTGCTGGAATGTGGACAGGTCCTGGCCTAATTTTAAATGGTGGCTTAGCAAGATTCTACTGTAATCTATACAAAATGTATAAAACACAAACCTTTCCCAGAATAAGGCCACTAATTTTGCCATTGGCAATAGGCAGTGAGAAATAGCAGGTAAAAAAACCCTCACTTGATTACAGAGGTGTTTTTGAGGCAATAAACTGTGGGGAGAAGTATAAAGCCATTGTCCTCTCATCCCTCCTCTTTGTTTTCCAGTATAGGTATCTCTTCCTGTAGGGTCGACTCCATGGGGAGAAGTTTCAGTCTATTTTCTTAGCTGGGAGCCTAAGCAAGTCCATGCTACATTTAAAGGTGGGGACAGCACTGTAAAAGAGCAGGATTACAAGCTTCCCGTGAGTCATGGTCATGACAGTCTGATGTCCAGATGCCCAGATTCGATACCAGGGCCCATAGAAAGGATCTGAGACAGCTGGGCACAACATGTTGTTCAAATTCACTTCTGTAACCTGAGAAAGGGACAAGAGATTTATAAATTAACAGTATTTTTTATGTGTGTGTTGCACTGATTCAGAAACCTAAAACAGTAATTTTGAAATTACCATAATAATAAAAAACGTTTAGGTGATACTCTTTTGCTCAACACAAGCAGGGCAGCTTTCAGAAAGAAAGCAGATCCGAATTTCATAGTGCATTTAATAGACGGATTTATGCAGGTACATAACCAATCTATGAAATATTTTACTAATACCTGTCAGAATTAAATGCTCTTTAGAACATGCAATTTGCATACAAGTAGCCTTAGCAAAAATTTGCATGCAAGTTTTTCTCCAGGTAGATCTGGACACTGTGAAACAAACTAGTCAGTGTTTTTACTTTGAACGTACTTGCAAACTATCCATTTATTAACCTGGTTTTACTTACCAATCCCAGAATCTGCAAGATGCTAAAATGATACACAAACATAAACCCTGTGGATAAAAGAGCCCACCAGAAATTGCAGAGTGGTTCTGGAGTGTAGATACCTTGAAAAGAAAGGAATACATTAGTATTCAGCTGCATTGCTGTGTCCATCAAACACTCAACAATAATCCTCTCTCTGCTGCTCTGTGGATGTCAGGGCATCTGGCTTGAGCTGATAACCTACTCAATACCATTACAGTAATTAATATTTGAGAGCTTTATTTCTTACCTGGAGCATCCTGATCAGCTTCTTCCCTCCTTCTGGTCCAGCAGAAAAATGTGCAGTATGTTACCTCATTAATCCTTCCTATTTTCACCAACACCAACGATTTTTACCTCATTATTCCTTCTACCACAGAAGTACTACATGATTTTAAAATACAGTAATCGTGTACAACAGATCTTCAAGAATCAGGTTATTTATAGTTAAATAGCTGCTTCTTGCAGGGACTATGACTTCAGATGCACAGAACTGACTTAAGCAGCAGCAGGCCCTGCACAGCACTGTATTAGAGCACAGCACTGCCATCTCCTAATTTTATGGTTGTTTAACAACTACTGAAAAGGAACTTGCACCAATAATGCCACGGAACAGAAAAGCTGAATAAAGTAGTCAATCCATCAAGGACAGGCTGTCCTTTTAAATGAAAACTGCTGTGGAGATATTTTCAGATATACACTACAAAGAGTTTTATAATCAGTAGGTATCACAGATACTGCAAAATACTTTTCCCCTTCAAATGAAGTAGCAGATACGATGTTAATCCCACCTTTCTCTCTCCTGAAACCAGGTTTTGTCCCTTTATTGACAAAACACAATGTTCCCTGGTCTAGAATGTACCAAGCACATCAGATCTAATAAAAGTACCCACAGATTCATGACTATTTTAGGAACTAAATATTCAAATTTCACATGGTGAGAACAAAACCAGTTTAGAGAGTTCTCAAGACTCTTACTAGCAGACATGAAAGTGTCAGTGCAAGATATATGTAAAAAAATATTACTTTTCTTATGATTTTATTAACAACCTCAGAACATGAAAGATGCACAATGTCATGCTGCTCAGCTGCTTAAGAGTTTCAGAGGATTATAAAAACACACTGGCAATTTTTATCTGCCTTTATCTGCTCTCTGATCCATTAGATATTATTAAATATTGGGAGGTGTATCCAGTGCTCAAAGGACAGCTTACAGCACGGAGTGCAATATTGATACCAGCCTTTGCTGGCAGGCTCAGTAATTACCAGGAAGTAATTACAGACTTCAGCATGCACTGTACAAGGCTACTGGGAACTCAAATAACTGCAGAGTTCAGCCACCACAGAACGCCCCAGACCACAGCTGCTACCAATATGCCTATGTATGGCATCCTATGTAGATAAATACCAGTAACTGCCATTACCACATCACCATATAATGGCGCACCCCTTTTCATGTTTCAGGTTTCTAGAGGAATGTTGTCTCAATCTGCTGCCCTTTTAAAATTCTTTTCTGTATGGTTTTCTTCCACAGTTTGTACCCATCGTGCCAGTTCAGATTGATTTTGCAGTAGCTACCTGAAATAAGTTCACTTAAACAGCATTTTGTGAATTGCACAAACTCAGAGTTACCTCCACTCTTGTCTAAAAGTGCACATGTATCCAGCACTAGAGCACAAGTGCTCTGCTGCCAACCCACAGAGCAAGACACTGCATGTTGGAAGGGGAGCACCACAGCTGCACCCCACACGTCCCTGCCTGCTTTAAGGAGAAATTCTGGGGTGGAATCACCCAAGGCACAACTGCACGCTGTGTTTCAGTGAGCAAGCTGGGACTTGGTGCAGCCGTGACGAAGAGGAGCACTGAAGCTGCTTGGAAAGCATAAGGCAGCTTGTAAAGTTTCTTATCCAGTGGGAAGGTGAACATCAGAAGTGTCTGAACCACCAAATCCAAAGGAAAAAGCAAACTCTCCATTAGTAACTTTGAGCTCTACAGGTAAAAGGAAAAAAATCCACAACAGTAATTCTTGGAATGCACTTGGCAAGCGTGAGCCAAGAGCTGGCATCCTCTTTAAAAAATGGTAAAGAAGTCTTACTTAAATAGCAACAATATTCATTAAACTCCATGGCCTGAAAACATCAGATACACGACACCACCCTGAATATGGTTTTTCATTACAGAGAGCAAGAGAAGGAGGAACCAGCCTTGGTGTCAGAGTGCAAGAGATCATGGCTCTATTTTTGGCTGCACCAGCTTTAGGTGACCTGGTCAAGCTTTACAGAAACTTTGTGCTCCTTTCTCAGCTGTAAAGAAAACCCTGTTTGACTTGCAAAATTTATTTATATTGTCTTCGCAGTCCTAGGTGCATGTTTAACCTAGATACAAAACACAACATAAAATTTAAATAAGGTATCAAAGCAGCTCCTGGGAACTGGCTGAGCAGTGCTAAACCAAATTAGGTTTCACATGAACTCATCTGTTGGCAGATGCCTGTGTTATTTCAAAAGTATTTGACAAAGCCTAGTGGTAGGAAAGCTAAAATAGACAGACCTCCTTATCCAAGTGATTTACAGTGCAGGTAGGGCATAAACACCAAAACAGACAAGTGAACCCAGCTATGAAACAAGAATGGAGGGGCAGAGCAGTCATTCACAGACTAAGGAAATTGCACAAGATGGCAACACGGATCCGTGGCATAATTTGGCTTTGAATCCAGGCTTCTCGTGTCCAATCTAGTCAGGGAATCCTGTTTCAGAGGTCCCTCAGGAGAGCTGTTCAGGCTCCCTCAGCCAGCAAGTTCCCTCTGCTACATCCTCTCTCTGTTGCAAAACTTTTCAAAACATACATCAGCAACTCTAGCTCTCTACAGATTTTTGGTCTTGCTTTGTAATTGAAAAATCCCTCCTTGTTAGACTTTGGAATCCTGAAAATAATGATGTGCTTTTCAGCAGCAGCATTATTTGGACATCAAGGGACAAAAAGGAAACACTGACCTCCACAGGAGAGCATTTTGTAGTGCTCTAGATCCCCAAGTGTGCTTTGGGAAACTAATTTTAAATTCATACCTGGGATATTTTCTGTATATTTCTCATTAGATAAATAACCACTATAGATTTTATTACTCTACAGTCCTGCTGTTCAACAGATGGCTGTTTAATAGAGAAGTGTGGTCTCCTTTCCATAGTGCACAGTCTGTTAGCAGAGACACACAGACAGGAAAACCGAGACCCAGCTGAGTGCTGGTTTCAAGGGCCCATGTTGGCTTTGGCAAAAGCTGCTGCTGCCTGCATAGGAAATCAGTTTCAATAGGCAGCAGCAGAGTTTCACTCTCTCTTTACTAAGGATCATGGGCAGTCCTTACACATTAAGCACTTAGAAAAGTTTAATCCAACTGCCAGTCTGGCACAGATCTCATTCCCAAAAACACTCATGCCCCAGACAGCTGGGACCACTCCAAATCAGGGTCATCTTGGTAGGCTGTGTGTTCACCCTTGTGTTGAAATAGCCTGGCAGTGGATATTCCAGTTAAAATTAAACTTCAATAGCATTGATTCCATATAGAGCAAAGAGTTTGGCATTCTTTATCTGCTTCTGCAACAAGATGTTGTTGAACATGCCAAGGAAATGGAAGCATGGCTTTAAAAAGCTAAAGATCAACAAAGAGACTCCATTTCTTTTATACTGCTCCTCCCCCCCAATGTCTTGTGCTAGTTCAAGTGTTCTTATGAACTATTATTTTTATATAAAATACTCAATACATAGGCTTGTAAAAATTTGAATGCAGCTTAATAGAAAGTGATACTCCTTTTGTAGTTCTGTGAAAGCATAATGCAGGAGAAAATTACTCCTCTGTTTGAATTAGAGAACTAGAACCTAAATATAGTACAAATTTTTAATTTAGCAGGGTTTTAAATAATCTCTTTAATGCCTTGGTTTCCATTCCCACTACATTTGATAGAGCTTTATGAGTTTTTCAGTGCTGCACACCCTCCTTCAGTACTCACACAATTATGAGAAGCCCTGCTTAATCCAAAACTCACAGCAACTATTACAATTCCACCATTTTCAAGCTTATAAAAACATGAGGGCAAATTTATTTTCACTTTATTTCCCTTGAGCAAAGGGTTAATTCTAATTGTGTGGCCTATTAAGCTAACCTAGAGACCAGACTTCCTATCCAGGGGAAAACAGGAAAAAATGTTCTCAAGAGGATGATCCTGAAATCCACCGTTTCCCCTACAGCTGTTCTGACTCCACGTGTACATTTCAAAATGCTACCTTATGCCAGGAGGTTTCTGTTTCCCCTCAGTGCCAGCAACTCTCATCAGAACCAGCTCACACCTTACATCACCTGCTCCTCTCAGGAACCACTTTTTATAAAGAAGCAGCAGTAGTTCTTCCTCTTCCTTCAGACATAACACTTCTTCCAGATACTGGTACCCGCCCTTCTAAATTTCTCCATCTCCTAAAGAGAGATTTCATTTTTCAAACAAACTGTGACTGCCCAGTGCATAAAGCTCAGAGGGTCACAGAACAGACACATCCCCTCCTCTTCCTCCCCACCTCTCTTAAATCATCAAACAAGACTGTCCTGGAATGATGAAGCTACAAGAGACTGAGCCTGCAGCCCGAGTGATAGCACACAGCCAGCCTGCTGCTCCAAGTGCCACACAACAGGCACAGCTGGACAGCAAGCCACACACTTATGTCTAACACAGGGGATGCAGCAGGGAGACAGAAGCTGGAATTAGGAACATGGAGCTGCCAGCAGGAGAGAAGGGGAATAATACATAAGAGTCGACAGGTCTCCACGTAATTAAGAGGTTCAGTGAAAGAGCTGTTACATTATCAAGTATTTCACTGAGGATGGAGGTAAACTAGATTTATTACTACCTAAGTACATCCAATTATAAAGTGATACTTTTCCCGGATACTACTAAGGTACATAATACAACCTGCTTTATAGCTCCCTTATAAAGCTAAGGGTAGATCCAGCTAAACACAAGTAAGTGTCACAAAGTGGAAAAGCAGCTGACAAAAGGTGCAACACCTAAAAAAAACGTCTTTAAACATGGTAATTCCCTGCTCCAGCCAGCAAGTCCTAACAGCCAATGGAAACCACAAATTTAGATCCCTCATTGCTTTAATTGAACTTTCCTAGTTTACAGCCATAGGAAAAATGATCCTTTGCTCTGTTCCTGGTATCTGTGTTCTACATCTTCCAGGAGCCATCCCCAGGTCAGACACAGCCAGCTGACTGAGCTGCTGCTGCAGCGTGACTCAGGCATTCATTCTCCATGAGAGGGGGAAAAAACCATCAGCTCCTACTGACTTTCTCACAATGCCATAGAACTTACCTCTTTTGATGCCACTTTTGAAGACTCTTCAATCAACAAAGAAAGAGGCTTTAGGACTCGACTCAGAGAGACTGGTTGCTCATTGCTTATAAAGATACAGCACTTGCCTTAAAAGAAAATTCCGCCTCTACTCCCAGCAAACTCAATTATTTAGGGTGTCTCTCTGTCCACTTGTGCACAGCAACAGCTCTTAAAGCACAACGGGCCAGACCACAGGGCTGCCCAGAATCTCCAAGGTCATGACTGTCGGGTTGGGCTCAAAAAGAGGGTTTCTGCCCCCAAACCCCCAACCCCAGCGATCCCCGCACCGGGAATGCGGGGCTGGCACTGCTCCCCCTGGCGGCCGCAGCGCAGCCACCGGGGTACCCTGGAGCTGCTCCCAGGGACAGGATCCTCAAAAACCCCAGCGCACCGACATCCTCCTCCACTTGCTGAAGTTATGAAGTCAATTAAATAACCCTGGCGAGCTCAAAACACAAGACAGGCTATCTCTGAGCTCCACCGCTAGGGAGCTGCTGTGCATTAACCTTTATTTCAATCTGCTGGGGAATAGTGTCATTTGCTCGCTGCTCTAAGGAAACAACAATTCCACTTCAATTAAACTTCAAGTTCTGAAATAATGTGCGCAACTAGTCTTGTCAAATCCCTCTGAAAACCAGACCACAGCAGCTGAAGGACCAAGACAGCCAGGGACTGTGAGTCTCCCAGGTGATGCACAGCAAGCTAGATTGTTTTTTCATTACTCTAAGGGTATATAGTTTAAAAACTAAGCTGTCCTGAACACCACTAATACCTTGATCTTAGAAGGTGAGGTTAATGCACTGTTGCAATAGTTGAGGGAAGCAAGAGTCTCACTTCATAAGGACAAGAGCCAACAGTGAGCTACAGGTCTGGTTCAGCCCATCCAGCTATTTCTGAAATGCTGTGTCCTGCCCAGATGTGTCCTGTGATTTTGGGCAGCAATCACAGGTGACACAAGGTGAGATTCATCCAGAAAGTGCCAACTGCAGAAATACTTCATGTAAGAACTGCCTTGAGTTGGGAATCTTCTGTGCTGGCCTGTTACATCCACACTGCATCTATTTTGCATGAGAGCTTCTCAGTGCAGCCAAGAAAGATGAGCCATAGTGCACAAGCATTTATTTTGTTGAGCCTGGCACAGGTGTGTATGTGTACATGCATATATGCACTTGGAAAGAAGAAATGTTAAGAAAGGAAAGTATGGAAATTTATGTTCACTCAGTACAGAGGGGAGAGGAACAGAGAAAGAGGCCTTAATCCCCAAGAGGGAATATGTCCTTGAGCTTCAGTGAGTTCACTGTGCAACACTGAAGGCCAAGGTCTAAAAGCCTCTCATTCATGTGCTGCAAAGTGTGGTAAAGCCCCCACAGGGCTTCATGTCAGGAGGGACACGAAGGTGATGCTGCCAGTGCAACATGACCTGCCTGAACCACTAATGAATAGCAGGAAGACACTGAAAAAAAAATTATTGCAGCCCTTGCTTACTGTCTCCCAGCTTCCTTTCACAAAGGAAACACTTCAGCAGGGAGCTCAATGTGTGTGCATGACTGGTGTGATGCCTGATTAGCATGTCAGCAAACTCAGGCATGCAGTTCTGCACGGACTGAGCCTCAAACCCACCCTGCTTCAGGAATTCTGCTCACCCTGCCTTTGAGAAGTGTTTGGATCCTATTAAGCCCATCAGTAATATAGACAGATGTCCAATAAAACTGAAGTTATATATTTTTCCATAGACAATCCATTCCTTTTCATTTGTCTAATTTTCTACCCTTCAATTACTTCTCTCAATCACAATTCAAAGATTCACTGTTGGAAATTTCTATTTGCAATACAGATATTGAGCTGCATGCTGATCCATGTCAGCGATGAAAATGGCAATTTTCACAAGGCACACTTCAGATAAAGGCCTGTGTGATTATTCAGAAGGTACTTTAAACAGAGGTGCTAGTGAAATGACAAAACACTAACGAATGATTTTAGGTTGAGTAATTTTTCCACCAAAAATCATACATTAGGTGACCTGTGGCACCATAACTAATGCAGGAGTCCATGGAGGTTAACAAATTACAGTCAGACAGGTGACAAGGAGTCAAGTGCATAAGAAATGGAACAGTTATTAGTTACACAGCCTGGAGCAATCTCAATTGATAGATTTAGCCAACAGAAGTTCTTTTAGCAATTTCACTGCCATCACATCAACAATAGATGGCAGCAAATACCTGTAAGTTGATACAGGGCAGGCGTTAAGAAAACTGGTGTGACAACACCAAACCCTTCAAAGTCCAAACACAGTCCTGTCAGCCCCAGGTCCTGAAGAACCCCAAGAACTTCCACTTCAAAACACGCAAAAAGCCAAACCAAACCAACAAAACAACCAACACTTAGAGGAACACATCCAGTGACATCCAAGACCAAACCTGAAGGCAAAGGACACACGTCAAAGTGATGTCAGATGGGAGCTTCAATGCCACTGAGTGATTTAGTGACATCACAGGAGCTTGGTCTGTCACTGCCTACAGGGTGGGTACTCCATGGCTGCTTACACTTTCTCCCCTCAGCTCCCCACACTCCTCCTGCAAAGACTGGGAGTTTGTGTAACTTCTACAACTACCCTTCACTTCAGCATTATTTGCCAGAATTTTAGAATGTCAAGGATGGATTAAAATTAAATGTGGTTCTCTGGTAAGAAAAAGCAACAGAATGATCTTTTAAAGTATGATATTTCACTTTTTCCTTTCAATCATTTTTCTTTAGTTTCACTCAGCAGGTTACAGTGCAATGAGGTCACTATAACACAAAGGTTAGAATGAAATAAGGGTGAAGGATTGTAAGTCACTGCTGGTATAAAACACAACAGATTAAACAGAATGGAAGAAGCTGACTCTGCTTGTTCTGAGCATTTTCTAAACTGCATCCCATTGTTTCACACCATCAGGCTTTTCATTAAAGGCTACTGAACATCCAGACCATAAACTATTATCTTTTATTTCCTGAATGAAACAATTCAGCTGAGTGAGAAAACGCAGCCAGAAGCATGTGAACACTAGAGGGGAGCAGAGCATCACACCAGCTGAATACACACTGCATTCTCTTCTGAGGATCCATCACTGTAAAAATCACTGGCCAGGATAACATTTTGGGATTCCCAGACTTCCTGAATTATTATGGCATAAGTGAATGCAAGGTAGAAATCTTGTCAGAAGAGACAACAAGCAAGCTAGTTCATTTCACTAGCATGTGTCACTGCCTTTCATCAGAGCTTCAGAAGTTCTGTAACCTGCCTAACTGGACATCTAGTATTTATGTGGGATGTAACAAGGATTTTTGCTTAAGTTCCAGTACTAAGAAGGCAAAGGTCTTAAAAATAGAACCCCCAAAACCTGAGCGTTACAGGATGGCAGAGATGCCACTCAAAAAGACAGTGCACATTATACCAACACATTCTTGGTGTCCCTTTTAGCAACAGACCACCTTTTTACTATTTCTGTGCCTGACACAAATCACTGTCACCTGGATTACAACTCCAACATAAGAACACTAGAAACTATTAAGTAACAGAGAAAATTGGTTAAAGAAAAGGTAAGGATAAAACTGGTGCTATCTAGTAAGTACAGTTTCTTCATTGTATGGACCAATTCAATCCATATGGAGTAAATTGTCAACCTACCTCCTTTCTGCAGCAGATAGATGGGCACAACATAAAGCATCACATGCTGGATATAATAAATTTCCATTTCAAAGGGAAGCTGTGGGAAAAGGAAAATATTTGTAAATATTTTTCTCATCACTAACAATCAAGTTACAAGGAACCATTCTCCTTATGACCCATGCCAATGCATTCAGCTCAATTATTATATCATCTATGTTTATTGACAAAGAGCTGACATTAATGACCACTGCCTTGAAAGTGCAGCTCACTGTACCCACGCCATTCCCCTTATCACAAATGGAAGGCAGTGCTTCCAGCAGACAATTCCCAAAATTAGCCAGAAGCACAACACAGGAGGAATAACATAAGATTGCTCTTTTCCCTTTCTTTGCTAGCATAAATTACCAATAACAATGCAATATCCTCATGAAATCAAACCAGAAACTATGCACACCCCATACAACAGAAGTCTGGTGTACAAAGAACAGATACTTGCTACCTTGTAAGCAACAGAACTCTATAAATGAGGTCTTGTACATATGTATTTATATACTTTTATATATTAATTACTGAGGAGGCCTCTGCAAAAAAAAATAAATCAAAAGACCTGAGGTACAGCAATCTGAATGCATGTGTGGAACTGCTAAGCTTGACCAAATATAAAATAACCAGTATTTTACTGGTTTCAAAAAAACTGCAGAAGGATGTGTTACCAGTTAGCAGTAACTCAGGCATTTCTCACCTGCTGACAACTTTGGGAAGGAACAGTTAGTCATTTGTGTATTTAGTTGAATTAGTGAAATGTCCTAGAAGGTAAGTCAGACAGGCTGTGCTAAAATAACACTCTGCTAAAAATAACTTGAACCATAACTCTGAGTTTGAGCCCCTTAATCCAGATCCAACCAGTTCTAGTTCTTTATCAGTTAGAAAAGGGGATACACTGTATTTGAAAGTTATTCCCATCTCTATGTACTGTTGTCTATATCTGCTTATCACACTAGAGTAACACATTTAAAACTGAACAATAGTAGGAAACACTCAAAATTCAGAATTCAGCTTCTTGCTGCAGCTGACTTATGGAACAGGGAGGCTTTTCTGCTCTGTTATTTTTTCTGGAGTGAAAACTGAACAAGACCACAAATATGGAATCTCACAGGAATAATGCAAAGCCGTGAGCTTTGGTTCAAATGCAGACTTGTTCTGTCGCTCTGCAGGCTGAGATGAATTCAGACACAGGACCCACCACCGCAGCTTGTCTGCTGGAGGCAGACTGGGGAGAGAAAACCCTTCCTTTTCCATTGCTGTTCTGAGACACTGAAGTCATAGCGTTGAAACAGAAACATTACAGAAATCTCTACATCAACAGAAGAGAGGTTGAAAAAGACTTTAGTTTTCCTCCTAAACAGCAGTCAATAAACAGCTTGCAATTAACAATGCTCTTTTAAATTCAATTCCAATTCTTCTATCCTATTTTGAATGTAAAGTTGCTAAAACCAACAACCAGATTCTACTAGTTCTGGCATCCCCCAGCTGAACACTGTCTGTGTCCTGATGGCAACCTCCAAGGTGTTTCAGCCAACTCCTGAGAGACTAAGCCAAAAAACCCTCCCATACAATCTGTTGGGTTATTTTATCCCAAATATTCTGTACCAAAACATAAACCCAAGCAAGATAATAGTATGCAAGAGCAAGAACTTCATGGAAGTTGTGAGGTTTCCAAGTCTGAACTTTTCCTGCTGTCTCTTGTTGAAGGACACAGGGAACAAAGTGAGGGAATAGAATTATTTGGGAAGAAGCTAAAACAGTTTTCGTAAGTGGAGAAAAAGCTGTACCTCTCCCACTTCACAAACAATTGCTCCTGATATAAACACTCCTGCCAAGGAGCATTCTCTGTTTATCTGTGGTTTCCTAAGGGCTTCCACACTCGGAGTTGTGAGGATCTGTTACACAAACACTGCGCTCAGGACACTTCTCAGAACAGAGGAGCAGTTGTCATGCTGCAGAAGTGTTGACAATATTTTTTTTGTGTGTAAAACAAAACATCTTTTTCCCCACTGTAAGAGATGGCTTGTTCTGGAGCCTGGCTGATCATGCAAGTGGAATTTTGTGCTGTAGTGCTGCAGTTTCTGTCCAGCCAAGCATTCAGGTTGCAAAGCCAGGCTACCACAAACAGAAAAAGAAGAAACACAACAGAGGAACTATAAAGTTGACTGAGCAACTGACTCACCAAGATCTACATGCCTTGTCTAGAAACTGTTTTATCAGTAAAAGATTCACTCACAGATAGAGAGGAACCTTTTACATGCAAAGAGAAACTCTAAGTGAAGACAAGGCCCAAGGGATCACCCATCAAACTAGGATTTAAAGAACCTCTGCACTGACTTCATGCTCCAACTTAAGCCAGCTACTGCCCAAAGGAGCAATGAGGTCTTTCCGTTGACTGAAGTGAGCTTTAGAAAAATATCTTCAAGACAGCAGTAAACTGAAGCCAGATATTCAGATGAGAGTCTTCCCCCAAAGGGTATGGATATAATACTAGTTTAAACCCACTTAGACATAGCAGTTGGGTGAGCAGGTAACACTTTGCTCTGTTTTCTGATAGTAGCACTCCTCCCTCTGCTAATTATTTGTATCTTGGCTCAAGCACTGTGTTGTGCAAGAGCACTTCCTCCATCATTCTCTAGAAACACTGCAGAGGGTGGCAGAAAAGGAACAGAAAGAATTCAGCTCCCAGATGCTGGTGCTTCCTGTAGCACATCAAACACACAGCCTGGTAAACCCCAAACACTGCCCTGTGCCAGCCAGGCTCTTGGACATTCCCAGTGAGTCAATAACACCCACGCCAATCTGATGCACACAGCATGGGGAACTGCCCAAAGATGCACCAGCTGTGGCTTTATCACCCACCAGCAAGCAAAGCACAAGCTCTCAACAGCCCCCAACTGTTCCCATTGTTCCCCCCTGTGCCACTTAGATAAAGCCAGTTTAGAGAGGACTTAGTGCGCTACCATAACCTGCTTCATTTTGCTGTGCAAAGGCATTTCAGGCAAACTATTTAGTGCAGTGAATTATTATGTTAACAATCGACAGCAACACAGCAGGCAATGTGTGCACGGAAAGTACTCAAAGTCCTGCTCAGAGTATGATTCTGCTCCTAACACAGATTTAGAATGTGTACCTCTCGGGCCAAATAGTTCCAATAATAGAATATACCAGCTTCTGGAAACATTAAAACTGCACCATCTCAGCCATGTGAGCAGAGACAACAAGTCCAACACCTTTGGGACATGTCCTGTTTTTTACTTTATCTATATCAACATTTTCAGGACATCAGCTCTCAAAAAGAAACCATTTTTAAACCAGTAGAGCTTTCTTCAAAATTTGATTAATGCAATGTGAAAGCTCAAACAAATCCAGTTACTCTCCAAACACTTGGAGTCTTTGTGGCAGTTAAATGAATTTACCCACAGAGCCTGGTTATCAGGACCTACACTGTGTTCCATATAATATAAATACTCAGTAAAAAGAAATCTTTCTACTCCTGCATATCCTCTCATACCTTTCTAGGCTCCCACTTTGGAACCTAACAAGCTGATTCCCTTGGCATCTTCCTCTCTATTAACTTAAGGGTCATAGAAGATTACCCTATTATCAATGTGAATGGTTAATGCTGACCAAAAATTATTCACATCATGAGAAAGGGAAAAAATTAGGAGAGAAAATTAAAATACCCTTTATTTCTGAAAGGATGTTACGAACTAGCAATATTATTTTGTGAGTTCTGAATAAGCTGACTGAATAAGAAGTTTTATCTCTATTCAAGCCTATTCCAATGCACAAAATTTAATTCCATCAGCACATTGTAAATCATGTAGCTAACTGGAGTATTTAGGTGCCAAATACATACAAGTGGGTGCATCTGCTGCTCAAGTCTGTTAATTGTTGGCACCTCAACATCATGCCAAGGCAAGAAAATATTTTCTTGGAAAGAACAGAGTAGACTGACCTCATCTTTCAGGCCACGTTTGTTTGGAACACTATCCCAGGTACCCATTATAGCCCCACAAGATTCTTAATAAGCGCAGTTGAACCAAAAGGTTAAAACAAAAGAAGGGAGAAACTTTCTTCTGTAGTTTCAGTGAATATCTCAACTCTCCATTTCCACTGGCAATAGACTACTATCTAAGAAAAATTTTGAAATGACTGAGGTTCTAAAAAAAATTAACAGATGCATTACAAGAAAATGGAAACCATGAAATTATGCCGGAAGCTTTGAGAAATTTCTTTTTCAGGATAATTTAACACTGAAGCATATATACAAAAAGAACACTTACAATGCATTAAGTGATGTAATTGGTAGCAAAAATACATGTCCCAACAGACTGTGCCACAAGTGGAAATTGCTTTGAACAGGTTAACACTTAGAAACAAAACACTGATAACCTACCAAACCATCCCGCAGCTGGTGAAGCAATGATTCTCTGTCTCCTGCCTTTTGCCCCTGTCAGGTTTTTGGTAAGAACAAGTAAAACTGCACATTTACTATTTTTTCCTGCATCTCACTGCTTTCATCTCCCTAACGATACACAACTTCCCAGCTATTCTGCATGTGCCTCCTGCTGAACCTGCTAAATTAGCAGCTCTCTCCAAACACAGACTGCAGCTCACCACCCTTATCTGCTGCCTGCAAGACACCAGCCAAGCACGTGGGAGAGGGAGGTTTAGGACAATGTCAGCTGAGGACAATGAAACACGTAGCACAAGACAACGTCCAACTGTGTATCAAATAATTCACAGGGACAAAACACATTTTACGCTCTGAAAGGCATCAGGGAGGCATTTCAGCACTTAGAGCAATGCATCCATTTGGCACAATCTCTCTTTGCAGCTCCACTGACCTCAGAACTCTCTCTGCCCCAGACCATCTCCCTCCCCACAGTGGGTTAGGTGACCAGTTTTTCATGCTCTTTGTGCTACACTCTATGTATTACAACTATTTACAAAAATGTGATATACTTAGTTATGTCTGTATGAAACACACGAAAATATGACTTAAAGTATCATAAACCTGAACTTTAAAGTTGAGGCATAGAGACAACAGTTCTTGGCAACCAGAAGTTTTCCACTTAGATGCCATAAACCAGAGCAGACAGCTCAGACAAAGTTATTGAGGATTTTTTTGAAATTCCTACTAAGTTTTAGGAGAGATTTCCTGCTTTCAGGACAATGTCAGTATAAACAACTACAATGACAGCTGTGGAGGAGAATGTCTGTCTGCCACGAGAGAATCTGGGTCAAAGCAGCAGCACTCTACAACATCATCCACATTATCTTGTGCCAGAAGAAACACTGAAAAGAGAAAAGCCTAGCAAGCAGCTGTTAGGCCAAAAATATCCAAAGTAGTATTTATTCCAAAAATATTTGCTCTTGGACATTATCCTTTGGCTCCTCCGTTCCTAATTATGGATAGAATGTTATGAGGAGTCTGCTTCTTTTTTGTTTCATCACTACTGCCCTGATATGAATGAGATCTACGATCATGGCAGAGAAAATAAAAGCTAATGAGTCCTTAAATACTCCAACATTTTATTCTTCAAAGGTTACCCAGAAAAATAATTTTGCCACGCTTAAGGTTATATTTACTAAAAAGCTAGATGGTTTAAAATACAAAATAAAAGGAATTATCCTTATCAGGAAAAAAACCTCACTTGCTTTATTTATTTGATTCCCTTTCAGCAGTATCAGGTTTCAATAAAACGTAATTGTGAACTGCACATAAGCATAAAAGTTTATACGTATTATTATTTAGACATTTAAGATTTGCAAATGGAGAGCCACTAACAAGGTTTGCAATGGAGTCTGAACAATTTTGCTACTAATATTAATTCACATGCTATGTGGACAAGGGGTTTAAGAATCTTACTAGGCACAATAATAGGTTAACTTTTGTCCAGGAGACTCGAGTTCTATAGCAGATTTGAAAACTTAGATGGGAAAAAAGAAACCTGCTGTGCCTAATCTTGGGAGAGAGGGGATGACAGCCAAGAACAACATTTGGCATTTTCTAGGCCAGAGGAATCTTACATTTACATAGAGTCTGAAAAGCCTGAAACTGAATTTTGACCACATGCCACAAAGTTAACCCATGAAAGCCTCTTTCAAAGCCATTAAGTTTTCCATCCTGGAATGGCCGGGATGGGACTGACACTCAGAAGACAGCAGTGTTGGCTTTTCACACTGGGTTATAAACACCCAAAAAGCCAAAGCTGGTATTTTGGCTCCATTGTAATGACTTGTATGAGGAATCTACAGCCTGGTAAAATAAACTTTAAAAGGCCAAAGAAAGCAAAGCTCCAACATCTTTCCAAAGAGAAGCTTTTAGAAACAAATTGAGGAGGAGGAAAACTACAGTACACTCACCAGGCGTGTATTAACAACAGGAAACAGCAATGCCAACAGGGCTCCATTCAGCATATGCATCTGCAACCTTGGAAAAAAGATGGGATATTATTTTCATAGATGGAAATAAAATGCAATGTTTTCATTTATTTTATGTAGTATCTCTTCAATAAAAGGTAGCAAGACACTTAAAAAATTCTTCTGGCTATAATTTTAATAAAGTCACTGTTAAATGCAATAATGGGATACTGTTAAATGCAATAACCAGGACAAAAACATATCTTTAAATACACACTTAGAGAATTTCCTAAAGTAGGACTGCTTTCCTATAATAAGCTTTGGATTCCTAGAAAGCCTGGACTGTCCATAATCCTGTTCATGATGCAAGCTGCTAGACAGTTGGAATTCTGCTGCTCACTTGTCTTCCAGAGTTTAAAATAGCATATTTGATAAAGGCATTTTATCCTGCTTAACTCTATGAATGTATAGATCCACAGTAAAACTTCAGGGATTTGAAAGAAGTCCCTTAAATGAAAGAATTACATTTATCAAAATGCAACAGCAAGCCCTAAGCAAAGCATAAGGCAGGAAAGTAATATTATAATCCTGTGTTTCATGCAGCTTTCAGCCATCTTTTTCTGAACCACTGTTGCATCACAGGAACAGAAAAATAGTACCAGAGCTGTTTCAGTCTACTTTATATAAGATACAATGTAAAGGATAAACTGTCTCCAACCACTGTTTGTCACAAACTGTTAGGAATTTAGGAATTTAAAAGTAATTCAAGTTTTAGAACAGTTTTTCAAACATCATTTATATGCTGTCAGGGTGTCAGAAAATAGAAATGCTCTGTCTGAAGAAACAACAAATATTATGGGTGGACCCCAGACGTACTTTTCCCGCTCTCCAAGAGGGAGATGTTAACAAGGGATCTCTATAATCCCTGCACAAATAAGGAACAACGGGGAAGAGATGCAGACAGACAGTAGGAGGTGTTTCCCCAGCATCATTTTTCCAATAAATGCCTAGGCTAAGACAAAAAAAGAGTCGAATTTAATGTCAGGGTGGCAATTACAGCCATTCCCGACTACCACTCTGCCTGGGAAGCCCTTTGACCCTCCCCACACCACAGCTAATGGCACCCCTTGGCTGCCCCCTGGACCCTGCTCTGCAGCCCATCAGAGCACATTAGAAACTCCTGTGGTTCCTGCAGTTAGCAGGAACATGCAGTATTTTAGAAGAGACTGCAGAGATTTGAGAAGGACCCAGGTCAGCAAGAACTTCCTTTACCTATTTAACTTTACCTATCCACAATTTTAAAATTAGACCCCTATTGTATGTATGGCCTTCACCGAGGCCCAGTTACTAATTTTTACTGAGGAGAATAAAAAGGTACAAGGCCCATGACACAAATTACAGCAGCTCCTTCACTAATCTGCATTAACTCCTCTGTTACTGAGCTAATTCATGTTCATAAGTGAGGCCAAACCCACCAGGACAGAAGCACCAAGGGTGTAGGGTCCAACAACCACCATTTAAGCCCTGACCCTTTTCAAGGTGCCATTTTTCAATCCATTTGTTCAATGCATTTCCAACTGGACATAAAACTTAGTATTTCAGGACTTAAGCAACTTTTAACTTCTAAAACACACTATGCAAGTAGACAGAGGTATTACCTGAAGAGAATCATTGCAGTCCGACATGGGGGACAGGCAAGAAGAAAAATCTGAAATGTTGAAAACAAATTTAAATTAATGATATGACCTCTTTTAGATTTCATTTTCCAAATCTCTCCTATCCAGTTCTGTATGTCACAAATCATTTCTAACCAGAAGAACTGTTTTTTACAGCAGAGCTAAAAAAGGCTAAAAATCTTGAAAAAAATTAAAAGGTGTCACATTACCTACACATAAAAGCATTTAAGCAGTATTGAGCAGCACCAAGGGTTCAGTACCTAACAAACAAGCCAAATTTCAGCCTGTTGTTATTGGCATTATGAAAGGTCTCCCAAAAAAGCTGATTACTGTATTACCAATCATTTTCTACAGCAGCTCCCTTAACCTTCAATCACGGTAAGGTCCTTGCTGTGCTAAAGACCAGCATTTAAAACAACACCCCTGCCTTTCCCTTCAGCAGTGCCAGACCCAGCTCTTGAGGATCCCACACATGAATGACCTTGTCTGTAAAAGCCTCCTAAGACTTCCCAAAACAAGGCTACTGCAGTATCTGCTCTTTGTGTAAGCTCAGCAGTCACCTTTAAATATGTCCATTGCCACACTCAATAAAGAATTTTTAAACTCCAGTAAAAACATCACCAATTACTTTCTCTGGCTAATAACTAAACACAACAGGAGCAGCACATTTGCTTTTCTTTTCAGGCCATACTCCTATCAAAAATAGCACCCTTGTGTATAAAAGGGCCTTCCTGTCATTACCATACAAATTTCAAATATTTTCATTCCAGGTCAAGTTCTTATTATACAGAAATTTGTATGTTCAATTCAAGCCAATCTCAGTAACAGCTTAGAACACCACACATGCTCAAGTGGTTTTTTCCAAGTCATACAACACTCTAATAAAGGCACAGCAAGAGAGGCAGCAATTAAATTTAACAGAATGTACCTCAAGACGTTTTCTTAGTGAATACTGTTAAAATCCAATCACAGTTTCTCTGAAGTCTTGCATTTAAAAAGCAAGCAATTTCAACTCCTTAGGGCAGGTTAAGAAGGAAGAGAACATAACAGATGCAAGAGGAGAATCCACTAATGGATGTTTTTCTGTGCTAAGGGGGAGGGAAAAAAAGTACATGCCAGAAAAATCTTACAAGAGGTCTATATAACACCTTGCACATAGACCCGTGTGGCTCCTGGGGAGGTGTCTAACACTTACTGTGCTTCATTACTCCATCATTGCATATTTTTGCAATACACTTCATTTACTAACTAAACTTTCTTGAATTGTGGAGTATAGCTTCCCTTCTTTGGAGACCATAAATATCTTCCACATGTCTCCTCATAAAAATTATTATATCTCTCACATAAGAACTATTTTTTCATATGCTACCTGTATGTATTAGTCAAACTTCTTAACACTTTATGTTGTGCATTAACAAAAGGAGATACAATATTTGGAGTCTCACTAGTTAATCCAGTTTTAAATTCAAATTATTTTATGATTTCCTTAAATTCAGAAATCTAACAGAAGATATACGTTACTTTTGAAGCATAGTTAATACTGTTATGAAACAAACTCTGCTCTTCCAAGACAGATTTTTTATTTCCTACATCTTAAAAAATAAAAAAAATAATAAAAAAAAAATTTACAGATTGACCTTTTCTTTATATACACAAAATAATCAAACCAGAAATGTCTTAAATATACCAGACATTTCTTTTTCTAACACACTGCAGAGTGCTCTGACTACTATGTGGTAGAGCCAAAGTTACTATACACGTCTGTACACTGTGTGAGTCTCAGTGCTGAGGATAAAAACCAGCCCATATTTGAAAGAGATGGCACTGTTACAAAGACTGGGATGGACAGACCAATTTAAAACACTTCACTGCCATGGAGACAGGCAAAGAAGAGAACAAGATTCACAGCTGCTTATTTTTACTTCAAGTCTGCTGAAAGAAACAGTTTTAGAAACTGATGAGGGGAAAAATAAATATTTAACATTTTTAAGCATGCAAATCCAAATCCCTCTGTTATGAGGGTTCTTTCAGAAAATAAGCCTGACTTCCATTTTTTATGACAGCAGAAAAATCATAAGTGGAATGTTTATGTTAAAACTTCAGAATTATGGAAGGGATCTTCAAATGCTTCAGCTGCCAGCTGCAAGTTTTCTCCTTTGTCTAACACTTCCTAATTTCTGTGACATGCTAGCATGCCACATTTCACTGATTTTAGTAATCAACATTTCAAAAAATCAAGACTAGTTAAAATCTCAAGAGCTATTCTCAAAAGATAAGCAAAATCCTTTGTTCAAAAAGGATGTAACAGCAATACTGCCTCTGAACTCGACAAAAATACCTCTTCGCATATCTATTAACTGAATGTTACTGCCTCGCTCCACGAGCTAAACAGGGAGAGCTCACTGGGGCTTGTGTTTGGTCCTGTGAGTTGGCTTTGCTTTTATTCCAGAACATTCCAAATGTCTACAAAATACGACATATAAGAGCTCCCCTCCGAAGTATTTTAATGGCACTAATTTCCAGGCAGTGCTCTGAGGCGGAGAGCGCAGTGTAAACTCCTCCTGAAAAGCTTTTCTTCTACCAGCCTTAGCCCCGCTGAGACAGAAACACGCACAACAAAGATCATCTTGTTTGATCAACAAGCTAAAGAGACAAAAGACAATTCAAAAGGTAGCGGGGAAGAACAGAACAAGTGACACAACTCTAACCACTGCAGATTCCCCAGCACACGCAGCAGCACTCGTGGGCTCAATGGGAACACTTGGCGATGTCTGAGGAGCTGCTGGCAGGGGCAGCCGAGCCCAGCCCAAGGGCAGCCCCTGCCCTCGCCCCTTTGGTCCAGAATGGCCCTGCAGCACACTGGAAACACACCTTTCTTCTCAAACAGTCCAGCCATGATCACTTCACGGGATCAGAAACTGATCGGTTTAGTACACTATTTCAAAATGAAAACTTCAAGAGGTTAGATTTTAATCTCTACTGGCAATATTCAGAGCAGTGTGAAAAATTCGAGGAAATTGGATTATTCCAAAATGGCAACGAATTTAAAACAAAAGAAAAAAAGAAAGAGAGACAGGGTTTGGTCAATCTGCACTGAAATGAAAATTTTCATACTCTTAGGTGTATCAAAGTACTCTCCAGAGTGGAAAAGATTACAAGGTATGTTTTCAAGGCTACGATACAGTACAGTACTCTTATCTTAGGGTGGTAGGGTTAAGTGCACTTTATTGTACTTATGAAAACAATCCATTTTCCCACACAACAAGGCAAGGAAAATCCAAGCAGATGGACAATTTAAGAGATGTAGAAGACTTTAAAATTAATTTTAAAGTTAATTAGAGTAAATTCAAAACAGTCATTCTATGGCTTATCACAAAGCAATAGTTTAACAACTCCACCTTACAGCTTCAACTTGATACCTCTGTACAAACTAGCAATTCAGCCCTATCACTTAAAAGCCATCATTTGCCTTCAAAATGGTAACTTCAATAAAAATAAAAATCCTAACTGTGGTTTGACAAGTTCAGACTGCCAAATCTGAAAAATGTTACATTCCAATTGCTAAATAGCGGCAAGTTGAATGTATTTAACATTTTAGCACAAAAATCACAGCTGCCTTACTGCAGCTGTCACACAGGTTTAGGGATTAATGTGTCCTGTGGAATTGCTAACCTAGCGTTAAGGATACTCATGATTCAAAGCTACACTGCTGGCAGAGCATTAAGAAATACTACAATAAAAGTAGCTTCTGTGTTATATAAACCAGACTCTGGGAGCACAAGCTGCCTGTCCCTGCCTTCAACCTCCCAGCTTCCCAGTTCTGCCCAGGGATGGATGAGGTGCAGCAACTCAAACAGTGTCCATCCTCTACGATCTAATGTATTCTAAAGTACATATGTTCATGGGAACATTCTAGATTAGTCTCCCCTCCCATAGGCTTAGTTTTTTATTTGACAAACCTATACTCGCCTGCTTTCCTTTAAGAGTCTTAGGTAAGAGATTTCTAGCCTTCTCACATTTTAGGATTAATTATTAACATATGACTCAGGGTTTTCTATGAGTGCATTAGCTTTAGTTATCACATCTTAGGAATCAGCATTTCAGAGGTCACTGAAGTTACTTTTCCCCCAGTGACTACCTGCACCAGCCCTTCATGAGTAGTGAGTTACTTCATTTCCCATTCTTAAACCAGTGCTTTAACAAAACCTGACAATAAAAAACTTATCTGGGGTAAAAGAACCAAAAAAAGCTGAATTTAAAAAATTCCAATTTCTTAAGAAAATCTAAATCCAGTGTGGATTCAATTAACTTGCATTTAAATCTGTCAGTGACACTGCAGGAGCTTGCATGAGTTCACAATGAGACTTTTATGTGCACATTCATCTACATTCACTTTTGTCACTGCTTCTTCCTCAATATGATGTTCCATATCAGTTTCCTACTACAGCCAATTTTTGCCAAAACCAAACAGGAACAGTAACATAATCAATAAAAAGCTAAGTCATTCACCACCATATTCCTGATAATTTAAGTTAGCATTTCCCTAACCAACAACGTTGGTTTAAATTCACTTGACACTAACTACTCTGCCATGTGAATAAACACAAACCCTCAGCACATCAATCTAAAGCCCTGAGGAAGTGTCACCAGAAACACAAGCCCCATTACCCTCTTCGTGGCTCAGACCTTGTGCTGAACATGAACACGGTTCAAATCGCTGCCGGGAATGCACGAGCCCTGCAGTAAAACCCATCGTCTGTGACTGAGTGTAAACATCTACAGCAGGGCAAGGAGACAGCACAGATGGGTTTTCTAGACTGGAAGTCAGGAGGTGAAAGACATCCCAAGCCCTGGAACTTATGAGGTGTCCTATAGGGTTACTGCTGCTGTTTTAGCACACACAGTTCCACTGAGGTTGCTAAAGGCCTCAGGCAGCTACTCCTGAAATACCAGGTTAAGTTACCAGCAAACAACCTGCATGGAACAGTGTGCAAAACTGCCAAATAGGTTTTAAAAAATTCCATCCTAAAAATATGTTAGAGCCAACAGTGCCACATTATAGCACTGGATAGCACACTAAAACTATTAGTAATAGCTCTATCCTCAAAAAAAAAAAAAAAAAAAAGGAACTAAACAGAAGAGGAAAAAAATGAGACGGGGTCTGTCTCTCCCTAACATGTTGCTCAAACTACATGTCTCACTTTTAATCATATTTGCTTTAAATCTGTGATGATTTCATCAAACAAACCAATATCTGGTTACCTAACCATTCATCTAGTGGCCTTTAGATGATAACCCTCAGTGTAAATATTTGGGGTCAGGGAAAGCTAAGCTTTTTCATCTACGATTTCCAATCATGCAGTTCCTACTCCTGTTTAGAGAGCAAGATTACCTCGTGTCAACTCCCCCCTTTTTATATTCTTTTCTCCTAAGAATATCCAGAATAAAGGAGAGAATTACCTAAGAATGTATCAGAGCCCCAAGCACAGCAGAATGTCCAAATTCTAGCAGCTTCAAAACAAAGGTTTAACCAACAGCTTTAGACTCCAATTCCTCAGCTAGAATATTCACCAGAACCATGACATGTTCCCATGATCCCATCACTTCCATAAAAATTTACTGAATTTTTGTAATCATGGTCACACTGAAGTAAGGATGTGAATGAACCTTTACTTTTATTTCAAGGTTTTGAAGAGGCAGAACACAGATTAACTGAATTCTTCCAAATACTACAAAGCATTTAAGAACCATGTACACAAATTAAAAGGAAACAAAAAGGAGGAAGTAATTAATTAGTTATATTTTGGGACACATTCCCAAACGATGCAGAATTCAGTCAAGCTATGTTTATTATAGAAGTTCTGAAAACAGCCCATTGTTTCCAAAAACACAGTAACCTCTTTTGCAGAGGACAGAAATGATCCAGGCCTCTAAAGGAGCCAGAACTGGAAATAATGAACACAGGATTTGGTATTTACTGAACTGCAGATGCACTTAGCACTGGTTTTAGTTATGCAAACATCAGATCAGGATCACTGGATGAAACCAGACTCCCCTATACGTCTTTCTGCCTATCACTTCCCTTTTAGTTTACTTCTCTGTGCCTAAAAAAATCACTTGAAGTAATAATCCAGCAAAACAAATGTTTCCTGCAAACACAATTTCTTTAATCCAGACAAATGGATCCTTAACTGCCTGAATTGCAGTAATTCAGTGTAGAATTGGAAGAGAATTACAACAGCTGACCAGCTGAGGATTTACCACTGAGAAATTACTCTTGCAAAACTCTCCATAAAACAAAATAAATCAAATTACAAAGCTTATTTTACAGATTGATATTAAGTCACCATTCTGGAAGAAGGCATAGGCATACAAAAATCAAGTTGAAAATTTACAACAGTTTAAGAAAAGGACTAGCTGTACCCACCATTTTAGGATTAGAGTACAGAGTACATCTTTCTGCCACTTCCTTAAACAAGGTTTCAATAAACTTGCACACACACTTCTGATTTCTACAGACTAGTCAGTCATAACCTTCAGTGTTCACAATTGAAGATCTTAGCAACAGTTCCAGGAAACCTAATTAAAACTATCAGTTTCACAAAACTGAAATTCAAACTATCAGATAATCATTAGCTTGGAAAGGACCTTTTGACATCACTTCACCCCACCACTCCTACCCACAACCTCTGCTTTACATGGCTTTTTCCTTACTTTTTTTTTCGTTGTTGTTGTGAATTTCTCTTTTGCAATTCAGACCAATTTTAGCTCTGGCTCCTGGGTTACATTTGTCTGAACTTAATTGCCTGTTAACTGCAGCTGGGTGTCTCACAGGACATCAAGAGACACCTGTGTTTCCACATTTCCCTTAAGTTACCTTGATTGTGATTAACACCTTGCAAACCATGTGTGTCAGAAATTACAGACTGGGGGTAGAGGAACAAATAATGGAGAACAAGTTTTTGAAATTCTAACTGCTCCTCCACTGAAGCTGAAGTGAAGAACTGCTACATGGGCACAAGAGTTATAATTGAAAAGTTAGAAAAATGTATAGTTTAAAGAACACCGAACAGATAAATAAAATCGGTTTGATATCATTGGTTTTGACATTGCAAGGCATGAAATCCTTTTATGTCACTGAAGCAATGCTGTAGGTGTTCTGATGCTCACAGACAGGGAGACAACACTTACGTAGACAATTCTCTGTAAGCACACTCTGGCTCTGCTGCTTAAAGTCTCCTTCACAAAATTTGTAAAGAAATCAATAATGCAGTAATTGGCTATTGAGAGAATCCTCCCACACGCAGTGAACTTCAATACCACAATTATGTCTCCTAAAATACTAGAAAGGATTAATATGTTGATAACATAACACCTGGCTCCTTAAACACATGCTGATTTTTTTCCTGCTATGCAAAGGCCAATAGGTTTGCAACACCCTACGGGTTTAATATTTCCCTTTTAGGATACTCTTTTACACCAGGTTTACAGCAGCAGCACTGCTCCAGCTGTATTCCCAGTCCTAAAAAGCAAGTGGTTTGTGAGGTTTTGGTTTTTTGGTGGGTTTTTTTGTTGTTGTTGTTTTGGTTTGGTTTTGTTGTTTTTAAACAGAGATATTCAAGTAATTTTCACAAAGAAGATTCTTTACGTAAAGAAAGTTCAGTTGTAGAAATCTGCCCTTGCTGCACCAAACTCTAACTAAACATTGTACTGCACAAACCAACCCTCTCCAACAGCTGGCAGAAAAACCAAATAAGTGTCCATTCACCTTTGTTATAAAATATATATAATATTTTTAAGAGTTGTTTTATCGCTCAGTGATGCTGCAGTTTTGATACTGGTGAAGAAACACCCTTCTTCCACCAAAAGCTATGCAACAAGCCAAAACCCAGAGCAGGGCAGGAAATGAGTATCACTGTTTCTAGATAATTCAACCAGGTAACAGGGCAGCAACAAATTCTCCAAAACTGATTAACTATGACAACTGTTCAGGCAGTTAAATATGTTCATTAAATTATCTTCTCCTTACAATGACACAACTAAGCTAGTTCTTTCCATTTATGAAAAGATTTGAACACAGGTTCGCATGATAGGCAGAAATTAGACATCTCATCAAAATAGATTCATTTGTAGAACTCACTAGCCATAATATTACTCAGTTTTGTCTGCCTAGATGCACCACACATCTAACTTCCATTTTATTTTGATCTCTTTTCAGTCTTAGGTCTTTTAAGAGCAGTACTTTGGCTTTTATGCAGAGAAAATTTGAAGGATAATTTCCATTTCTAAATATTTTGGCTCAGAGCCCAGAGCCTTTGTTGCTCAGGTGAAACAGTCTCAGCTTAAGAAAATGAAGAGAGTAATAGAGTGAAAGAAGAGACCTTTAACAACAGCTACTGTTGGCTTTCCTTTGAAGTGATCTTGATTTTTGTAGTATGTTTCATCTCTTCACCTCCTACTTTGTTCATCCTATTACTTAGACACAGTAGCAGGATTATGTGTAAACTACTGCAAGAAGTGAAGGATAAATTGTATTTTCATATATTTGACCTTGTCAACTTGTTGCCCGCCAGATATTCAGGCCAAAAAACAACGCTTGCAAGATTCCAACTATTTATTAGTTGTCTGCTGATGGAACTCTTTGACTATCTTTGTATCTGACCTGGTTTCTCTACTGAAAGCTGTTGGTTTTGCCATTATTTTCATTCTCCACATTAAGCCCAAATCTATTTCTAATACATCTTTTTTGGGGATGAAGGGCATGACTTCTGCATTTTGCTCACATACGCACCTTTTAAATTTCATAAATGATGGAACACCATTTCTAATGAGTAATTAGCATATGATTATTTTAAAAAGCTTCACAATTGGTCAAAAAGAGATTCAGAACTGCCCATGCCTGACTACAGAGCTTAAGTCTCTATCTCCCTGCAGGAGGGCAAGAGGTGAACAGCACTCCCCCAGGAGTGTGCAAGGATTTTGCTGAATATCATAACAACGTATCATAAAGACAATTAAACTTTCAAATCCTACTGTTAACACATCCTCACCTTCCTTCCAGAGAACCACTTGGAAAATATCCCAGTTATCATTGAAATGGAATGGGTATAATTTCATTTTAGTTATTTCTACATAGCCATTGCATAACTTCAGTCCCAATACTGACCCATTGCACAGCAATCGTTACCCTCTCACAGGAAGGAAGTGTCTTGTGCTGTAAACTACTGAGCAAGCATTGCATCATGGCCTAGGAATTTACATAACCTACTCATTAAGTCCCGGAACTGTAAATTAATTGCTGTAAAGGTCTTGAGTATTGCTGTAACAGCTTGTTTTACCCCGCTTGAAATAATATTCATCTCCCTCAAACCTCTGGTACAACCAGAAAAAAAGGTTTCCCTTCCTGTTAGGAAATGCTCTCTAGGTGTGAATCTAACAATTGGCTTGATCTGATTCAGCCCAGATCGCTTTGCATCCTGCAAACAGGAGACCAAGACAGGCAGTGATCCTATTTTACTGATCTTAGGCAGATGTTATCACACCAGCTTTTATGAAAGCCTTTCTGGCATCTTTCTGTTAATTCCTGAGCTTGAATTTTCTAAGTGTCCAGTGCTGAGGGCACAATATTAGCCAGGTTTCACAAATTAATAATATTTTTGATGTCTCCCACACTCCTTACCAAGCTCAGTGGAACTGACAGTTAAGTACATCTACAGGACTATTAACAAACACAGCTTATAAGCTTTAGATATCCCAGTTCAGTAACTGTTTATCTGTGTATCCATTATTTTGAAACCAACACAAATTGCACATTTTTACACATCAACAACCATGCCACAAGTCATTAAAGCACATGGTTTATCCACAGGTATTAGGCCAGATCACTTTGTTCACTTGTATGTGACACAGGTAACACCCATTTCCTTACTGCTCAGCTTCTAAGATTAGAAAGGTAAATTAAGATTGTCTACACAATGAATAATTTGTTTCTCCAACACCTTCACAAAATAGGTTCACACCCATAGAAGTCACTTGCTTGAAAAAGCTACACCTAAATTAAACAGCTGCTTTCACAATAATCCTGTTCTCATTAGATTTGGTGCAAATTTTAGCACTATTGTCAGTGGAAACAGACTCTTCTATTCTTGAAACAAGGATCAGGCGAAAGCAAGCAGTGAGAAAGACTCAATTATTTACATTTTCAACCAGAGATTTGGACATTAGTCATATCTACAATTTCACCTTTTCATCCAACTTGGGTTTTTTGGCAGATTTCACTTCAGCTGACTAAAGACTGAGCTTTAAAATGTTTATACCAATTCTTGGCATTTGTACTTTTGCTATGCACTTCTGGTCCACAAACCGACCAGGGGAAAAACACTGCCTTGCAGGTATACCACAAAAACCAACTCCCAGGTGACCCTCCACGAGCCTTACCTGCATCATGGTGACCACATGGCAGGGATTCAGGAGGTAAATGACAGTCCTGGTGGCAAACTTGAACCCCACCTCCAGCCCAAAGATGAGGCAGAGCAGCACCAGCAGCACGTTCTTGCCCAAGCTCTCCTTCTTCGTCTGGGGCTGCTGCAGCAGATCCTCCATCTCCTTCGCGTGCAGCTGCCTGAGCTTCCCCAGGGACAGGAGGATCTCCGCGATGCCCACGCTGAGGAAGACCAAGCTCTCCAGCAGGCGCTGCTGCCCGGAGAGGAAGGCAGCGCACTCGGGCCCCCCGTTGCCGGCAAAGCTGGGGTCCACCCCGCCGTACATCCAGTCCAGCAGGTTGTGGAGGCTGTAGCGAGACATGGCAGGACGGTGCCTCTTCTCCAGGAACAGGTAGGAGCAAGACGGAACCAAAGCCAAAATCCTGCCGGGCTGACGAGACATGAAAGGCGCAGAGGTTCCCCCGCAGCGCTCCCTCCCTCCCTTCCTTCCTTCCCCGGAGCGCGGGCCGAGGGCGATGCCCGGCCCTGCCCGGGGGGCCCCGCTCGGCGCAGCCTGCGGGGAGGGAGAGGCTGCCGGAGCTGCGGGGAGGTGAGGGAGCTGCGGGAGGCTGAGGGGAGGTGAGGGAGCTGCGGGAGGCTGAGGGGAGGTGAGGGAGCTCAGGGAGGTGCGGGGCCCTTCCCTCCACCCCGCCCCGCCGCCCGGCCCTGTCCCGCTCCCCGCTCCCACCGCCCGTCCAGGGCTGCCCTCACGGGCCGGGCCTGCCCCTCCCTCCTTCCCTCTTTCCCTCTTTCCCTCCCTCCTTCCCTCCCTCCCTCCTCCCTCCGCCCCGCCGTCCCTCAGGGGGCGGCAGGCCCGGCCCTGCCGAGGGACGGGAAGGAGGAAAGGCCGCTCCGCTCGGCTCTGCCGGGGCTGCGGGCCCGGGGGGGCGGCCCTGCCCCCGTCCCCGTCCCTGCCCCCGTTCCTGCCCCTGCCCCTGCCCGGCCGAGCACCATCACCCCCCGCCCTGCCCGCCCTCGCCCAAAGAGGGACGTGTCCCCCGGCCCGGCCGGGCCCTCCCTCCGCCCGCCTCCTGCCTGTTGCCTCTGCTCTCCCCTCCCTGTTCCCCCTCCTCCCCCCGGCCCTGGGGCAGCCAGCCCCCCCAGCTGCCCCCGCAGCTGCCCCCGCAGTCCCCGGGCACGGCTCGCCGTCCCGCCCCGCGGCCCCAGCCCCCCGAAGGAGTCCCTCGGTGCCCCGCAGCAGGTGTGGCCCGGCCCGGGCGCGGCCGCGACCCGCGCAGGACAGGCCAGGTGCGAGCGGGACTCCGGCCCCCAGCGCCGGGGGGGCCCAGCACCGCCCCGGGCTGCACAGCGGCCAGGACCTGCGGCCAGGTGTGCCCGGTGCCGGGCACAGGTACCTGCGGCCAGGTGTGATCGGTGCCGGGCACAGGTACCTGCGGCCAGGTGTGATCGGTGCCGGGCACAGGTACCTGCGGCCAAGTGTACCTGCAGCCAGGTGTGATCCGTGCTGGGCACAGATACCTGCAGCCAGGGGTGACCGGTACCGTACATAGATACCTGCAGCCAGGTGTGATCCGTGCTGGGCACAGATACCTGCAGCCAGGTGTGCCCAGTGCCGTACATAGGTACCTGCAGCCAGGTGTGCCCGGTGCCATACATAGGTACCTGCAGCTAGGGGTGACCGGTTCCGTACACAGATGCCTGCAGCCAGGAGTGCCCAGTGCCGTACATAGATACCTGCAGCCAGGAGTGCCCAGTGCCGTACATAGGTACCTGCAGCCAGGAGTGCCCAGTGCCGTACATAGATACCTGCAGCCAGGTGTGCCCAGTGCCATACATAGGTACCCACAGCCAGGTGTGCCCAGTGCCGCTTACAGAGCACAGATCCCACTTGTCTTTGTGCGTACACCATTCACTGCCACGGGTGCCAGACCGAGCCCTGTGCAGCAGAAGCAATCCCAGGCAGTTTTACATCTTGCTTCTGCGTTTCATTCAGTCTCTCACCTTTGGCAGTGGCTGTGGTTCTGTTTCTCAGACTTCTTTTCTGAGCTTTTCTTTGGCAAAGTGAAACCTCTCTTTCATTAGAACAGCAATACATTGTCAGGTGTTGGTATCTCAGATGTAGTGATTTCTTTAGAATATGGCCCGGACACGAGAATATTGGTTGGGTGGTTTGGGGTTGTGGGGTTTTTTTGGAGACAGCTAGTGAAGAATAACTGGATGAGAATGTGAAAGTGGGCAGCGTTTTCCTCACAAAAAAGAGCATTTGCAAAATGACAGCTTGTTGTCCATAGAAAAGGAAGGAAAGAGAACAGCTAAATAAAAACAGAGGTCGTGAAAGCCAAAGACTTAAGCAATTGATTATTAAGAGCTCATAGTAAGGAAGTGTAAAGAAATGAGTAAAGAAGAGGAATGATGCTTTATAAAATAATTCAAAGGGCACATTTGTCCCAGTTGTGAGTAAGAGAGAAATAACAGTAACTTAGCTTGATGACATCACAAGGTCTATGTTGACCTTAAGCACATGAAGAAAACACAAAGGGAGACAGGTCAAATTGCTAAGAATAAGAAAGAAAGACTAAAAAAGGTATTGCTGCAAAACCATCGAACTACCGAGACCTATCCTTACATATATTTGTACTAAGAAAGAGATAGAGAAATGATTAAGCCTTTACTCAACAGAGAAGAAAATCTGTTAAAAATTACAAAGCAAGCTAAAGGGAGTGTTGCCTCTGTTGTATCAGATTTTTTTAAAAAAATCATGTACAAGCAGATAGTTAGGAATGGTGACACTGAGAACAAAATTATCTCAGCCCAGAATAGGCAAAGAACAGATAAGGAGCACTCAGATGAACTGAATGTTTTCAAATAGTTTGAGTCTTGTGAACATGATCGAAAGACAGTTGAAGAATGACTGAATTAAGAAGGTGAATGAGATACTGAAAAAAGAGAAGAGGCAACTGTAAATTGCTGTTATCAAAGCGGGGTTCGAGCCAGAGAAATACAGCTCAATTTAAGTGTAATTAACCTAAATCCATGGAAAAATCCTGGGACAAATAACCTCACAAACTATTATTAGCATGTAGATGATAACCAAGGAACAAAAGCAGTCAGCATGGATCTGTCAAAAATAAATCACACCAGATAACCTGATTTCTCCTGAAGGAGGGAACAGACCTTATGGATAGGACAGAGCCTGTTGTCAGTTTGATTATGTTTATGACACTTACATGACATTTTCATTAAAATGTTAGAGAAATAAGATTTGGATAAATATATCATAAAGTATGTACAAAACTGACTGCATAGCAAGCAGTATTTCATAGCATGTAGTAGTTCACTGTCAAAAGGAAAGGATATATTGCTGGTTTTCTAGAGCACGTCTTCAGTTTGGGTCTTTTTGTTATTAACAATGTAAATAACAGAACAGAGAACATACTTACTAATTTTGCAGGTGATGCAATGCTGGGTGGGGGGACACACAGAATTCCATTTTTAAACATTTTTGACCATATAGAAACATGCTTTAAGATCAACATAAAGAAGACATCCAGTAAGATCAAGTTGCATCATAGTTCAGCACATTACACTGGTATAAGCCACCTGGCTTAAATCATCCCTTGCCTTTCCCCTTCCCCTTGCTGCTCATTTCCTCTCACACTTGTGCTGTCTTATGCCAGCATAAGTTTTTCTGGGGCTCTGTTGTTGACTGTATGAAGAAGCTGATTAACATTACAATTATAATTCCACAGGCAGGTATAACCTGGAGCCCTTTGTTGATCTATTTGATCCTACTTTGGCTCATAGCGATGCATAAGGTGACCTGCTGATTTCTTGTCTTGTGATTTTCCACTCATTAGAGAGAAGGAAGTGTTAGAAAATTGAACATCCTGGTACAGTTGATATTTCTCTGCACCAGCACAGTATTGATAATTCATGTTCAGATTGTGATCCAGTACAAATCCAAAAGACCTGCTTCTCTGATCTTGATCTGCTGGATGGCTTAGGCACAATTCCTTCATTTTCTCTCTTTCAGTTTCTTCAGCTTCTTTGAAAAGCAATTGTGAATTTAGTATTATTGACTGAACACTAAGCCATTGCTCTTTTCTGTTTATTAACCATTTCTTCTCATCCTTTCTCTAAGTAGTTTAGGATCTTACTAAGATCCACTGTAAACATATGTATCTCCTATGTCAATAGAAATGGCTCCCTAAAAGCAATAAATTCCTGTAACTAAAATGTTTGCACAAGAGCCTGAGGCTTGCTTTTGTATCTAGCATGAGATTTATTTCTCTGTCAGTGGCTTCTTTAAATATAAAAATGGGGAAATGTAATGCTAATCCATGAAGAAATGCCAGGCCCTGAGTGCAGCAGCAGTCCTTCACCACCCAGAGCCCCAGGCTGGGTAGTGTCTCTGTCCCCAGCTCTGTCCTTTGCTGTTCCTGACTTGTTGATTGGTCTTCCCAAACTGACCCTGGACCCAGCTTGTCACCCCTCGTTTCCCTGATGATCACTGGACTCCTGACAGCACCTGTCACCGTCCCAGCCCTGTTCCCTGGGGGCTCTGGGGCTGTGCCCTTGTTGTTCAGGGCACTGTCCCTGTCCCTGCATGGTCACCCTCGGCTGGGTGAATCGCTGCCTCGCTGGGGCAGCCCTGCTGTTGCTGCTCCCTGAAAGGTATGAAATTTAAAGGCAGCTCGTGCTCCCTCTGTAAAACAAAACTCTGTATCCTGTCTCTCCCTGATGTATCATTTGCAAATTTCATCTTCATTGAGCCTGGACATAAAGGCCAGGCCTGAAGTCTTGTATGTGGTAGAGATCATCAACAAGCATCAGAGGTTGGACTTCAAAGCAGAAGGACTAAAAGACCTTAATTCTTATTCAAAAAAGCATTTAAGCACATGCTTAGCTTAAGCATGTCCTTAAATCCTTTGAATTTAATTATATAAATTGAGACATTTCCTCAGCATCAAACTGCTGCTGTGCTTTAGAAATGTGATTGTACACATCAGTATGTAGTTACACCTGTAGATTTACTCTGTGCCCCTGTTATACAGGAGGTAAAGAAAACCCAACAAACAACAACAAACCAACAGAAACCCACAAGCTAAATGAGTAACAAAGTAAATACTATTTTAAGTCCTGAAATGTTTCTGGTGAGTAAAATATTCACAGGTATAGCTGAAGACATCAGCAGAATGACTTTAACAGTGAAGCTGTAATTTATTGTGCACTTTTATGCAGAAAGTAATAAAAGAAAATCAAATTCTATGAAGTTTATTAGTCTTCCAGCTGATGGAAAACAAGATTGTTTGAAGTGTCAGGATGAACGATTAATCCTTTATTTATAACTCAAAATGCATTATGCAAAAACATATGACCACAGCCTTAGGGAAAAAAATTCTGCTATAGTGTGAGTACTAATGGGAAGTTTAAAAAAAAAGTAATTTGGGAGGGCCTGTCAGCTTGAAAATGGCTGGAGCTGGGTGCAATTGTCAGATCTCTGAGCACATTCCCCACACTGTCCTCTGACCCCAGCTTGGTTTTTTGGAGCTGATGCATCTCTGAAGCACAGAAAAAAAGGCTTATGGTCCTCTTTCTTGAAATAAACCTGAAATGAGGTTTGTTGTATATTGACTAATTTCACAGTCTGCGGCAGTCAGGACTGAACCAGAAAACCTTCCCACCTCATTGCACCTGTGACTCTTCCATTTCCTCTCTTCTTCTCCCACCTCTATGAGACAATCCTTAGTCAGCCGTGAGGGACACAGGCTTGCAAGGTTGACTGTGCATTGCAGACAACAGTTTGCTTTGGTTCCTTGGCTTGAAAATCACCATTATTGTAGTTCTGTGTGCTTGGTCTAGATAAAGAGAAATGAGCCATGTGTGAGAATCACCTGCCTAAGACAGGAAGGAAAGAGGCAGCTGGACTGAAGGGAAAATCAGGAGTGGGGACAGGAAATTTGGCAGAGTTGGGATTAGGTGGCCAGTTAAAGTATTGCTGTTCATTTATAAGGTTTTTCAATAAAAGAATGTGGACGTTACATGCAGGATCTTTGATCTGATGACCTTTGGAGATACAAATGGAGTCAGAGTCAGCAGCAAATTTAACACTCTCATAGGTTTAAAATGGAAGCTGGGCTGAAACTCCGTATTTGTGAATTTTTTTTCTGAAGAACAGTACTGAGCACAGTATTGCAGTCTGAAATGTGCTTTGAGCAGTCAGAGTGAGACTTGGAACAGCCTCTGGGCAGCACTTGCATGGGCATGAATATATTCAAGTCATGTGCACAGAAAGCACCAGAAGGCCTGTTTCTGTGCTAAATAGAAACCTGAGTCTCTTTGGCTTTCTAATGACATATTATCTCTTTTCACTTGGCCTTCTTGTTTCACTCCTTGTAGCCCAGGAATTAAATCAAATGTACTTTTTCTTCACAAGTTAGACAATTGCTCCCCTACTGTGTTTGAACCTTCAGAAGTGTATACATGTACATCCTTCCTCTCTCCTTATTTTCAATGTGGGTTTTGTTGTTTGGATGACTGCAATACCCCAGGCTGAGCTCCACTGACTCCTGAAGTATTTTTATAGTCTTAGGAAAATTCCTCTCCTTTTATCCACTTTTCAGAAAGTAATCAAGCCCAGGATCATGTTTGAAAGCAGTGGGACTGCAAGCAATGCTCTCCTGGCTGTGGTAAAGGCTGATTATTTGCTTTGTTTTACTGAGCATGAACATGGGAAATAGACTGTGATAATTTGAGCACTGCTGCTCGCTCCACTTCTCATGAGGGAGCTCTAGCTGGGTCTATACGCATGGTACTGGCAGACAATACATTTCTAGATCTGACAGAAATGTTCTTGCCTCACTGCAGCTACGAGATGCAGGGTAAGGGCTCTCCCAGCCTCCAGGGGTGCCTTGAGAGGTGTCCCTGCCCAAGGGGGAAAGCATCACCGTGCAGCTGCCACACAGGACAGCTCCATGGTCTCAGAGGGCTACAGACGTTTATAGTAAAGCCACTCAGTACACGGTGGTGCTTTTTTTTGTGTTTACTTTGCTGTTTTGTTGGGTTTTTCTCCTTCTTGCTACAAATCTAGGTTCACAGAGATTCTTCCATCAGTTATTCTGACTTCCCTCTGTTGAGTCAGTTGCTCACATGTATTTTTTATGAATTTAAAGAAAGGCTTGTGGTAGTATAATTGCTTATTTCCTCTCAAGGAATTTTCTTGAGAGAAAGATGAAAGGCAGTTGCATTTATCATCTCTCTCCCTGTCAGTTAATCTAGCTAGAACATATGCTAGACAATACCGAAAAATAAGTAAATGTCAACTGGAAACATTCAAAATAGAGGCTTAAAAAGCATATCACATCTTCATGTTTTTTAATTTGATGGACTGAAAATAATTATATAAAGCACCAACAGAAAGTTGTTAGATGACAACTGTGTGAACCCCCTTCTCACTGATTCACATTTCTGTCATGTTTGCAGTATTTGGCTTAGTTTTTGCCTTATATAAAATGCTGCAGTATTAATAGACACAAAACCAGTTGGATGTAAAAGCAAGGAGAAATGAAGAAGTATCATAAATGAGTGAGGTTTGCTCTGAGATAAAGAAAATCATAGTTAACAGTTTAGCTGCACATTGATTACTTCTCCTCTATTGAAATGAAAGGTTCAACCAGGACAGCCAATCTGCAATACGAGTGGAGGAGGCACCTGAGAAATGGGCATATATTTCTTTGTAAGTTCATAAGTTAAATGAGTAAAGACATTCTCTGAAGTTGTTGGAGCTTGGGGAAAAATATTTTTGTGAGGGTGAAAATATGAGTCTGTTAGAAAACATATGTGTTCTTAAGAAAATTAAAGTTTCCATCCAGATGTTCTCCTTAAACTTGAAGTATCTTGAGAAATAACAGAAAGATGACTGTTCTTTTCACACATCAGTAGCCAAAGATTTTATGCCTTAGAGTGCTCCCTTTTGTGTTTGCATCCTGTGCTGTTTAGCCATTTTTCAGTTTTTGAGGCATTTGCTTTGTTTTGTGTCCAGTGCTAGTCCCATATTATTGCTAAGACTAATAAAAGGCATTTCACAAAGAACCATCCAAACAACTTCTCTTGGAAGCTCAGCCTTCGCAGCACTTTGCTCACTCTCTAATTGTTTGTTAGAGTTGATTTTAGCTGTGACTGGTATACGTAGGAGGTATGTGCTTCTCTCAATCTACATAGATATGCCAGGAGAAAAATGTGTGCTTTCTATTTTTGTTCTATTTTGCTGTAGTTTGTTGAGCACATTGACATCCATGACGACTTACTGAAAACCCTTTTAGTTACGACTGAGTTCTTTGTTTTAAAAACTAAAATCTAACTTCAGGTTATGAGACGCTCTGTCACTACCTATAAACCTCAGCCTGAGAAGTTCAGAACACTGTGTCTTCCCTAACCTTCTGTGTGGAATTTGCTTTTGTTATTAATACCACAGTGACATTTGGTATTCAAAGTCAGGGAACCGCTATATTTAACACAATGTAAAACAAATGTAATGCCAGTATCAGAAAGAACACAAAAGGTAGGAAGGAGAACTGTGACGTGACGTAATCTCTGGTTATTTAAGTTGTATGAAATTTCTACCATTTCATCCTATCATGGAATAGTAAGTGGTCAGGGCTATAATTTCTTTGTGTTATCACTGTGCATTTTTATGTCTTGTGATATTTGAGAAGGAGGTGTTCAATACCTCAGCTTTACAGAGGTTGATCAGGCAGTGTACATTTTTCACACAGATTTCTGAGCCAAATGTGGATTCTGTTAGACCCTCCTGTCATTTAATAGCCTGCACAGATATCACTCACACATTTCAACATTTCTGTGAATATAATTCATGAAATTAGATGCTTTAAAATACCAAAAGGCTGCTCTTAAACCCTTGTATTGTGTTTGTGTGGCAAGGTTTTGGTAGCAGGGGGCTACAGGGGTAGCTTCTGTGAGGAGCTGCCAGAAGCTTCCCCCATGTCCAGTGGAGCCAAGACCAGCTGGCTCCAGGATGGACCTGCTGCTGGCCAAGGCCAAGCCCAGCAGTGACAGTGGTGACACCTCTGGGATAACATATTTAAGAAGGGGAGAGAAAAAAACCCTGCACAATCGCAGTGGAAGAAAGGAGTGGGAATACGTGAGAGAAAGCACTGTGCAGACACCAAGGCCAGTGGGGAAAGAGGAGGAGCTCCAGGTGCTGGAGCAGAGATTGCCCTGTAGCCTGGGGTGAAGACCATGGTTAGGCATGGCTTTGGAGTTTGTCTTAACCAGTTATTGAGGAAAAATGGGTATTGTCACAGGTTTTGGGTACAAATTAATGCATTTCTTAAAGAGTTGCAGCCTCACACGAGACAGAGGTCATGTTTAAGCTCTTTGTTACAGAAAGATGTATTTAACCCTTTTGTTTAGCAGGCTGTAAGGAACTCTGAGCCCTCTAGTGGTTGGTGGCCCTCTGAAATTCTCGTTCTAATGTTCTATTAACTAATACAATAAAACCACCAGCCATTGTTTTCAGTAGCAGCAGAGCTTTTTGTTGTTTTATCTCTTGAGGATGTTCTTATGACTACTTTTCTACATATAGGAAATGAAACAGTAAGAACTCGCTACTAATCAGGCTGAGAGAGTTTGGGCTGTTCAAGAAGAGAAGGCTCCAGAGAGACCTTGTAGCTCCTTCCGGTACCTAAAGGGGCTCCAAGAGAGCTGGGGAGAGACTGTTGGCAAGGGCAGGGAGCGACAGGACAAGGAGGAATGGCTTTAAACTGACAGAGGGCTCGTTTAGATTAGATCTTAGGAAGAAATTCTTCCTGTGAGGGTGGTGAGGCACTGGCACAGGTTGCCCAGAGAAGCTGTGGCTGCCCCATCCCTGGAAGTGTTCAAGACCAGGCTGGATGGGGCTTGGAGCAACCTGGTCTAGTGGGAGGTGTCCCTGCTCATGGCAGGGGTGTTGGAATGTGATTCCAGCCCAAGCCATTCTGTGATTCTGTGAATTAGACTAGTTCTGTTCTAATGATACGTGATGCACCTGCATGACACGATACTCTTCTATAAGAGGGTTTTACTTTAAATACCAAGAATATGTGCCTCTTTCTGCAAATGTGATGATGGCCATGTGGTCACTGAGGGCTTGCCAGGGACCTAGGCGCACCAAGCATTTTGATAGAACAAATGTGGGGAAAAGGTGTCAATATTTGCAGAAAGGAAGACAGAAATTGTGTTCTCCCATGTTGCATCTGAAAGAGTGAAGTAGGTTTCACAGTTCTCTAATGAGATGGGGTAGGAAGGAACTAGCTCTAAACTGCTGCAGTCATTAACTGAAATTCAGTGATAAATAACTTGAATTAAGTTTTCTTGAAATATGTAGGGATTGCATTTTTTGGAAAGGAGTTGGTGTGTAAATCTAAGAGGGTTAGGCCAATGTAAAGCATCAGAAAACAAGCAAATACGTATCTTATGCAGATTTAATATTTCATCTTATGTTCTCATCTTGGTATTCAGATGAATCATGTACTCAATGGTTCCTTTATTCATCCTACGTCAGTGAATGCTTGCTAACAGTTTCCAGGAATAGAATGGGGGAGGCAAAAGAGTTTTTCTTTTCCAGGTCTGTGATTTCCAGATAGCTCAGCCTCTCCTGGGCTCTTTCATAAACCTTAAAAATATTTACCACAGAGCTCTCTATATTTATCAGCATTCATGGCTTGTGTACATGTGAGCATTTGCACAGCTTGGCTGAGGGTATTCATCATTCTTCAGTGCTAGGTGCTTTTTGTTCTCTCCTCTGGCTGATTGCTGGGCAGATTTCTTTCACAATCCCAACTCTGACACAGCCTTCTCCTGCCCGGATGGGGGGTCAGAGCTATGGTGCTCAGTACAGGTGTGTTACCCACCAGAGGAGCCAGGTTATTTCCTTAAAGCCTTCTCTATTAGAGACAGAGGAAAAAGGATAAGCAGAAACTGTAGTGTGTGCATATAGCTCAGGAGCATGTCAGTGAAAAAATTATCCAGTAAAGGGGGAAAGAAATAGCAAAAATACGTATAGTCCAGCTTGAAACATTTCAGGTTATTCCTGTTTTTCAGATCCATTTGCTGCTGTTTAAAAAGTCCAAAGAGCACAAATGCTTGCTAGATAAGTGAAGAAAACTCTCGAGGTTCAGCCACACAAGAAGAATAAGGTAGAGTTTTCTCATTAAAAGATTCTTTAAAATGTTCACACTAATACTAGGACATGCCTGTTCCTGTTTCTGTAATGCTGTGAAATTCTGTGATCTGTAAAGGAATCTAGGATATTTAAAAAATACTTTGCATCTATATAAAATCTGCTTTTCTTTAAAAACAAAACCAAACAAAAAAAACCAAAATCCAAACCAACAGGAATGAAACCTTCAGTCAAACCATTGACTGCAATTTCATATGGTGAGCACTTACCCAAAGTTTGTATTACCTGTAGGGTTACAGACAGTTCTTATGCAATTCATTCACAACCCAAGTTGAAATGTCACCAGTAGTTGGTATTTTGAGACTATTTATTTTATAGAGATTGAAGTACTTTGGGTTGTAGCTCTGTAAATAGTACACACATGAACTGATGTCATGGAGCAGATGTGTGTGACCTTCTCAGGTGAGGCACCTAGCCCTTTGATCCTGCATGGAGACACTGAGTGTGCACCAGTGAACGGATGGGTGCTTCAACACAGGATTTTCTCCACTGCCATGTGTCAAACTCCTCTTCTCTAGAGGATTTTTTTTATGAGGGAAATTAGGCTGGACTTCTGCATTCTGCAGTAAAGCTTTTGTCACAAAACCACTCTCTTTTGTACTGGAGAACACAAATTAAAATTGCACAGCAGGTGGCAGTCCCGGTCCTGCTTGGCTCTACACTGGTTTGCACCTGGGAGGAAAAGTCAGGCTGCCAGAACCGTAGTGGTTACTGCTGTTAAACAGCTGTCCTTTCCTTTCTTGGAAACAGGTGATTTTGAGCAAAGAAATGGAAATTACCTGTGCCACTGGTCACTGCCATGCTACAAGGGCAGAGCAGTTTGGGGGAAGTTCATTTGAAAATAAAATCAGCAGAGTATGAGAGCTGCACAACTCACTGTCAGTTTGGCATAGAATCCATGGTGTAGATGTAAAGTGTGTCAATAGAATGTCAAAATAAATGGTAATTCAAACTCTAGATAATCCTGCTTGAGTACTGCTCCACAGCCACCCTGATAGATCTTTTAGCAGGAGCAAGGGGCTCCCACAGTGTATTTTTGAATGGCCTGAATAATCTGAAATATTTTGGCTAAACTGCAAGGAGTGGAGCATAGTAGTGTAAGGCTTGAAGAACCAAGGATGTAAAATTCTCTAACAGATCCTGAAATTTAACTCCTGAAATGTAATTCTTCCCTCTCCTCTTAATTCTTCCCTCTCTGAACCTTAAAAGGAAGGTGTGTAAAGAAAAGGAGGAGAGGGGGCTCATATCTTCTTTGCAAATGGACAGTTCACTTTGAAATATGGTCAGTGACAATTCCCAGCAAGGCCCCTCATCAGCTGCAGCATTTGCACCCATTCTGTCCCCAGACAGCCCTAAAAACCATGAGGTTGTCATTGAGTATTACACAGCCTTGTTCAATTTCCTCACCTGGCCTGGGGGAATAAAAGCAGGAATCCTTCTGGGAATACACTGATCATTAGATAAAAACTTGACAGCATTTATGTGTCATTACTTTGGGCCAATGACAGGCATTTTAAACTTGATTTGCTAAAATTATTTCTTTATTTGCCTGAATGGGACTTTTCAGTATTTGGCTGAAGTATCACCTAACACCCAGGGGAATGTCTTAGACCCACAGACTTAGGGGGTTATTAGGCTTAGTTGGTATTATTACTGTAGACCTCCTGAAACATTGAATATGGCTTGCTTATTTTAAACTCTTTAATCCAGTATTAAGAGGAATAGCCATTAAGTTACACCATAGAAAAATAATAATCTAAAGTTAAATCTTGTGTGGTTGGTTTAAAAATGTTTAAGCTTCCTGTTCATCACAAATCCTCTAACACTTTTCCCAAACTCCCTTGTGTTTGTGCCAACACGTTCTATAGCACGTGAGCCAGCCTGGTGCCCGGGGAACTCAGTGGGTTCATACTGGAGACTAATTTCACAGTATTTGATAAAATTTCAGTCATATAAGTCACTCCCCTCTTAGTAAGCACAGAGCCCTGTGCTGCTGAAGTTAATGGAAGCTCATTAAGTGCCTGATCCAGTTCTCATGGAGTCTGGATTTTGTGGAAATACCTGTTTTTGTTCCTTTGCTATGTGTGGTAACTTCCCAGGTTTAATTATGTCTATTTACAAGACTGATTTTGAAAGGTCCTAAATTTTGTGCATGGAGAGTAAAGTCCAAGGAATTGCATTGAGGTAGCATTTGCTATCTTTACTATGTAAAAAAAAAAAAAAAGAAATTGGAAAAAAGTCTCAGAAATTAATGGATAGGTTTAGTATTAAATGAGTAGCAGAAGTAAAAGGAGATGCTTAGAAATTAGGGTGTCATTGCTGTCTGCAGTGCTTCCCCTGCACTGCAATGACTCCATGTGCTTCAAGTGCTGTTGTAGCACTTTGGAGAGGAGTATAAGAGTATTTAACATCTGAAATTATTAATATGGGGGAAAGGATGAAACAGTAGCACTGATTATAAATCTAATTTTGTGAGTAAACTTGAACAAGAAGTTGGTGCTGTAGTTTTTTGTCATCTGAAATTCCTACCCGAGGCACTGGACAAAGCTGCTTTCACAGAATAGGGCAGACCCAAGACTTCACTATAAAAGCTTTACGAGGAAAGGGTGTCTCACCTAATAAATTTGCATATTGATAAGAATTTGACATTGGGTCAAAATTGCAGATACTCAGGATTTGCATGTGCAGGATCACATGGCAACCTCATTTAGCATGGAAATGGTGAATAATGTTGACTGATCTTTTATATTAACAGCACCAGTTGTGCAATGAGAGGCCATCCTTATTAAACAGGGAATCCACTGAAGAAAAAGAGCTAGGGATTCAAACCTATTGAAAAAACTGGAAGGCTTCACCAGATCTGCTGTTGAGGGGAGTACTTGTTTACTCTGCACAGCAATATTTCAGTCTAAAGGCCTTGTCTCCTGTGCTCAGCCACTTCTGGGAAAGGAAGGGAATGTCAGTGTAACACTGAGTAACACTGAATAAGGACATTGCTTTTAATTCTCTAGTCACGGCAGTGTAGTGTCAAACGCTCAGTGTAAAACACACTTTGATGGACAGCAGAGATAAAGAGGGGAAAGTGTGAAACTATGTTCTATTCTGTGCTTTGCAAGTCTCCAAATTATAGAATTTACTTTTCAGTTTGAGAAATTTGCTGCTAAGAAGGAATGAACTTACGATACCAGCCCAAGACAGAATTAGCTGGTATTTGGGGCGTTCAGCTGTTACCAGAGCATACATTAATCCAATGTGAAAGCGTGTCTTAGAAATACATCTGCTTTGTTTTAAGCAACCCCTTAAATTCCGAGAACTAGCACTGCTCCTCCACTCCATGCTCTGCTCTTGGGATGTTTTGTTCACTGAGCAGCCTCTGCAGGCAGGACTGACCTACACTTAGGCTCTGAGGAGAGGAAAAGTGCTGCTGCTGCATTCCAGTGTCCTGGACTGAGACTTGGGCTACTCCAGACCCAAAGGGTGTTACTGTCAGTGCTGATCAATAATGCCTAAAGGAAAAATAGTCATTCTGCTGTTTGTAACCTTGATAATGAGGAGATAAGCAAGGCATCCCATTAGGGCCAGTAATACGGTTGGATGAAGTAATGAAAATAGTATTCTAAGACTTGGTAAGAGATGGAATTGCTCAGGCTGTTTGTTCAGTGAATATAATGTACCTTTTGTTACCCTGCCTATTTTTGCACTGCCTTCTCATTTTCTCAAGCTGCTACAAGACTTTTATGTGAGGATGCTTCTATTGTGTATCAATGAGGGAGTTAAATTATCTAGGTAACATAGGCTAAAGCTGAAACTCCCTGGCATCATCTTTCTTAACTATCATTGTCTGGTAAGAAAATAGGCATGTAAGTGATACTATTCATCCGAACAAGAAGAAACTGTTATCGGGGTATTTGTCAGCTGTGTGTAATGCTGATAGCTGGGCGGGCAGATATCATGGCAGATAAGGGGGTGTCTGCTTTCGGGCACTTTTGAGGTCTGAGTGCAAGAGCAGCAGGGGCAGAGAACCCCTTGGAGTCCTGCCATTCCCCTTCCCAACCCAGTGCCTGTTTCAGGCACTCAGTTTCAGAACCCGGCTTCATTCACAAGCATTTACTTCTTCTGTAACTACTACAGCAACCATTATATTTGCAAACAGTTTGCATATATAGCGTCATGCGAATAAATTAAGTAACTGACTCCAAGAATCAACTCGTAACAGAACTACTGACAGAAACGAAAGCATAGTTCTTAGGAGTATTGTGTGAATGAAGCATATTCTATCTCTTGCTTATATGATGCTAATGGTAAACCTGAGGAACAAAATGTCCCTGTAGGTAGCAGCCACTGATATGACAAACTGATTGTGTAAGAAGAGTTCTCTTCTGTTTTCATGTCAAAAGGGAAGTCATGGCCACAAGTGAGAGCATTTAAAAGAGTCATGGGCTTGCTACCTTTACCACAGTGTTTTAGACTGAATTTCACCTGGGCTCTTCCTTAAAAGTGCTTTTACTTTACAGATCTGAGTGCTGAGTCAAATCCTTGATCTCACAGGAAGCACTTTTTAAGTTAAGAATTCAGATATCCTTTTGAAAGACACGATGTTGAGCTGCACCTCCCATCTTTGTTTGGCATTTCTGGTTTTTTCCCATGGGCAGAGGTTTTGTGTACCACAAATGTTATGAATGGAAACAGATCAATTTAGATGCAAGGATTTTGACAGCGAAGTTAGTACACAAAGGAAATGTTGACTTGTTGACTGAAAAATATATTAAGAATGTAGGAACTTGTTGCTCTGGCATCTTTGTCCATGTAAGCAAGAGCTTATATAGACCTAAGTGGACAGAAGAGGTAAAAGTGTATGTGGGGAAGATTTTGTGGGTGACTTCTAAAGGGTGTGAAAAAGGTGACCAAGAAAAAAAATATCATATTTTTCTTCCACTCTTTAGTGTAGTATTCAAAATTGCTGAAGGGCTCTGTACCATACTGCAAACTGCCCATAAATAACATTTTTAAATACTTTTCTCCTGGAATTTGCATTCCTTTTTCAATGGTGCTATGGAGGTAATTGTGCTGGGCTGATGGCAAACAGTGCAGTGATCAATCAGCCTCTGAAGAAAGGGGATGTGTAAGAAAAAAACAATTTCTGACTGAAAGCTTTGCTGCAAAGGCAGAATTAAAAGAATGTAATTTGAATTCTGTCAAAATCCCAAGTTTTTGACAAGCTGGGTAAATGAGATTCTTACAGGTACACTGTCTAGTAAATCATGACAGAAGGGATGGAAGCTGCAGGGCTGCCTTGTAAGGACTTCCTTGTGAGTTCAGGAACGGGCTGAAATAGGAGCTGGAGCCCGTCAGGGCAGACTGGCAGCTTGCTGTAATTGAGACAGGATGTGCAGAGGATTTTAGTACAGGAAGGATACCTACTGGCTTTAAAACATATACGATATTTCTGTCCTTGGGCTAGAGTTTTGTGTCGTGGCACCATAATTTTACCCTCTGGGCACAACAATCTCTGAAACAAAAAGAAAGTATATCTGATGAAAGCAGGATTGGTTTGTACTGATTCTTATAGGGATTTACAACCATGGAAACAGATGTTCCAAGAGTCATTTACAGATTGTTTAAAAAAATCACACAAGGCTGTTCACAACAACAAGATGGCTTCAAAAGCTTTGCAAAAGTAGATTGCCAATCTATCACCAAATAATTTTCAGAAATTCCTCTTAGATGTGATTATATATGAAGTAGAAAAGAGTTCACAGTCTCTCAGTGTAAGGACTTTGTGTTATGGGTTTTTTTGCTCTAAGAAATGAAATAACAAACCCCAAAAGAAACACACCATTTAGTCTTTGTCCAATAGGTGAATTGGTACATAGGAAGTCAGTTACTCTAGAATGAGTAAGTATTCATTTCTGCTTCAAAATATGGTTTGGACACAAGTTTATGTCTGTCCTTCATGCAATCTACTGATGTATATTTGCCCCCCAAAAAGTTTTGACTAGAAACAGATAAGCATCAAGATGAGTCATTCTAACCTTACCAACATTTCTGCTCACAATACAAATTCAGAGAATTATGTGCACATGCAACTGCTCTCTGTGAGGCTGATATGGACAGGAACATCACAGAGGATGTTGCCTGTACTTCCTCTTTCACGTACCATGCAAATACAGCCAGCCCACAGACAGACATGCACAGGACTTGGGTTAATTCTTGAAATAGAACATCAAAATGTTTATAAAAATTGAGCTTAGACAAAAAATTGGAACAGAGTTAACATGAACAAAAAAAAATATTTCTTTTTTTACTATCTAGTTCTAAATAGCAAAAATAATTGTGGAAAAAAGTATCAATTAGGAGCTGGCCTTGCTGTTTCTGTCAAGACAAGCTTCTGCCGTCACATATGGGAGCAGAAAAACTATTGAGGTCAAGGTCCTCACTGAATTTTAGTCTTTGCTCTAATGAATTCCCCAGATGGTTTCATACTAAATTAGGACACCATGTTTAAAATGTTATGATTCCTTTAAAGGAAACTGTAATACTCAAGAGATATTGATGATAAAAGTATGGAACAGACTGGAAAAAGACAATGTTTTAGCCATATTTTTAGCCATAATCTATCCTAATCTAATGGGCTCTTTGTAGCAAGTCTGGCCTGTTGTGGCTACTGTTAACTGTGGTTATGCACTTCAGACTGGATCTTGAGAAAATTAAACAAAACATTTTATTTTTATACCATTTCCTTTTATTTCTTTTAAAAGTCACTATGCAACACTAGAACATATTTCATTATGTGATAACTATCAAAGTCTTCTTTGTAACGACTACCCAAAGTTCCCTCTAAAGTCCATTTTTAGGTATTGTGTTTTCTACAGAAATCTTGTGATTGTTCTATTAATAAGACATGTAACTGTTTGCACTAACAAAATTAAATTTAGAGTGCCACATCTTTCCTTAGAATTATTGTGGTATAGATCAAAAATACCTCTGTCAATAGTGCTTTCCTTTCTTAAAATGTATATTCTTCAGTCAGGAATTTCTTGTTCATACTGCATCCTATTTGGGATCTAATACTCTGAGGGTCTGCTCCAGATGGGGCATTTCAGTTTTGCCATAAACTGTAGAATAAGAGAACACTGAAACTGCATTTCCTTTCGGCTTTGTGTAGTGTGCAACCCTCCCTAGAAAGTAGCTCTAAACTCTGCACACATCTGAGCAGGTAATGAAGGTGATGTTTCTGCAAAATACAGAGGTTCTGTGCAAGCAGGCACATGTTTCTGTTTCACGCATGGAATATGCCTTAAACCAACTATTTCATTACATAATGCAAGTATATGTTTAGTGCTTGCAAGCTGCTGTTCATTGTTTTACACAATGTCTCACAGTGAGAAGTTATATTTGTGGACATCAGGGGAACAAAAGCAATTACAGGTTTTTAGTTCAGAAAACCTATCAGACTTTGTCTCTACTTTCCCTCTGATCCTTCCCCCAAAGGCCCAGTATTATGGCTGGAGATGCAATAAGAGTTTTTTACTCTGCATGTAAAAATACAGACATTTGTTATTCTGTGACAATTGCTATAAACAGATTTGCAGGTAATTTTTGAATCTGGTTTCATGTGGAAGTCCAAGGGGGCAATGGAACTAAATTGAACAAAAAGCATCAAAGAACAAAACAATTCATATATTTGGAAGCAGCCCCTTCTCTTAAAATGCCACCCTTTATTCACAGTCATCCCTCAGTTCCCCCTACTTGAAATTCCTCCTTGGAATGCACTTCTTTGGAGAGATCAGTAATCCTTTGTGATACCAAATGTATATGACTGACCACTATGTTGGTTTTGTTGTGTTTTCTTTTAAAACCCGAGAGTCAGTTTAAAAAGATCTGGAGTGAAAAAAACTGTGTTGGTCCCAATGGGCAGAGTTAAAGTGTAGGTCCAAAGTGCTTCAGCTTTTGGGTTTTGTTTGTTTGTTTGTTTGTTTGTTTTTTAAATGATGTGCTCTAAGTTTATTGAGAAATAACAGAAATACAATTAAAAAAAAAAAAAGAAAGAGAAAAAAGGAAAAAGGAACACGTTAAAATTTTACCAGCCTGAAACAAAACTCAGGTAACTTTTCTGGGAGAGTGCTTGCTCCAAAATGGCCAAGTTTGTACACAAGGTTTGTTTTCTGCTGGTTTGATTCTAACTGTACATTCTGTGAAGAAACAGGACTGTATTTAAGAAATAGTTTATTTCACCAGCCACTGCTCCTAATATAAATAAACAATCCACAAGGTTCCAGATATTGATTTACTACTTAGATTAGAAGTGCTAACATTATGCAATCCCTTTGCTGATATCGGGAATGAGGTGAGAAGCTGTTGACTCTTTCCAAGCTTGTGCTGAATCGTGGGTGAAAAACAGAGACTTCTTAGAGCTTGGCTTTGGTCTCTGCTCAACAAACCTTTCTCTCCTTTTTGACCTCTATGATAAGGATGGAAATTAGCATCAGTACAGAGTGATTTCAGTTCACCCTTGAGGTGTTACTAGTTGACCACAGATTTATTTTAAAAAAGAATGTTTGGAGGCTTTCAAAGAACTGGTTTAAATGTAAATATTTCTTAAGACAAAAGAGCAACTTCTACATCAGTAAATCATGCATAATTCAGGCATACCTGTAGCTGCAGGAAAGGTTTCCCATGGTGCTGTTTCTAAAGCCTCCACAGAACAAGGTATACTTGACTCTTCACCTGGACACCCTGTCTGTACGAAGTTTAATTTTAGGACTCATTATTCTAATGACAACGTGACAGGTTATACTTCTACCTTAGATTGCAATTAAGCAACGTTTGCTTCTAGCTTTGCTGAAATTACTAGTTTGAACTAGAGGTTCATCCTTCTGCAAAAGACAAAGCATTTTGTTGAGCATTCCTGACAATGCCACTGAACCTGCATGTCAGTCAGTGGTGCTTGGCCTGGAGACATGAGTGGGCAAACCCTGAAGGCATTGGCATTCTCTACTGAGCTTCTTGCTATGGCACAGCTTGTCCAGGGCCAAGAAGAGGTTGATGAGAAGGTCCATGGCTTGGTGAGGTCTTCAATAAGGAGGGCACAAAGGGAGAGGTGAGAGAAGAGTTGCGCTCAGCAGAAATGCACAACCTGGAGCTCTTGAAATCCATGTGGGAGCAAGAAATGCAGTCTGCAGTAGAGAGATGGAAGCTCCAACTTAAATTTATTGGAGGTCCTATGAAACTGCACCTGAAAAACGTGAGAGGGGTCAGCCTAGAAGAGAGATGAATGAGGTACAAGTGCAAAGAATCTGTGTTACAAATCTGTAAAACAAGGAGTGGTACAGAGACAGTTCAGAGAGAATAGTAATGGTTAATTAATGCAAAAGTCAAGGGACTTCACATGGAAATACCAGTTAGAAGGCACAGAACATACAGAAGTGATTTCCATGCAGCATGAAGTTACTGTGGAACTACATCAAGCTGTAGATGCTAGAAGCTTATATGGATTAAGAAAGCAATTGGATTTTTTTTCCATTTTCTATCAAGACCAGAAATAGGCTATTTCTAGCTCGAGGTCTCTGAGCTGCAAAGCCCTTATGTCCCCAGGAGTCAGCAGCCCCCATCAGAAACAGGACCGTGTTCTAGCTCGGGCATTGCTCCGACCCACTGTGGCCATTCCAGTGCTCCAGCTGGCTTAGGCCCCTAGCCCATGGTAAATCTAAGCTCACTTAATTCAGAACTTGAGACTGTAGGAAATATAAAATAGTTGGAACAAATTACAAGTAGTTTTTCTTACCCATTTAGTAAGAGAAAGATTTAGAAAACAGACTACCATGCCGGCGTTTTAGTTGAAAAAAAAAAATGTGGCAAGTTGGTTTGCCCAACCTTTCCTAAATATTTAGGAAGGTTAGATCAAAAAAGTATTTAGTCTGCACGAAGCAGATATGCCTTTGGGCATCTTGCACAATCCAGGCCCACTCATTAGTGATGATTTCACATTAAGCAAACCAACGGAGTTTGAAACAAATTAGAACAAAGTGAGAGCGTAACAGAGTGCCCCAAGTGCCACATAGTGCAGCCCACACAGTGATTCAGCTCGGCCTCCATCCGAGGAAGTGATGTGCTTCTGGCTTCTTTAGGAATGACAAGTACAAACACAACATTGACACTGCCCGTGTACTTGTTGCCAGAGTATTTTAGCCTCCTGAAAGGTGTTGTCTTTTATGGGCGCAAAGTCTTGTTACCAATTATAGCAATGGCTTGTTTGCTAATTTTGTTTTCTCACACTCTGTCCTAGTCCATATGGGGTGGGGGAGGATAGTGCTGGACTTCTGCTTGGCATAGACGGAGCATGGAATGTTTCCTCTCCCTTTACATGTTATTACGAAGTGGCGTTGTCAAAAGCAAGTTATTTTGTGCCAGATCTCTTCTGAAGAAGCCTCAGACTCCAAAACACGTAAAACCATCTGGCAAACCCTCGCATGAATCATGGGGATATTTGTAGCCTCTGGCTTTATGATCCGCACTGTGAGCAATCCCAGTCGCTCTCCTGGGCGCTGCTGCTGGCAGCCCTTCCTCCCCTTCCAAGGAGCGACCAGAGGGGCCTGCGGGACCCGGGCTGGTGGGCTGCGGTGTGTCAGGAGGCGGCGGAGCTGCGGTCCGGCCCTGCGGGTGTCTGTGCGGGGGGACAGGCTGGCGGGGCCTGCTGCGCTGCGCTGGGGGAGCCGCCAGCTCCGAGCGCCCTCGCAGGGACAGCAAAGCCCCTCAGCGGGACCCCCGCGCAGCTAGGGGACACCTGGGGACACCTGGGGACATCTTGGGGGCATCTCGGGGACAGCCCGGCCCGGGCGGCCCCCCCAGCACGGCCCGGCCCCCGCGACCCCCGCCCGGCCCGGCCCGGCCCCTTCGCCGCGTCACGGCGGGAGGATCGGGAGGAGCGGGAGGATTGGGTGGATTGGGTGGATTGGGTGGATTGGGTGGATTGGGTGGACTGGGAGGACTGGGCGGCTCTGGCGGCGAGCGGGGCTCGCTCCTCCCCCGCGCCCTCAGCCATTTTAGCAGCCGGTACCGCCGTGACCTGCGCCGGCAGCGCCGGGACCGGGCGCGGTGAGTGCGGGGCGGGAGGGGGTGGGATGGGACGGGGTGGGGTGGGGTAGGATGGGGCAGGGCAGGTGCTGCCCCTGCCCCTGGGCAGCATCCGAGGCGCGGCCGGGGCCCGGAGGTCTCCCCCGGCAAGGGGCGCTGCCCGGGTGGGGATGCGGGGCCGGGCCAGGCCCTGCCCGCGGCTCCCGGGGGATGTCCCGGGGGATGTCCCGGGGGGACACGGTGCTGGCGCCCAGAGGCCCCTGGAAGTGCCGAGGGGGTCGGGCCGGTGACCCCGGGGCTCCCACCGCTGTGCATCCCCCCCCATTGCCATTCCCGGCCGCTGTGCATCCCCCCATTCCCATCCCGAGCCCTCCCCGAGCCCCCGGCGGGATGCAGAGGAGGAGCTGGGCTCGGGAGATGGGCTGATGCTGATCAGGAGAGGCGATGGCACCGCTCAGCGCCTGCTTCTCTGGGCCACGTCACTACAGCACCTGTCAGGGCGAGAAACTGCCCGAGTGTGCCTCCTGTCCTGCACCTCTGTGATACATGTTGCTTTCTGGTGCTCCGGAACATCCACTTCGTGGGTTTTTGAAGCTTATTTGGGAAGGAGTACATGGGTAGTGCCTGGCTCGCCTGCCCTGGCTGCACAAACCCCTGCTGATCTAGTGCTGCTGTCTGCACAGTCCCTTAATGAAATAATTTTAGCATATAACTTTATGGCATGTCACTTTGGGGCAAGCAAAAATTAAATATGAAACAGTTATGTTAGGAAAAAGGAGTTACAGTATAAAATAGTTCAGTGAGGATGCTCAATAAATATAGGTGGAGGTTACAGAGAAATTTGGCGTTAATTAAGGATTCTTTCATATAAAGTGAATGGACAGCTGTAGTTCCTGATGGGGGTAAAAGATGATTGTGAGGATAAGGATAATGTCTGGCCTCACTTGGTTGCTCTTTTCTTCTTGGGCTGTTGCAGCATAAAAATAACAATATGACATGCATTGTCATGTACCATTGTAGACAAACTTGTGGTTGTGGCCTTGCCAGTTTCAAGGCCAAAAATTAGCAAGTAAAGCTACAGATGGGCCATAGAAACATGAAGGGGTTTTTTCTATAAGTTCTGTGTTTTGATTCTTTACAGTTTGGCATTTCAGACTAACTTCAATGATTAAAGACATGGATTTTTTTCTGGAAGATGTGAAAATCTTATGCTTTAAACAAATAAATCTCCAAACCAGTCTTTTCTCCCAAATAAGAGACAGCAAAGTTCCAGTTTCTGAAAAGATGTTTGATTTCATAAAAGTTGTTTTTGAAAATATTTAATGCATTTTTAACATAGATACAAAACATTTCTTTGTATCTACCAGTTCCCCTTCATTGTTGTCTTAAGCTACAGAACTGTATAAACTTGAAGCAGACAACGTGCCCCCAGGAACCCTGTTGTGGTAGGGTTTTCACAAGGTCTCCACTATTTGGGTGTTTGCATCTCATGCAAACTTTACTTATGTGTTACCTTTAACACTCTCTGGAACGTACACTGCGAGTCTGCTGATTGAATAATCCAACAGCAGCAGCAATGAATTTTCAGCATAATTAGGAGAGTTCAGCAGCTGACACGTCCTGTTATCGTAAGGATTACGCTCCAGCCCTGTTATAAAACTAGGGAAGCCACTCTTGAGCCAACCACTTCGGCAAGGCATTGGATGCAGATATACGCCAAGATACCTGTTAAGATGTATATCTAGTAAAATAGGTGCAGCCTGTTGCATGGTTTTAAATGCAGTTGATATTCAAAGTAAATACTAAACAGTAGCCTGAGCCAAGTAGACATGAAGTTAATGATAAACAGAGTTAGGTAGTTAACTTGACAAATGAATGAGGGCTTGTTTATAAGAAAGCCCTTCTGAATAAGGCATTACTTAAGCTAAAAAAGAATTGGAATTAATCATTAAGGTGAATCATTGTATACTCAGCTAAGCATGTGGTCACTGTGCTTCAGGACATTTGTTTTCTCAGGAGAGAAGGAAGTTGCATGGAAAGAGGAAAGCAATTTCCTGAGAAACCAAATCTGCAGTTTTGTTCTGTTTCTTCATAGTTTGGAATGCTACTGAGATGGTGCAATGACTCCCACCTGTTTTGTGGCAGGCATATCTCAAAAGCTGGCTGCACTGTTTGATTTTCCTGCGTTCTAGAGCAGCTGCAAAGTGACTGCTTTGGTGTTAATTTTTGTTCCAAAGTCACCTCTTCTTCTCCCTATGGGTTCATGTTTCCATTTGGAATAGACTAGCTGTACAGAAGGCAAAGCTTAAGTATTTTTCCTCTTCTTGTACAGCTATGCTTTACAGTGGATAGGAATTATTAGTACTTTACTGCTGCTTTTGTTTCCTTGGTTTTTTTGTTTGGGGGTAGGGGAGGGAAATTAGGATTGCCCATAATCTGCTGACACTCCTAGAAACTGTGTGTTTCTTCAAAATGTTGAATTCTGCAGACAGGCCCATACAAATGAAACATGAATGCAGCACCGGTGATTCCTTCTGTGGACACTCACTCAGAGTAATTTGTATTTCACTGAAAGTAAAACACTCTGGGAGTGGTGTGACAGGTTTCTGTAATGATTGTGGTGGCTGTGTGGAGCCTGACAGTGCCAAGGCCCTTTCTCAGACTGCTGTTCATGGTCCCAGTGGTGGATGGGAGGTCCTTGCCTCAGTCCTGGATATGCTGGAGCTGTGAGTTGTTTTTGCTTGTTTTAAATGGACATGAACTAAAAGATGCTGTATGGAAGAAGACTTGGCCAGTGGCCAGAGCTGCCTGGTAGCCGTGGCTGAAGGTACCTAGTGGGATCTGCATTGAGATCAACAAAAACAGTTGGACAGAAATTAAATAAACTGGTACATCTGCTTTCCTTGCCCCACTTCTTCGCAGGGCTATCAGTTCCTACCTAATAGATCATCTAAAGTGCACTCATAATCTAGATACAGCTTTGATCGTGTGCCAGGTGTGCATAACATTATTTGCCTGACCAAGCACGTGATACAGAGGGTAGGAATGAATGGTGGGGGTGGAAATTCCTCACGCTGTTGTTGTTGTTGCCCTAGATAGGAAGCCTCTCTGCTGTTGGGGTTACTGTGCTGCTGTTGACCTGTGCTGCCGTGGCCCAGAGTAACTTGAGTCAGGACTGAGATGGGGGCTGGTTTCAGCTTCATCTTCTTTTTCACTGTGAGGGTGGTGAGACACTGGAACAGTTTGCCCAGGGAGGCCGTGGATGTCCCACCCCTGGCAGTGTTCAAAGCTAGGTTGGATAAGGCTTTGAGCCAACCTTGTCTCCTGCCCATGGCAGGGGTGTTGGGACTAAGATGATCTTTGAGGTCCATTCCAGCCCTTAACTTTCTGTGATTCTGCAGCAGTTCGATATGGGGTGTGTTCAATATGGGTGTGAGGGGTGTTGTTAAAATTGGCTGGAGAGTTATTTATATGCCAAATATAGCAGTTAGTTATATCCCAAATATAGCAGAAAACTCAGAGGCATGTTGAGCCATTTTTCAGTAAGGAAATAAATAGCACAAGCAGTCTTGGGAAGTGGAGGAGCAGAACAAGCAAGGAAAGGTGATTGTGGGCATGGGACTGGGAGGGGTGGGAGTGTTTTTCTTGAGCCAACATGTTACCAATTGTCAGTTTGTATAATGGAGGATTTTTAAAGTTTGTGTATGTGAGTTGCTTAGGTTGGAAGTGAGGTTGGAGCTGCCGCTTCAAAAAGTCAGTGTGCATTTTATTTGCTTTGCTTTTGGATTAACAGCTCTGTAATGTGAAGGATGTGAGGAATTGTTTCCCTTTTTCTTTGCTTCAGATAGAACTAAGCACATAGCCTTACCACTGAAATCAAAGAGTACTTTTCACCTCAGTTAAAGTGGTTTTAAGGAATCCTAGATATTGAATTTTTTATTTATTTATTTAAATTTTTGCATGAGCTTTGTAGTCCAGTTATTACCAAATCAATGGATATTGTACATCTGGGAGTTTCTGGCCTTCAAGGTGAGATATTTTTATCTCCAAGGTAGAGATAAAGTGATCCACCAATTATCACAGATTTAAGAGTCTCGGATTTAAAGTGATCCAAGGTGGATTCTGGGTTATCACTTTAAATCCGAGACTCTTAAATCTGTTATACTTGAATACCACTGTTGTTCAGTGAGGACAAAACTAATGAACGAGGATTTCCTTCAGTGTGTATTGATGTCACTGTGGATTCCCTATAGTATGTTACTGCTTCATCAGTAGAGCATCTTTTTTACAAAGCATACTTGCAACTTGCTATTAGGCAATGCATTTAGATTTATTTTAAAGATCTTATTATGAATTCACTGGTCTGGCAGTGGCAGCTGTTAAGTGTCAAACCCCAGAACAGAATACCTGTATGCACATCTGTTTTACTTTAAACTGTGTGATGATGCTGCAGCTCATCTCGTGATTTTTGCTCATCACTTCCGTTACTGTGCAAGGAAAATACCCATATTTCCAAACACTGATGATAAGGAGTGTTTTATAGCATGGGTGTAAAATGGCAGTTAGAATAATAATGTATATATTGATTTAAAAAAAAAAATTAGGTATGCTTGAAAGCCTGTGAAATTAGAAACAAGTTAACATAGCAAGGACAGGCTTAAAATAGCACACTACATCCCAGTACTTGTTCTCTTACAATTTGTACTAATTAAATAGATGTTTAAATTATCATTTTAGTAACACTGAAATAGCATTCTGTTTCAACTCTCCTTACTAGAGAAAATAAGATTGTGAGCAATATCAAGACAGTTACATAAATGCTTGTGCTGAATTTCTTTTTAAAAACATTATTTAAACTTAAAATAAATGAATATTTTTAAAGTCATATGTTAATGACACATTTAGCCTACCCATTGTACTTTTGCTGGAGTAAATACATGGCCAACATATAAAAGTTTTCTTAATATCTAGCTAATGGTTATGCTTTGCAAAATTACTTGTTAGATCTGTACATCAGACCTGGGTTTAGTTTGGGGATTTTTTAAGCTATTTTACAATACAGTGCAACCCGTTTTACCATGCAAGTAATGTTAGCACAGCGTACTCTGGTCCTTGTTCCACTTAGCAATGTGCTTCTCCTAGCTGTGTAGCATTTTAAGTTTCAATTACACTTAATAAATGTGAGTTACATTCTGGGAGACACAGCAGTAGACTGAAGTAACATAACAGGATGGTTATTTTTTTCCCTAAATCACTGTTCTGCACATTATAAGCTACAAGGTATACATCCTGCACCGCACCTTCACTGAGGTTTTCCTCTGTATGTGCACTGACTCAGTTTCAGCAGTTTGGTATCTAGTTTATAAAGCTGCTTGTTTGTGCCGTGCAACTTCAGAGAAGTAACTTGAGTGCTAATAGCTCCTTTAGCACAGATTCTTACTGAATGCTGTGTTCCCATGGAACACCTGGTACTCAGGAGGGTACTGTGGGTGCAAGGCTGGACTGTCAGTAGGGCCCATGATGTGTGGTTTGACATCACTGGGGTTGGGCTTATTGGGGACTGAGAGCTTGAACACCTTAATTTCCGTGCTGACATTTTTGACCTTTAAACAATATGACTAAAGACAAATGTCAAGCATCTGTGTGCTGCTTCTTCTTTCATTATGTATTTCCTCCCATCCCCAAGTAGTTGTATTTTCAGCCTCTGCCCACTAGGCCCTTGGCGCTTCTGTAAGTGATGCATCCCATCCCTCATACACCACCTCCACTGCTCACTGTCAGAAATGGAGAGTAGCCCATAAAATAGCTGTAGAACTGTCCTCCTTGGTAATTGACCCCTAGGCCTTTTTTAGGGCCTTGCTTGCACAGATTCTGCTCAAGGAGAAGAAAAATATTAACTTAGAGAGGAACTGAAATAAGTATATGATACCACAGAGAGAAATTCTGTTCCATTTTGGTAGTCATAAGCGTGTTTGTTTTGTATTTTCCAGTTCAGTTTCTTGGAAAATAAATATAAAGCAAGTAAATGATTTCTGCAGAGCACAGGTGTGCCCTGAGGCACTTCTTTCAGAGTTACCAGCAAATCTTTACGTACCACAGTAAGAGCAGCCTTAACTCTTGTTTTAGGTTTGCTTTAACAGTCTGCTAGTGCAAGTGAATTTTTCTTACTATCCCTCAGTTGCACAAAGGCTTTCACAGACAGAAACGTTGCCATGCTCATATATCTGATGGCTTTTCCTCTGATTATTTTCCAACATGCCCTTGTCTTGCTGTGGAACCCAAAGGCCCTCAGCTTTGGAGGGACTGACTCTATGCCTGGCACAGGCAGGTCCCACCCACCACGAGCCTGCTGTAGGCATGGGGGAGAGCCTGGTGTTCTTCATTCCATCATCTCTGCTCTCCACAGCACCCACTGGACACAAATGTTGAGTCCCGTCCGTGCATTTTTTGTATTAGGTACTCTGCTGTAGCATAAGACCTATATTCTTGGTTCAGGATAAGATGTACTGGTGAATCTAAAACTAAAGCCAACCCTGTGCTGGTCTTTTAAAAGAAAGCTAAAAGTGTTCTATATTTCTGGAGAGTGAGCAGCTGAGTTACTCATTCTACATCCGCCTTGCCCAGCTCCATAGCAAGCTTCATATACCACAGAGTTTGCTAAAATAAGAACTTTCTCAAAATTTATTTATTATGTGTGTTTGTCCTCTAGGAGCCACCTGTACAACTTAAACCAAAAAGGACACTAAGATGTGTTTAGGGAAACACTAGACTGCCAATAATGAGTACTGTCAGTTCCTCACACTTGGTGAAATATGAAGAGCACTCACTGTCCTGTTAGGCAGGTACTCCAAAGTGTTTGGTCTAACTCTACAGTGGTGCAGGTCACCATTTTATTGCACGTGTTCATGGCAGGTGGCACACAGAGCAGGATGAGTCTTTGCATATTTAAATGTGTCCTGTTGAGTGTGCAGGGCTGAAAGAAGCTGGGTAAGGCTACACGGAGCCTGTGTTGTCCTTTCTGGGAAGAGGATGCAAGTATAGTGCTGAAAAAAAAAAAAAAGGCAAGCAAATTGATGTAACTGGTCGGATTTACTGAAACACTTCAGCTTGCCAAGCAATCCATCAGGTGCTGTGTTGTTCCCTCTCCAGTAGTCGTACATGCAATACTTTTTGAAATGATCATATTTAGTTTACCTGAAGTACATGATAAGGAGGATACACAGTGAGTCATTCTCATTAATGACTTTTTGTTTTGGAAGCCAGAGGAGTTGAGCAGCCTATGGAATGTTGCAACTTCAAATGTGCTGGTAAAGTGTGAGGATCTGGGAGCTGCTTATCATGACATGCTGAGTGTTGGCTCACAGCAAACCCCCAAAATTTTATGAATGAGGGCATTCGTTTCATAGCTTAAGCTGACAACTTGGCAGCCAGCTGCTGTTTCCTGTACCATACAGCCACTTTGGATTAGGAAGATTACTAACTCCTGACCTCCCACTAATAATAAATTATGCCTATTAAAGTAGTTTGGAACTTACAAAATTAATCTGCCGTAAAATTTTAATAAGTGGTTGGGAATGGGGGATTGGATGGTGAGTTTTGTTTGGGTGTTCTTCAGGGGGTTTTGGGTTGGTTGTTTTTTTTTTTGCTTTCAAGTAAGATAAAAGTAGGTTAGTTATGCTATAGCTTCTGGTTGCTTTTTCCCCTAATATGCTTCCATGGACACACTGAACTTGCAAAGGCTGGGGCAGCCACAAGTCTGTGGAGGCTGCTGGCCCGAGGGAACAGCCAAAGTGCAGCCCACCTGGGATCACCACAGTCCAGGGCTGGGCTGAGTTAGCTGCCATGACCCTAAACTTGAAGACTCATGCAGAGAACCAGCAGGCTTCTTGCAGTGTATTCACTTCTCTTTTGGAGCCTCTGTTACACTGAGGTCACATTTGTGTCAATTCCATAAAGTAGTTTGCTGAAGTTGTGTTGTACCTTAAAAACTGCTTCAAGTACTATCCTCTCTAGCCTCTTTTCTGTTCCTAGCATGGCACTTTTTGATAACAGCAAAATGAGGAGAAATGAAAACGAAAGAAGATATCCTGGTTTGTGATGTGTGTTGTCTTTTTGCACCAGAGGGAGAAGTAGGAAGGATAGAGTAGTTTCTGTCTGTCCATAATAGCTCATTATTTTGTCGTTTTGCACATTACTTTCCATGAAGACAGCTGTATGTACTGTTGATTCATACTGTGTATTTGCACAGGGTAATTTAATACTGAACTTGATAGCCTTGTTTTTGTGCCTTTGTTTGATAGAGGTGTTTAATTTTCATTATGAAAATGGATTATATGTTTATTTCATAAGCATGGAGATACTTTTATATTTTTATGAGTTCCTCTGTTTGAACAACTTGGTCAAAAGTGCTTCCATTATGAAATGTGTCGCCACAGGGAAGAGGAACAACTGGAAAGTGAAACTAAGCTTGCTGTGCTTAAATAAAAAGCAGGCTGAGAGCGTGGGAGCTGGAACAGGGATTGGAGCAAGGTTATGCCTTAGAAAACTGTGGAGAGCATCCTGCTTGTGTGAGTATTCTCCTTTTTGCCATTCTGGGATTGTCAGTTCTCCATCTGGCTGCTCGGTTTTTCTTGAATGTCTTTACCAGTCCCTATGCAGTGAGCATTGTGGCTCCATGGGTTTGGCTGAGGAAGAGTGTCATAAACAGCCTGGGAGTTTGTGTGACAGCTGAAGATAAAAAGTCGTTCCAACCTTGAGCTGAGTGCAGGTCATTTGAATACTCAAAGATGGTTTGATGAATGATAATCACATACACAGAATGGTCAGAAATAAGCATAAGCCTCTGTCCAGATCATGTTAGCACACCAGCTGTTCTCCTGCCTTTCTGATCCATGGTCTCTGCCCAAACACTGGCAAAGGTAAAGGGAGGATGTTCTTTTCCCTGAAAGGCCACAGTGGATAAGGTTTCAGTGTCTCTAAGGTAATTAATTGTTCCTCAGACAGAACAAACAGCTTAATAAATTTTTTATGTATTACCTCTTAGTTTATAACTTTACTTTCCTTATTTAGCTGGCAATGAAAAATATTTTTTGGGTTTTTTTGTAACTTGGGGAGCATTAAGTAGATTTATCTTTCAGAAAGGTAAGCTTTGAATACTGGGTTGCTGAAGCTTAAAAGTTGAGGCTGTTAAAAGCAGCTTTAACAAGGAATGCATTTTAAAGCTTTTTGTCAGGCACAGTGTTTGGCAGCATCTTATATGATTCAAACACCTGAAGGCACTGTGAACATAGTATTTACATGAAAATTGTAATTGGTAACATAACAAGTTTCCAGTGGTATCCCATTATCCCTAAAGTACAGCACCTGAACAGCCTGTACCACGTTGGCCAGAACAAGTGGTGTTTTGCAATTGCACTGATAACCAGCAGCTGACACAGGTCTTCTTACCAAGCCAGAAAAAGTTTGGGTTGATTGGTCTATTTAGAAATGTTTGTAACTTAAGAGTGCTTAGAATTTTCACTATTTAATGTTTTTCTTTTTTAGATTTTTCATTAGTTTACCAACCTACTTACCTAGACACATTTGAATTGCAGTTGTGTTCAAGACAAAGTGAGTTGTTTTTTGTGTGTGCTAGTGAGCAGTAAGATTGACAATAACTAGGGAGTGGGAACTTAAATAACCCTTACTCCAACCTTCCAACAGGGAACTTCATCCTCCCATCACTGTAATGATCAGTGGGGACTGTATATTTTTAAGTTGAATTAGAAATGTTTTCTGACAACATTCTGAGTATCACTGCATTTGTTCATAAACTAATTTTTTTTTATTATTACTAACCACAAATTTTTGTGATACAGAGTCTCATGCTAAGGATTTTTCTGTTCCTTTTTCAGAACAAAAAGTTCCTAAAAATAAGTTGAAAGAATGGTCAGCAGCATCAGTTTCCTTTTCAAGCTTCCTTCAAACTTTAAGTCCGAGCCCACTTTACTGTCTGTTTAGTCTAGTGCTGCACAAACAGTTTTTCTTCTGCAGTTGCTGCTGTGACTCCTGCCTTACTCATATTAAAAGTGATCTACTTACATAAATATAAGACACGCCGTCAGGCCCCTTCAGTCTTTGGTTTAGGCCATGAAGATTTTAACAAATTCCTTTCAGGCAGCTCCGAGGCTGTGCTGGTGCTCAGCTCGGCTGTGCTGGTGTGTTTACTGAGGGGTAGGGCATGCACACAGGTATGATCATGAGGATGTGGGTATGCAGCTCCTTAGCCAGAGTATGTGATCCTGTACAGGTTTGTCCTCTGCTGCTTTGCAAAAGCTGCTTGGATGTTTTGGACTTAGAGCATTGAATGCTTCTGCCTCTGAAACTGTACACCTTAAACACTTTTCTGTCTGGAAATAAGAAGTGCAGTAAATGTGCCTTCCTGTGAATTGGGGGTGGTGAAGTTCAACACCTCGCTGGTTAAAATTCTCAGAGGTAGTTTTTTCTCAGTATTTTTTTTTAAACTTTTTGAGGAATTGTGCTGGCTTCTACCTTGTTCTGCTGTCTTAGTATGAATGTTTATGTTCAGACTAATTTTGAACAAAATAGTGTTTAGAGCTGTTAAATCTAAAAACCTGAACGTGCACTTTGTCTTACAGGAGAAAATGTAGTAACATTTGTTTGGTCACCTCACTTCCTCTTTGAAGTGCAGATAAAATCAAAGAACTGTTATGATGTAGTAAGACTATCTTCCCTGGTAGAAAATGCCAAATAACATACCTTAAAGATACCTCAGTCTATCATAAAGCACATGAAAGTAGCAGAAAGCAAGTTCACTCACACCAAGTTTAAAGTCAAGTCAGCAAAAAGTTGCAGTATGAATTCCTGCCTTAGATAAGGTACTACCTGGGAATTCCACGTGTGGATCCAGAGAGGGTAGATACCTAAAAATCTGGGTGTGTTAGCTGGGAAGTGATGGGGTGGGTTCAGTATGAACCAAGCAATAGACTGTGCTGAAGTTTTACATTCAGGCTACAGTAAAATTCAGTTCCTTAAAGATACAAAACTTTTTCACTGGAAGATGCTGTGGTTGCACAACCCTCCGTGCTCCTAATGTTTATTGACCCTCAAAGGATTCTTATTGTGCAATGAAAATGAAAAGTAGAGATGACTCATGCTTGAAATCTCAGGGGCCACCATCTCAAATGACCATGGGTGGGAACAGTTTTCTTAAACTTGTATTTTTTTAAGTGCACACCCGGTCATCTGTATATAGAACATCTGCAAGGAGAGAATTCCTTCAAATTGCAAAAAGAGGGCATCATTTTTTTTTTCTTTCTTCGCTTAGTCACAAAAAAAAAAAAAGAACAAATCTGCATTTGAGTGTGGCCTCCTAAGAGAAAAGGGAAAGTGTATTTCCCAGTTCTGGTGCTCCCCTTGTTGAGTGTCCCCATAAAAACTTTAGAAAAATCTCTCCCAGCCCTCACTACACTTTCTGGTAGACAAAAGTCTGCTAATGTGGTACACAAGGAGGAACATTTACTCTCCCCCTTCCTTTTTTAACTGTGTAATTAATTTCACTACCTAAATTATGACCCGTGTCTGAGAACAAAGCAACCTAATGCCAAGGATGAGATATGATGGAGTTTCTGAAAAGCAATAATAGTAAATATAAAACTGGTGGCAGAATTTCTTGTCAAAGCTGAAAGCTGGAGAGGCAGTCAGGGTCTCTGAAGGAATACAGAATGGTGTTTAGAGTTCAGCCTGTTCAGTTGCACAACAGTGCCTGTTGACAAGGCATTTAAAGAGAAGTGCACGAGCAGGGTGACTGCAGGGAACAGAGAAGCTGCTGCCTGCACTGCCCTGCCTGGCTTGCCACAGAACACGGGCTAATGCTCCTGCTCGGGGCTCTCAGTGGAGGGTTAAGGAGGATTAGGATGATCCCTGTCATTACATTGCCTGCTTCCCTGCCAGACCCAACTTGAGCTCGTGCACTTTAACATTTGACTGTTTGAATTGCTCCTTTCACAGAAAGGCTAATGCAGAGCAAGGCTGCAAGATTTCAGGAAATTTATAAACAAAGGAAGTGGCTCTTGATGACTGGCTCGGCTGTGCTCATGTTTCTAAGCTATTCCCTAAGTCCTCTTGAAAAAAGAGTGGTTCAGTGTTTACTTTCTCCTAACTTTTGTTCTTACGTAGTAATAGTCATGTTACTATTTTGTTTTATATTGGAAAATGCCATTTTAATTTTGCGTCTTTCTAATGCGTCATCACAAGAGTACATAGAATTCCTCCTACATTGTGCTGCACAGATGTTTGGTAACACTCCAGATTCAGGGCCAGGAAATAAGTGTTAATATTTAATCTATGCAGCTAGGGTAATGTCATTAATGAGTTTTTTGGCATGTTGAGTAAAATAGCATTAACATTTGTCCAACCCTAATACTATGACTTGATCGGAGTCTGAACTTGAATGCATGCACTCCAGGAATCAGTGAAGCAGCTGTGTCCAACTGGCATGAGCATAAATATACTGTCTCTGCATAGATTTGGAAAAACATTTACCCCATGAGATTATTTCCTCCATCTTCATTTGCAAAACAAAAAGCACCTGATGTCCTAATTTCCTTACATTGTCAAAGGCTGTTGTTGGTATGACTATCATAAACATAAGAGGGGAGATGAGCACCCTAATTCTTAAACAATCTGTTGTCAATGCATATGTTCCTAATGCTACCAGTATCTGAAAACAGATAAAAATGGATGTCAACAGGCCCAGGGAAGCACCTGGCAATTAGAAGCAAAACATTAGTTAGAAAGTGTGAATGTAACTTGTATCTGCAATACCCCTTATCACATACCCAGAAATACTGCAGAAATGGGAATATATATATCGGAATATATATATATCTGAAGACTGTAAAACACTGTATGTCAATTATTTACTTTCACTGTGCCCTGAAAATGCAGGGAAAACTGAGTTCTTTTCTGTGATTAAAACAGCTCCTGGGAAGAAACTAGGTTCAAGTAAATGCTTGAATAAAAAAACGCTGGACTGTCTTTTTCTTGGCCTGTAATAAGTATCTTCAGTCCCATTTTCAAGTTAGAATCACCCTTAAAAATGAAAATTTTAAATGTGATCTTGTTATAAAAAATAAATGCTGTTTTGTAATTGCATATTATGCTACAGACTGCACCAATAGTCCACAATACAGACCTAGCCTTAATAGTCTGGATGTTCAGGACTCTTTTTTAATTTTTCTTTTTTTATTTAACCTGATTCCCTTGTAATCCATAAATATAAGGAGGGGAATTATCTCCAGTGTGTAGTCTCAAACTGATGCAGTATAGATAAATGCAAAGAGCTTCTGTTGTAATACACTCCAGAACAATAGGTGCAATAATAGGCTTTGGAATTTATCCAAAGTTGTCTAAAATAGGAGAATGTTTTCAAAAAGCTTTAACTCACCCAGTCTGTACTCAAAGGAGGCATGACTTGCATGAGGGGAAGCAAGTGACAAACCTGTGTTTGTAATGTATGGAACTGGTTTTAGTATAAATTGTGTGTATGGGCAGATTATTTCTCTCAGGGGATCAGATTTCTCCAGGACGGTGCTTGCAGGCAAGAAAAACCTTACGGAGGATGAGGCCAATAGGGCTTTATATTTGTAGGTCTTACACTGATTTTATCTTCCTCACTGTATAATTCAGCAATCAGGAGAGGCTACTGTTGTATTTTTTGTGAAGCTGCAGAGAATCAGAAATTAAAAGATGATGATAACTTAAATCTCACTGGGTGGATTGTCAGTGTTAAGTCAGACCTTTCCACTGCAGAAGAGCTGTGTAGGTGAACACAGAAGCCTCCAGTGTGTGTATGACAGACGGGAAGGTTATCAGTTCTCATTTGGCTGTTTACAAAGCTTCTGCTGGAGACTTCCATGGCCACACGTCCTCTAAAATTTGTCCTTGGTCATGCTGCTTATCTTTTTGTGCCCTTGTTTTTAAAAAGTGGAGTGGAAACAGAACACTTAACTCTGCTGTTGAAACATCAGAGTGAGAGAAACTTTTGCCATAATGCCTGATGAGATTTGTGTGGATGTGGAGCTGGGGATTGCCCCGCTCTGTCCTTGTGAGACCCACCCGCAGTGAGGGGGACCTGGAATATCGGATGGAGCAAGTCCAGGGGACGCCTCCAGGTTGGTCCTGTGGAGACAGGCGGAGGATGCTGGGGCTGTGCAGGCTGGAGGAGGAAAGGCGTGCAGACCTCAGAGCAGCTTCCAGTGTCCAAAGGGGCCTGTGGGGAATCCACAGGGGGATTCTCCAGCAGGAACTGTACTGACAGAGCAAGGGGGAATGGGTACAGACTGAAGGGGGAAATGTAGGTTAGATATTAGCAAGAAATTTTTCACCATGAGGGTGGTGGGACACGGGCACAGGTGGCCCAGAGAAGCTGTGGGTGGCCCACCCTGGAGGTGTTCATGGCCAGGCTGGGTAAGGCCAGGAGCAAGGAGGTCTGTTGGGAGGTGTCCCTGCCCTTGGCATGGCGTGGATCTGGGTGATCTTTGAAGTCTATTCTACCCACTACCATTCTGGGGGGCTGTGGTTCCATGGCTGTGAGCAGAGCACAGGAGGGGCCTCAGGGGCATGTTCTGGAGAGAGTTTAATATTGGAGGCAAAATTAACAGGTGAGTCCAGAGGAAGAGCTTTCCCACTTCAGCATGGTCACAATGGACAGCTTTCCCCTGTGGAATCTTGCCTGGGCTTTAGCAATTTCTTCCTTTGGGGCACGCAAACAGCTCTTACCCTTTCACCAAATATTTGCTTGCCCTTGTGTTCTGGATTAGGAGAGAGTTTCACACCAGGCTGTTAGATAATTGAAAAATACTGGGTCAGCGTGGCTGGGCTGGCTCCATTACACTACTCACTGCAGCAACAGGTGTTTGACTCTTACAAATTAATTTATTTGTTTTTCTGATTGACATTAAGTGCATGTGTTCTGAGGCAGTAAATAGAAGCAGTGACTATAAAGGACAACAATAATAATTTTCTTGAAACAAAAAATAAGTTTAATCTTTGTTCATAGCTAAGTAAAATGTGTTAACTCCTTTTTAAATGGTACTAAGAGAAACATAATTTCCTAACACTACTTGTGCTTTTGCTATCTCAAATAGAATGTATGTATTGAAACAGGGAGCATCAACCTGCATCTGAATCCACTACAGCTGAATTTCCCCCCTCCTTGTTTTTGGGACATTGGTACCAGTATTTACACTGGACAGGCATAGTGAGAGCTCTCAGCCTCTGAGCTGCTCTTGTCCTGCCAGAGCACAGAAGTCCTTCTGGAACGTGGTTAGGTTCTCTCTGGAGTTTTCACTGCCCTCAGTGATGTACCAAATGCGCAAGAGGAAGATTTGTAGAAATCTGCCAGTGAGAAAGTAAGAAAAATTGGACGTCATGAACCTTTTTTCTACCAAGAGTAACTTGCACTAACAGTGATAGAGTTTGTGTTCATGAGAACACTGATGTTACGTAAAAACTGATTAATTTCCTTTAGGCTTTTTTCTTTCAGTCTTTCTAACTCAAATAGAATTGTAATTAACCACAAGATACTTCTCTTACTGAAATTTAATCACAGTCTTCTAAACTGCAGATATGTTCTGTCATTCTTGTGTGTGCCAGGTGTAAATCTGGAAAATCAAAACTTGTAGAGAGCCTGACGGTATGCACTCGTTTGTTTATTGTGCTTAAGTGTGCTGTGCTGCATCTCCCTGGCAATGTGGTATTTCTCAGTCTTCCTGTAATTTCTTTTTGAAATCCCAGCCTTTTTCAGTCCTAGTACTGGAACAAGTTCAGGATGACTAGATACTGATTAAGTTCCCTTCCAAAAACTAACTAATAACTCACATACTTTTTTAGGTCAACTCAAAATTTTACTTTTTTTTACTGTGTAAAACCACTTTTCCACTTAAAAATTCTGAATGCTTGCTGTGGTTTCCAAAATGTTTAGATCTGCCTGAATGCTAGTGAAGTTCCAGAAACAGTTGTTACTTATTCTTACTGGGTTGTTTTGGAAGATTTCAGAACTTCCTGAATGGAGTCAACCCCGAGTATTTATGATAAAGCCAGAATTGTGTCTCCATTTGAAGTTGGCAAGAGCTCCATTGCAGAGGAACCAGACTTCCTCTGGTGTTGTTTTTCAACTAAAAACAACCTGCTTTGCAGATTACAGTTTTCTTCACAAACTAGAACTCTGCCTTTTTCCTGTCCAATGTCATCTTTGTTACTAGATGACTTTCCTAACACAGTGTTGGAAATAGACAGAAAAAGAAGTTGTGTTTTCTTCTAATCATGCTGTTACATAGTAAGTTGGATCCCTGGCAAGCTTTTTAACACCAGAGGAAGGACAATTAACACTGTTGTTCATATACTTTCTATAATAAACCTTTACAGTGTTTTGGGATCAGGCTAAGTCAGTAGAAAATATTACATATTCTAAATATTCTAGTATTAAATAACAGTTCTGGTTTGATACTGTGACATTTTTCATGATTACTAAATTGTCGTTTATTTGTAAAGAATGAGGAAGTTTACTGAGAGAATAACTGTTATATTTTAGTAATATGTAGTTGTCTTGCCTTGAGGGTATCCTTGATGGTGCATTGATGTGAACATCACATCTCATCTTTTCTTCTAAAGTCTAATTAAGCTTAGGAGATTAAAAGCATAAGGAGTAACTTGAATAGCTAGGTTTGGCTTCTAACCAAATAGAATCGCAAGTTTTGCAAGTTGAATATGTCAAACTGTTATGCAGTATATTTAAAATATGATAAATATTTATTTAGCATGAGTTTGGGATGGTCCTGTAATGGATCAAAATCTTATACAACCACAGGCAAGTGCCAGTAACACTAAAAACATTCTAGCACCTCTCTTTACTTCATATTTCAAGAGAAAATGTTTGTAGGAGAATTTTGCAAGGGACATTTAACTCAGCTTCAGTCTGTAAACCTGAGCGACTGAAATCTTAGACTTACAGGGAAAGCTATTAAAATACAACTAGATTAAATATCAGTAAAGCTTTCTGTATGTAAAACCCAGCAGTCCAAGAGAATGATCATGCAGTAGACTTTTTGGAGCCTTGTCTCTGAGTTCCACACAGCCATCTTTTATTGCACTGGTCATGGGAGCAGGGAGGCCCTGCTGGCTGCATAACCATGCTTTTGTTCTGGGAGCTCCCCTCTTGCCTCAGCACCCAAAATCTCCTTCACGTGCCTTACGACTCTCTCGGGCAGTGTGTGCTGTGGGCAGTCCTGAGTTCGTGTTTCTACTGAGACTCATCTGTCCAGGATGATAAAGGTCGTCTTGTTTCTGCCATGAGACAGAAGAATGGACCACATGGAATATGAAAGTCTCTTTCTTGTCTGTCTTTTTAAATTAAATTACATTTAGCTTCTGTTCATAACTTTATTCAGAACGTGTTTAAACTGGGGGGTGGAGGGGAAAGGGGTAGTGTCCCATATTAATTCCACTCCCTTTGGGGTACCTTGGTCTCTATCTATACATTAAATTTGGAAGCTTAATCTTTTCCAGTAATGCAGTTGCTCTCCTCTTGTACGGGTTGTGTTTGGAAACTTGTATGGGTCATGTTTGGAAATTCTAATGATTCCTCCTTTCTGCAAGGCAGAAAAATTCCCAACCTTTAACACATTCTTTTTTCCTGTTTTAATATAGATCTCATTGACACTGAAAAAACCTCAGTTGTCACTGTCAGATCCCTGGTAAGTACTTCTGTGTGTGTGTGTGTGTGTGTGAGGTTTTACATGAGTGTGTTCAAAGGAAAAAGCCAAGGTTGTCTTTTTAGGATTCACTGAGTTTTTCCAATTGATGTGTATTAAGAATTACAGCTGGTTTTTGTCAGGATAGAAATGTTTTAAATTATTACAAATACCTACAAGTTACATAAGTTTTTAGTTTTAATCATCACTTCCAAAAGTATTTCAAATTAGCTTGAAATTCCAAAATGAAAGAAATGCAGCCTGCCTCTTCTCCCTTCCTGAATTAGCCAGTTCCTGATTATTAGCCAGTAGTTTTTCACCAGTAGGATGACTTCTGGACAAGCTCCTACTCAGCCCAAGGAAGAGTGGTGGCACTATCTCATCATGATAAATAGTTTGCAGTAGTCAAACAATTCTGCTTTTTATCCAAGTCACTGTCCTAGTCATATGCTTTTTGTTGGAAGGTGAGGAGCAGTGAGAGCTCTCCATATTTTGATCTGTAGTGTTATGTCTAACCATGGGCATGCACTGACATTTCCTTACTGTGTCTTAGTGCCATGCCTGGATTCTGTTTGCAGTACGAGCTCAAGTGCTTTATTTGGAGCGCTGAATTAACTGGAATGAAAATATCGTACAAGATTTGTAATATAAACCAATAAACCTTCATTTTGGAGAACTGGAGCTTAGGGATGTAAAATGATCTCTCTTGTGCTGAGGGTGATGATGACAAGGCTACTCATGAATAAGCATGTCCGTTTTGAAAAAAATGTAGCATTCATTTTTTTAATAAAATGAAATATGCAGAATACTTTTTTCCAAACAAGTCTGAGCTTAGTTTAGCTTAGTTTAATTTATTATACTATCATTCAACAGTAATTTTGTCCTGATCTCTTAATCTTACATTACATTAAATGCTGTTGATATTGGCTACAACACAACTGCATATATTGGGATTCTTATTAAAAACCCCAACAACCTATTAACAGCTTTTTGTTAACGCTCTTAGCAGCAGTTGTCTTGTTTAACCTGAAATGTTAATTGTAGCCTCCCTCATCACCTGAGGGTGGCAAATATATTAATAAAGGTGTATTTTGAGGCGTGCCCACGTTCTTTTAATTCTTGATGAAGCCCTGAGAGTTTCCCTATTCTCATCCATTCTGTTTATCAGATTGTGTCCATGACAGCCTGGGGTTTGTGATAAGAGTCAGCATGACTGGCTGAGGTTCTGCCCTCTGGTCTGTGCACCTCTGCCTGTTGTTTTCCCTGCTGTGGCAGCGTGGGTGATATGTTAGCAGGCCACGTTTGTGTGCCAGCCAGATGAAGTTGGCAGCCTGTATCTCTTTATGTGCCAGTGCAGACTGGCCACAACTGTGGTTTGCTGTGATGCTTCTGTTTTTCTCTCACTCACCTTCAGTCTTTATTCAGGACCAGTTCTCCTTAATGAGGAAAGATTTCTGACATACAGACAAAATCTTGCCAAATTGTGCTTTTTTTTTTTTTTTAATTGACTTACATTGGTCAAATTTGATTCCATTTTCCATACCTGGAGTTTGAAATGCATATATTGAAGTAGTTTCTGAAGCTGGAAAAACAAATCTGCGTAATCCCTTTCCAAGAGCTGAAGAGTAAGAGATTAGGAAGGCAGTTGCTGAGGCCAAGTTAATAAAAATATTTCAATATTATTTGAAATATTATATAGTTTTTAGATTACAACATGTAGCCTTTTGAGGACTCTGTCAAGGTACATTGTAATATATTAATGTAAGATGATACAATATTTTGAAAAGCAGTCAAGCAATCTACTGTATCTTTTCTTTGGAGTACAAATATTTAGGGGAAAACAAACATTGACCTTTCCCATAATTACGCATTTGTGGCATTACTCAAGTACCTTAAGCACAATATTTTGATGTGAAGGACAGAATTAATCTCAACATCCCTGACCTATTCAGAGACAGTGGGGAAAAGTCTGTGATAAGTAAAGATCTGTGCATGCAAGAAGCACATATGGGAAAGATTCACACCGTCTTTCATCCCCGGAGCAGTACAGAGCTCTATTGTGCAGTGTACAGGCCTCTTAAATCGGTTTCTTCAGTCTGCTTTGTCTTGGTGCTTTTGAAGTGAACTCTTAGAAGGACTAAAACTAATTAACTGACTGTAATATTACTAATTTAATTATTTTTTTCTTTTTTTTTCCTGCTCTCTGCTTGGCTCTGGTCTTCACCCGCAGGCGTCCACTGCTGGCTCTCAAAGGTTACTAAATTTTAGCAGCTGCTGTGAATCAGAGCTCCCTAACCTTCACGTGCTGTTGCTTCTCCCTCCACCCCACTGCGCTGCTTTGCTCTTGTCTGCTTCAGAACTCCAGACCGGAGTTTCTCTTTTAAATACCCACAATGAAACTTAGGCTAGAAGTGTGTGCCATTCTCTTGCTGCCTGTGTACTTGTTAATCTCCTTGTACAGTATGGTTGTATTTATTCCCTGGTATTTTCTTACCAATGCTAAGAAGAAAAAGGCTATGGCCAAACGGTTAAAAGCTAAACCTGTCTCGGACAAACCTGGAAGCCCCTACCGCTCTGTCACTCATCTGGACTCACTAGCAAACATAAACATTCCTGGAGCAGACACCTTGGACAAGCTGTTTGACCATGCCTTAGCAAAGTTTGGGAAGAAGGACTGTCTTGGAACCAGAGAAGTACTGAGTGAAGAAAATGAAATGCAACCACATGGAAAAGTGTTCAAAAAGGTAAAACTTACAGTTCTGTATTTAATTCTGATTTGGTTTTGAGCTGCTTTGCATCTTGCCTCAATAATGCATGTGTCTTTAGAGATATTCTTCAGTCATCATCTTATAAACAATCCATTTTATGGTAGTTACAGAATAACAATACAGGAAGCACTATTCCACCTCAAGAGAAATGAAAACAGGTTTTTTTAATAAATGGCAGTGTGTACTCTTGTGCTGTTATGCACCAACTCATATAAGCTGGTAGAGCTGCACCAGCAGCTTCTTGTCATCAAAATTCATTTTTTTTCCTCACCAGTTAATTTTAGGAACTTACAGATGGTTATCCTATGAAGAAGTAAATGAGAAAATGACTCGGTTGGGGAATGGACTGACTGCCCTGGGACTAACCCCAAGGAGTACTGTTGTCATATTCTGTGAGACCCGAGCAGAATGGATGATTGTAGCACTAACCTGCTTCAAGTACAACTTCCCTCGTGAGTGCTCACCTTGCTTACTTCTAATGTGTTTTAGAACCATTTCTCCACACTGGTTTGGCTTTATTAAAGTATTTTGACTCTTCCAGTCTTGTCATTGAAGGTGTACGAATTTCATAAACTTCCTCTGCTGATGGTCTGGTTCTTACAAGTGCTCAGTCTATGTGTTCTGGAAATCCCTAAACTTAAGTTGCTCATACTTATGAGACTGCTTTTTATGATTTTATTGTAGTAATGTTCTAGATGTTAGAATGCCAGAACAGTACAGTTACTGTTCAGGGTTTTCTTTTAAATACTCTGAAGATGTCAGTAGTTCCATTTCTCCCCCCAAAATGTTTTTTGACTCTATCCTGACTTGAACATTCAAAACATGAAATGGTTATTAAAAGAGAGACCAATGGTAAACAAAATCATATGATAGTCTGTGGGTGTTCCGGTGACATTTGTAAGCTGCTCAAGTTCATTACTATTAGGTATGTTTTTTTCTATTTTATTTCTTTTTAATTTAAGCTGTCACAAATCTCTAATTGGTCTTAATTCATGCAGACTTGGTGAGGTGCAAAGGTTACTGTGCACCCACATGCCCAGTCTGCACACAGCATGCGTTGCTGCCTTGTGTTTCTGCTTGCACTGGGCTCTCTCTCTCGGTACCAGTAGTAGTTGCCTGGGTGAGGAGCAGCTCACACAGCAGAGTGTGCAGAGGCTGTTCAGGGGCAGTAATTACAGAATCACAGAATTTTCAGGGTTGGAAGGGACCTCTGGAGATCATTTAGTCCAAGCCCCTGCCAATGGAAGAAATTACTTTGCTCCTGAAGTAGAAGATGGTTAATTCAGTCTTGGATCCTCATGCTTTGAAAGGCACTAAGACATTACTCTTTTTGCCTCTTCTGCATGAACCCTATTTCACAGGAATATTAAATTCCTTTAACGGTCTTTGGAGGTTGCAGTTTGAGATAGCAGATGATACTAAAGGAAGGGGTTTTTCAATAGAGAGATGAAGGGAGGAGGTGAACTCCTTGGTGCCTGTGAGGCTCTTAATGACATCACTGTAGCCAGCTGGAGTTAAAAATAATCTAGCAGTGTGAAAAAGAGTCTGATTCCTTAGTCTGATTCTCTCCCTCACCCCCATCAATAATTTCATAGGAGTAAGGAGAGTAGGTGACAGTGTGGGAAGAGCTGCCTGTAGGTGCACCCTCTTAGTAAAGAAATGCTTCCTGTCCAACTGCCCTCCTCATTCCAGAGAGGTCTCTTGTGCCATAAAATTTCAGACATGGGAAAATTAAAAGCTGGTTTATTTCCAAATTAGAAAATTCCCAATTGAGCTAATACCATGCCCCCTTCCTGCAGTGCTTTCTAGGAAGCTAAAGCAGGAGCTTTTGCATGTGGTGTTACTTTAACCTTTCCCTCACATGCTCTGCTTGCCAGTTGTCACTCTGTACGCCACCCTGGGTGAAGAGGCAGTGACCTATGGTCTCAACGAGTGTGGAGCATCGTATCTGGTCACGAGTGTGGAACTTCTTGAGAGCAAACTTAAGGTAATTTAATATCAGCTTCAGCTGCTATAAGCAACCATATAATAATTTTACAGTACGGACAGTGCTAAAAATTTAATTTCTCTTCCACAGACTGCACTGCCACAAGTCTCCTGTCTGAAGCATATCATTTATGTGGACAAGAAGACTATCAATAAATCAGAATACCCTGAAAATGTGGAGATTCATAGTATGCAGACAGTCGAAGAGCTGGGAGCCAAACCAGAAAACTGTAAGTGAATCTCTTCACAGAGGACTAACCAAGCAGTGTTAGCAGTGCACTCAGACATGGGTTAAGAGGGGTGTGTAAGCAGAAATGCCCCCACCCATGCAGGTCTCCAGCAAAAGGCAGAGGCAGACTGCAGTTCATCCTCTGGCTCCCTTTAAAGAAACAAAACATTGGTTTAATTTCTCTTGTTTAAGTGTCAGATATGTCAGGATAAAACTTCAGTTTTAACTTCTAAACCACAACCGGAATAATTTAAGGCTCTGCCTTTATTTTAGGCAACAGATTAGAATCTGGTGCACTGTTTAATTTTCTGCTACCCTTACCTTTTATTCATTTTATTTTCACTACTTTTCCTAAGAAAAGAGGAGAAAGCACTGGAGCTTTTTCTTTTTTTTTTTTTTATTTTTTTTTCTTGCTGGCTTGAAAATGTCCATTTTCTTAACGAAGCTGTAGCTAAAAAGCACCTTGGGTGAGAGGAATAACCATTACATGCCTTGCTCTGTTGGGCAGCCAGGAGTGACTGTAAACATAAGGAAGGAAAACCCAACCCTGATGATGTTTTCCTTATATCAGCAGTCTGTGCTTAGCCTCATCTCCCCTCTCTTGAATAAAGAAGGAGATAAACTGGCAAAGGAGCTTTGGGAAGCACACATTCCTCACAGCTGCTTATCTCTGATCAGCCTGAGGTGCTGATAGAGACCAGCAGTGACCCTGAGGGGTGTTGTTTTCTTGGGTTTTGTCCCTAAAAAACCTCCTTCCTTGCAGATCCTGTGAAAGCCATGAAAGCTAGTGATTTTTATCCTAACGATGAATGTCAGGGGATTAAAACAAAAACCAAAAGTCAAGTGTTCTGAGCTTACTGCTTTCCACTGACCTGCAGCTTACCTGAGGAAAGGTTTTTTTTACCATTAAAAAAAACCAACAAACAAAAAATGGGGGAAAAAGATAAAAAAAGGAATCTTGGCTCTACAACTTTGGCTTTGAAAGACTGATTGACAGAAAAGCTGACTTGCAGCTTTTTGGGGTGTTGGTGTTTTGGGTTTTGTTTACTCAATCTGCTGTTTCTCTCCAATACTGTATTTCTTCCTTTTGCTACCCTTGACAAGCTTACTTGGTTTTCAAAAAGCTTCTTTCAAGAAACTTTCAGCCAGCTATAAGCCATAATGACAAAAGTATCACCCAGATTGTGTAGATGCCCAAATGTTCATAATTTCTTTCAAAATCAGCCTTCCCTCTCTTCCTCTTAAAAACAGACCCACTACTTTCTCCACCACTGACCATGCAGCAGCACAGTGTGCTTGCCTTGGATGGAGCACCTCTTTCACACTGATTACAGACATTTTCACATTGATTAATTACAGAGATAATGTAAAAAGTACATAAGAATTGATAACAGTTTTTCTCCTGCGTTTTGTAGCAAACATTCTGCCAAGTAGACCTGTTCCTACAGACTTGGCTTTAGTGATGTACACCAGTGGCTCTACTGGGAGACCCAAAGGAGTGATGATGATGCATAAGAACTTAATAGCTGGAATGACAGGACAGTGCGAGAGAATACCTGGCCTGGGGTAAGAAACACTTAGTTGTGTATGGAGAGGTAAATACCTCCAAAACTATGCAAATTTATTATAGAGTCTGCTGCTGACATCGTGTGTCATCAAGTTGGTTTATTTTATTGGGAGCCCACTACTCTAATTTATAAGAAACATGTCTTGTTTGTGAACTTCCCGTTTGAAAAGTACGCCCTTTTAGCTCTTTTCTCATATGCTGTTGCTACTTTATTATTACCCTTAACTCTAGGTCCCTGATGGATTTTTGCACTTTGACCATCAGAGGATGCCACTGGATAAGGAGATTCCTCATCTAGTCCAACCTGGGAATTTTTTGTAGATGTTTTCAGGCGGCTTGAGTCAGTTTAGGAAGGATGTCAGAGCCTACCACTTCCACTGACCTACAGGCACGGCTGATGCACCTGCTGCAGAATCTGCTCAAGTACAGGTCACTGAAGAACTGTGCACTGATCATAGTAAAGCCAACTGCAAATTCCCTCACCTGAATGTTTTGAGGAAACTTTTCATGAAAGTGGGTGCATCTGTCCCTGCATTCACAAAGGGCTCAGTAGCGGAAATGAGCTGTGTTGCTAAACTCCTCTGGTGAGAGGATACAAACCCAGCTCTGGCTGGGTCCTGAAAGCCTCAGTGCAGTGAGAGCTCTGAGTTTCTTGCTGAGAGGTCTCTGAGCAGTTATTTCCTGAAATAAGCCTCGGTACTTCAGTGATCAGCTCTCTTCCTAGCAGTATCTTAGAAGAAGATGGCTGACAGGGTTTTGTAAATCATCGGTCATTATTTTAAAATATAGTGATTTCATCCTTAATTTCGTAACTGGAACAAAATCTCCCACAAGGAAAGGAAATACCAGTGAAGCACTAAGGAACCTTTATATTTCCTAGAAAACAAGGCAAATCCTGTAATTCATACTGATTTCAATAAGGTCAGATTTCCCCACTTTGTTTATATACCGTGGTTGAAATCACATCCTTCTTGCGTGCACAAGAATAAGCCTTACTTGTGATCCAGGTCTGTCAAAAAGTAGTAACTGAGCACACAATAAAACTGTTAAATGGCATTTTCAGTCTGCTTGTGCCTCATGGTTAATTAGATGTCCCTTTCCTCTCCTAGACCCAAGGACACTTACATTGGTTATTTGCCCCTGGCCCATGTATTGGAACTGACAGCAGAAGTTTCCTGCATCACGTACGGCTGCAGGATTGGATATTCCTCTCCACTCACCCTGTCGGATCAGGTGAGGGGTCTCACTCTATCAGTTCTTTACCCAGTTATTGCAGATCTTCTATTTAGCCCTTTGCCTTTTGCCATTTGACAAATAAGATAAATAAGAGCAAATGAAGCCATAAAAGATGAGTCCGTATGTTTTGCTGGTTTAGAAATTTGCATCAGGCAAAACAAACTCCCCGAGGAAGATGGAGGAAAAAGCAACAATTAGAGGGAGGAAGTAAGAGAAAGATAAACAAAGTGAACTTGTAAAACAACCAGTATTTTGGTTGAAATAGTTATTAATCATTACTCTTTACATCATAATAGGAGAAAAATATGCAGGAACAGGGGAAGAGGTTTATACAAATTACATGTTCTTTTTTTTGGTCCCTCAGTTTTAAAGAGCTGTTTGGTTTTTTGCTTCGTAAATTGACATTCTTTTTCTTTATTCCAGTCAAGTAAAATTAAGAAGGGAAGCAAAGGAGACTGCACAGTACTTAAGCCTACACTGATGGCAGCTGTGCCTGTAAGTATGCAGAAGCAGATATGTTTCACAAAAAAATGGTGTTTTTCATGCTAGAAAAATCTACTTACTAACATGTTTTTCTCTTCACATGAAAGTAACTGTTACCTCTAGGAAAGAGCAGAATGTAGACATTCCTGTTGTCATTGGTTGAACAGAGGACTGATCATGCACATGAGCACAAGAGGCTGTACTAAAGCCAAGACCCTTTTTGATCCAAACCTCTAAATGTGTTTCGATACTTACAAGTGGTGTTTTACTGGGCTGCTGATACAACACAGCAAGTCTTGGACAGTCACAGGCTGGAACTGCTTTTTCCATAGGGACAGAACAGGGATAGGGGCAGTTGGCTGAGCCAGACGTAGCGGGTCACGCTGCATTGCCATAGTTTTTGGGGTGCTCAGTCTCAGCTGCTTCTCTTCAGGGTAACTCTGAGGCTGAGTCTCCCTTGCTGTTCTCAGGGGAAGCAGGCCAGGCTTGGCCTCCTCTTAGAAGAAAAAATTACCAGGAGACTGTAACTCTTATTGCTTTTGCAGCTTCTACTGCTCTTTGAGTGACCAGGCTCCTGCATTCCACAGGGTTGTGGTGCTGTCCAGAAAACCCACAAACGTTTGTGTCCTTCTAATGGAAAAACCTTCCTCATGTGTCCTGGAATCACATGTGCTGCTTTTCTGATCTTATCACATCTGTGGTTCATAAGACTGGTAGCACTAGCTGTTGCCACATGGTGGTGGTGAGTGAGGAGGAGGATTTGTTCTCATTTAAGAATAGCAAGTCTTGGTTGGATTTGGTTGTTCCCCATCTTAGAACAGCCAAGAGTTTTTAAATCAATTACTCACTTGCATTCTTTTGGTTTATGAAATACTAAGCATATACAGCAGCTTGGTCTCTTTCTTAATAACTAACAGTGATAATTAATATGTCTGCGAATTCCAGCCTTCTGGAAAATATCCATTTAAATTTATTTCATGGGGAGAAAGCACATAAATACTTCAAAACATTGTGCTCCAAAACAAACTTGAAGGAGCCAATCTTTAAACTTCTATTAAATACTTCACCAGTCTGAACACTATTTTAGGTTCTATGTATTTTAGTGATCATAGGGTTATTATTTTAATGGAAATTAATCTCTCATTTGTGACAGAATTGTGGTGAGTTTTTGTCAGATAACTAGAATTACTGCAACCACATTGCTTTGAAAGTTGAAAAACTCTCTTGGAAAAGGAAATGGTGAAATGAAATCTCTCAGTTCATTCCCTTGCACTTTCCAATTGCCATGGATAAAGTACAGCATCAGGACTCCTAAGCACGATACATCTTGCATGGAATACACCAACTTTTAGCAAAGAGATTTACCTAAACTTGAATTCAAAATTTTCTAGACCAGTTTGCCACAGTTTAAGTACAGGTTAAGGTGTAAATAGCACCAAGTTATGATGGTCTACAAATTGATTAAATGATTACAGATTGCACTTAAGCACTACCTAACCAATGGTACAAACATTTGCACTCTTACTGTCCAGATAATATGGGGGCTTATTTATAACATGGACTTTAATTTACACATGCTAGTCTACTCCAGGTGGTAATTTCCCTTCCTTTTTTAACACTTTGTAGGAAATAATGGACAGAATTTATAAAAATGTCATGAGTAAGGTTCAGGAGATGAACTATATTCAGAGAACTCTGTTCAAGATAGGCTATGACTACAAGTTGGAACAGATCAAGAGGGGATACGATGCACCTCTGTGTAACATGTAAGTAAATTCACAGTCCACGTGTACCCTTTGCCTTGGCATCTGTTAAGACAAGTCTCAAAGAGTGATCATCTGAGCTATCAGACAGTTCTTATCCAACATGCAGATATCATCTAATGACTAACTGAAGTAATCCAAGTTCTTACTGGAAACAGATATTTAATGGTAGGAATGACTAATCTTCCAAACAGCTGACTAGTTAGTTTTCATTGGATTGCAATTTTTTAGTAATAAAATTAGAATGTTTGTTTAGTTAAGCCACAGGAATTCTGCCTCATGAGAGGTAACGGGTTTGGATTAGCCCTGCTGTGCATTAGCAGATGTGAATAAGTTAATTTTTAAGGCGTTCCAGATAGGAAGGAAGGAAGAAGGTTTATAAAAGTGAGCTGCGTGAATGATTTTTAATGCTTCTTTCCTCCTTTCAAGATTATTGTTTAAAAAAGTAAAGGCCCTGCTGGGAGGGAATGTTCGTATGATGCTCTCTGGAGGAGCACCACTCTCACCTCAAACACAAAGATTCATGAACATCTGTTTTTGCTGTCCTGTTGGTCAAGGCTATGGACTAACAGAAACTTGTGGAGCTGGAACCATTACAGAAGGTAGTTAAAACACTTCTGGAAATACATAATTTAAGATACAGATATGCATGACGGTTTGGGGTTTCTTTTGTGAAGTCCAAATAGCTGTAGTTCTTAACTGCAATAAAGTAACTCGAGATAACCTCTGGCCTATTTATATTTCAAATAACAAAAAAATCTGTCTGTTGTTCTCTCCCAAAGTTGCTGATTACAGCACTGGCAGAGTTGGAGCTCCTCTTATTTGCTGTGAAATAAAACTGAGAGACTGGCAAGAAGGTGAGAGTATTGTTTTTGATGTCAGAGTAACCAATTTAGCCCCTGCCTAGCTCATTTCTTTGCCTATCTGCATAGCTAGGTATAGCATATGAAGTAATTGTTTATGTTTTTAACAGTCATCAATTAGCGTGCTTTAACTTCAAGCTGGTTTCAAAATACTTTCTTGGTGGTTATTTTTTATGTTAAAAATAATTGTGTGGGACTGTTGTTTTCAGGGGGCTATACTAATAAAGACAAGCCTAATCCTAGAGGAGAAATTGTCATTGGTGGACCTAATGTCTCAATGGGATACTTTAAAAATGAAGAGAAGACAACAGAAGAGTTTTCTGTGGACGAGAACGGGCAGAGATGGTTCTGTACAGGAGATATAGGGGAATTCCATCCCGATGGCTGTCTGCAGATCATAGGTGGGCCGCAGTTTTGGAGACCTTAATATATCACAAGATACTGACTAAACATAATTATAAGCATGCTATTAATGCTGTTGCTTTGCCGGGACCAGCCTACTTAAGGTTATTTGCTTGCAGAATCACAGTTTAAAACACCTGGTAATGTAGTAAGGGAAGCAATGCCATTTTCTGTGACATTATCACCATCTAGATTTAGCACATGGACTTTAAAGAACGAATGTAAGATTAACTTCTATATTAATTGCAAATCTTTAAAATGAGAGTCCTCATCACTTTGTTACAAGCTCTGTGACAGAAAGTGTAGTGCTATATGAACTTTTTAACAGAAATTTCTATAAAGTTGGCAGCTATTAGCTGCTTTAAAATTTTAGCAAGCTGCTTTAATTAACGTTTATTAAGAATCTGACATAGCATTGCACAAATCCATATATAATGGCTTTGGAAATGAGTCTGTGGAGATGCAAAAGTTTAAATGAAACAAGCATTTCTTTTTGCCTTCCCTTGACTCCTAGATCGTAAGAAGGACTTGGTAAAGCTCCAAGCAGGAGAATATGTATCTCTGGGCAAAGTAGAGGCAGCACTGAAGAACTGTTCATTGATCGACAATATCTGTGCTTATGCCAAAAGGTAAGAATGGTATTAATTTAAAAACTCTATTTAAACTGAGCAGGAAATACAGGCTCTGATCCACTTCTCCAATGCTATGCTATAGTTTTCCATGGTTTCCATTGAACAACTCCCTCCATCAGAATGCAGGCTACAGTGTCTGAAGTAGCACAGGTTCCCAGATTCCCTAAAAGCTGAAGAAATGCCCAGTTTTTCTTTTGGCATTTCACCTATCCAAATACACTCCAGTTCCATCCCAGCCCTTCCCATAACAGGTATCATTATATTGAGCATGTGTTTTGGCCTTCTGTCAGAATACCAGTGAAAAGTTAATCTGGACACTTTGCACCTAATCCACAGCCTTCAGTGAGTTTTGGAAATGGCCCTGGTCTCTCCCTCTCCTCAGCTGTACACGCTACACGAGGTGGAACTGCAGAGAACTGGCTCCACACCAGGTTTAGGGGGGAAGCTAAACTGAGATGTGTGAAATGTGCAAAGCCCCATTCCCATCAAACCAGCTTAGAATATCTTCCCGATAAGCCAGGAGTTGTGAAGGATTCTGTATGGGGTCGTAACTGCAGTTCAGAAAGCCCATGGCATCTGTGGCTCTAACATCAGGGAATTTATGCCCTGAAATGCAAGTCTTGACTGAGTCTTTTCTCCTTCCTTCCTTCTCTGGCCGTGCTGGGTAGTGACCAGTCCTACGTGATCAGTTTTGTGGTTCCCAATCAGAAGAGGCTGACAGCATTGGCTGAGCAGAAAGGCATCAGTGGCACCTGGGTGGATATTTGTAACAATCCCACGATGGAAGCAGAAATACTGCGAGAGATTAAAGAAGTGGCAAACAAGAGTAAGTAACACAGTGTGTGGTGCTGGCCAATCTCGTGGGGCTTACCCAGCAAAAACTGAGTTATCCTCACTAGCTGCTCCTCCTCCTTCCAGTGGATCTGCCAAAAAGTAGTAGTTTAATTGGAGGCAAAGACCACATGAAATTATTATGCCAGGAATTTTCATAATTTTTAGTCCTATTAATTACTTCATTGTTTGTGGGGTTTTTTAAATATCTGAATGCGTTTTCCAACTAAGTTCTAGAAACAGGTTGTTTGTAATACAGTTAAAATAAGGTCCAAAAGAGCTATCAATTTGGAAGAAAAATTAGAAGACATTTGCTGGTAAGGAAACTGGTTAAACAAGAGATTTCAAAGCTTTTTTTCCCTGTACTACTTTGTTCCTTACAGTTTTGAACAACCACAACCCTTGTGGTTATAATGGCTTAAAAACCTGGTATTTCTTGGTGTGGTACTGAATGATCAAAAGTCTTATCAATCCTTTATGGGGCAAAAAAAAATGAACAAAACAACTGGGGAAGGAAGTTTCTAAAGCATTTGGCACCTCATACAAGGAAGCAGTAAAAGCTGGATTTAAGCACAGGCTAAATACTGCCTCTCAAACTGTACAGAGGAGAATCTGCCTTTTGAAAACGAGAAAATAAGAATTAAGGGCATATTAAGTCTGTCCTTAAAAAAAAAATAATTTAATCTGTAGGTCTCAGGCTTGGGTTTAAACATTTTTAATTCATGTTTTTCTGTCACAAACTAGGCAAATTACTATTTTTATTAGCTTTGTGTTCTCAAACCGTTTGCTTACACATTCTTTGTACCTTCTAGATCATAATCTACTATTGAGGTACAACTAATTTATGTGAAACTTTTTTCCGAAACTATTTTAAAGAGGTCGTTGTCACTGCTAGTGGAACATAATGCACTGATCCCGGCTGAAGTGAGGGCGGCAGAAACGCTGCTGGGTCCCGCATCTGCTGCCCCCCAGAGGCTTTGCTGGAAATTCAGCTACCAGTCCATGTCCATGGGATCACAAGCAGGAGCTGACAGCCAACTCCATCGAGTACTGTGCACTCACAGCAGCTCCCTGCGCTGTTCCTGCTGCTCCTGCCCTTCCCCTGAAGCATCACCTGCCTCCTCCCTTGCTCCCCTCTCTGGCCTGTCGCTGGCTAAGGGAGAGAAGTAGCTTTGGTTGCAGTGAGACTCTGCACGTGCCAAGCTCCTGCTTCCAGCTCAAGGGAAAATAAGTGGTTAATGTAACAGAAATACAGAGAAGTCTCTCTGTTTTGAATTGTAAATAAACTCTTAGGAAGAAGGAGTTTGGGAAAGAAACATGCAACCATGGAAAATACAGAAGTACTTCATTATAATTTAAGTATGAAGCACATCCAACTAGTCGGAGTTAACCTAGTTATTCCTACATTCCTGTAACAAAGATGCAGCTCCAGATTTCTGTGTATGCTCTTGTGGCAGTAGTCTCAGAGCTTCAGGCTACACAGGTAGTTGTTTCAAGCTTTAGACTTTGCACTGTCACATCAAGTGGGCAAGCTACAAGTACAGTGTGTTATTAGAATATTTGCACACTGCCCAGCACTCAGCCTGTGGCCCTTCTGTAAGGTGACTTCACTAAGCGGGACACCATATTATACAAGCTACAGGATGCTCGTCCTACATTTTTAGGTAGCACAAATTAGTATTTCATTTGGCTTTGTAATCACAGTCATGGCTTTTCTTTTTTCTTGTCCCTGCAGTGAAATTAGAAAGGTTTGAAATCCCCATCAAAGTACGGCTAAGCCCTGAACCGTGGACCCCAGAGACTGGGCTGGTAACAGATGCCTTCAAGCTGAAAAGGAAAGAACTGAAAAACCATTACCTCAACGACATCGAAAGAATGTACGGAGGCAAATAACCAAGCTCTGCTGACCAGGCAGTTGTGCAGATGGTTCTTCTCATGCCTCAGTTTTGGATGTCTGTAGATATCACACATTCAAAAAACACACCAAATGGATGACTGTTTCTCTAACCTCTATCGAGTAAAACAGAATATCTTAGACTCCAAATTCTTAATTATTAGCAGATTAGACACTGATGGTCTTCATAGAGTTTCATGTGATAATCTCCAGTTTCGAGACAGACATCATTATGTGAAGCAGTATGACCAGGTAATTTTATTATTATTGTTTCTCTAGCATATTCAGACTGTTTGCAACTTCTGTTTAACTCATGCTGAAGTATGGTCTATGTTTCAAAGAGTTAAAAATAATGTGATTGTGGTGATTCCTCGGTCATAATAAGACACTCAGTGAAGGAGGAAAAAGGAGTATCTTAATGTCTACCCTTCTCCATTTAAAAACAAAAACAAGACAACAACATTAGTCAAGAACTTGCTAGAGATCATTAATAACACACTGCTTGAGAATGGATGGGTTCTTCTGCACATCAGTATCTTGATTATTTACAGTGCCTACAAAAGAATATAAAGTACACTTACTGAAATAAAGGTGAACTGAAAAGTTTTCTAAGAACAAGCTACATGAAATTTCATTCAAGAGCATCGAATTAACCATTTCAACTCCCAACTCATCAAACAGATTTTACTCACCACTGCATTTTAATTCAAGCAGAGCCTTGCACAGGGACACAGTGTAGAAGAAGACAAGGACTTGTGCTGCTACAGAAGGTACTGATGGGAAATCAGTGCCTGAAGGCAGAACTTGCATCTCGACAGGCAAACAGCAGTGGAACTGAGGGCAGTGATCTCTAAACAGCCTGGAAACTCAGAGGAGTTTTGGTGGGTTTTACCAAGGTGGTTGGTGGTTTTGTTTTCAAGGCACTGATCCTCCAGACCTTCCCACACACATGGGTAATGGTACAGGTCACCTGTACGGAATTTGGAGGATCAGCCTTAGATGTCTGTATTGGCTTTATGGAAAGGTATTTCCGTTCACCTTTTAACTATGGTAAGCATAACCAGAAACAAACAGTAGTTTCCCTGTCTAGTGTTGTTTTACTTACAGAAAAGTAGTTTGTGGCCAGGGAAGTTTTGTTTTATAAAACTTGTAAAAAGGGACAAATCACTCTTTACAGAAATTTGTTATAAAAATGTTCTCTTATTAACTGGAAGTCATAGATGTGAAAGAGTGGGAAGATATAATTTAATAATACTTCATCATTTTTTGTGCCGAATCCCGTACTGTGTCTTCTTTTGACTTGTAACTGAGCTCCTACATCCCTGCCAGTTCTTCACACTTGAACCATAAGTGCTGTAAAAAGTGGAGGCTCTTGATACTGTTCTATTTTGCACTTTCTTAATCATTTTATATATGTTGCTCACATTTTGTACAGCTGTGGCCCTCAACTGCTACATATTACAAATTCATTTGGAAGTATATATAGATTTCTATTCATAATATTTGTGTTGTGTATATGATGGTTAAAAAGAAAAACTATTTGGTATTGTCACTGTACAGAAAGTAAAAGATTTTGTACAGCGCTTCTTGAACACACGAGCTTGCAATTTCAGGGCAAGTTTTTCTTTCGTTGCATGTATGCGTATTTTTCTTTTTTCCAGTTAAAATGGACTTTGGCAAAAATAAATCATGGCTATATATTCTCCAGCTAAATAATCCATTCTCCTGGGGACCAACTTAAAACTTAACCATGCATAACTTTCTCTGCCTAGACCAGAACACTGCCAGCTTCCAAGAACCCTGAGGGGAAAGAAAATCTGGTGTATAAAGCTGACTGTTTCTAGTTGTGCATGGAACTACAAGAGTCACTAAAGGGAACAAGAAAATAGCTTTTCTAAATTTTTTTTTTTTAAAGACACATACAGTTGGTTTATGACAACAGGAAATACTTCCCATATCAGTAGCAACTTTTAAAATTACTCGGCCCTGGAGCCAGCTTACCAAGTTTTCCATGTTAAAAACTGGTCACTATTAAATAGCGTTCAGTCAGCCTGTTAGCATCACAAAAGTGAAGTACATATTAGAAAGATACTTGCACTTGAGTCTGTCAGCAGCTATAAGACTTTTTTTTTAAGCCATGAATGTATTTATATTAAATGTATTTTATCTTCTGTGTCTTGGTTGTCTGAGGATTGCTATTTCAAAACAAAATATATACATACACAATGTTAACATTTCAGAAGTGGAATACAACTTAAGTGGTTCAAAAGTTTGTGTTCTGGAAGATGTTTTTATATTGCACAAGTTGTCTCTAGTTACTGTTCTGTGCCTCACGTTCTGCCTGAAACTGAGCCTACCTTAGAAGGACTTCTCCAAAGAAGCAGCAGTGAGTACATGCTACAGATATTAAAAACAAAGCCTCCAGTGGGCCTAGTTTTTCTTTTTAAGGCATTAACTTAATGTGGATGTGCTGCAAAAGACAACTTGATACACCATCAGCTCTTCAAGCCTTTTTGGGGAAGGGGTTTACATCAGGCTGCCCTCAATCAAATATTTGGGTTATTTGCAAATAAAATAACCTGCAGTTTGGAAAGAACTTTATCCTTCGCTTTAATGACTCCTAAATCCATTTTTTGACACAGCTTGTAGAGAAGAAGCAGAGGACAAGCAAAAATGTGTAATTCCTGCCAGTAAAGACAAGGAACTGGGATGCAGATGAAGTGACAGTAAATTGCATTAAAACGATTATGTGTTAGTTACAGATGCTGTATCCTCTGCTGGGCTGAAAGGACATAGAACATGGGACTGAAGGGGGAGGCAGAAGCTCATGTACTACATGTGAAAGGTCCAGAATGCTCAAAGTAGCTGCAAGTTCTTCACAAAGGTTCAGAATTTAAAATTACCCTCCTAAGTCAAACAAGTCTAAAGAGAAACAAAATCCAGTTTGGGCATATCCCAGATTATATTTAGGCCTCCTGCCTCAAAAAACATGGAGTATCTAAAGACAGAGTATAACTACCGTAACAGTGGCACTAGAAAGCTTCATTTGTGAAGATTAGAGTTGAAGAGGTCTGAAGAGGAACAACACGTGACAAGAGATGATAAACCTTCAACTCCATGCAATGTTACCCTAATGAAGGCACAAAGAGCCTTTCCATTGCCATGGAAAGAGGGGGAACAGTATAAGTTTACACAGTCACATATTTATGATTTGACGTTTTAAAAGAAACACAGGACTTTAAAACAATTCCTTGCTAAGTACTGAACCAGTTGCCCAAGTTCTCTGACACTGAAAGTCTTTGGAGCCTCAGAGTCACTGAAGGTTAACCAAAGGCCTTGGGTGGGGGCTGGCAGAGGAGACTGGTGCCTGTAATAACACAGCTGTGGTGCTGCCTGGGACAGGTGTCATGAAAAGGCTTGCAAGGGGAAAAAAGCCTAAACATGGACAGGTTATTCCCTGAGGAGCAGGTGAGGTGCTCTTTGACCACCCAGTCCAAGTGCAGTGCCCATGGTAACACTTGGAGCGTGACAGGGTGCAGAGCTCTCTGCCTGCCAGCTGCACCATGGGCTGCACCGCAGTGCCCACCAAGCACTGCCAGGCTGTACAAGGAACAGAACACAAGCTGAGAACTTGGGCCACTCATTTTCAGTCAAACCCCTCACCCCTCCCAAAAATACCACATCCCACTATGGTTTCAAATAAATGTTGTATTCTAAGGATAAATTAGTGATGTTATGCAATTACATGCAAAACAAGAAATAAATTATGTGTTTGTTTTTTGTATATTGGGGTTTTTGTTTCTTGGCTCTGTTTGGCTTGGGGTTTTGTCTGTTTGTGGGGTTTTGGTTTGGTTTGTTGTTTTTTTTTTCTTTTACTGAGCCTGCCCAATGGCTCTATTTACATGAGAGCACATCAATTTCCCTTTTGGAGGCTAAAATTTACACACCTGGAAGCTTAAAAAATAACAAATCTGGTGCTGCTTTTGCCTAAGATGCAAGATGATTCATGAAATGCAATCAGTAAAACTTGCAGCCACTGCTTATGTGGAATTGTGAATAATGCACAGAGTAAAACTGTGAACTTGCTGGATTAATAAAAAACCCCAAACCTTCATATTTCCAGTTAACTCAGTGCTGCTGCAAAGTAGATTAGTAATTGCTTTTTAATATGATAGGATTGCATCAGCAACAGAGGAACAGGGCTGACTCTACTAAATGCACATTTGTACTTGGTCTATCATTTTCATACAATTTAATGAGTTCTGACAGAAATGGGATGATGTTTGCATTATTGCTTTGCTGCTGGGAGCTCTAATAGGTAGAATCTTTCTACGGCTTTATTGGGGAAAGACATATTTTGAAGAAAATCAAATCCATTCTATATTGACATAGAGTTTTAATGAAGCCAATTATTTGTCCAAATTATTGGACACATTTGACCAGTTATTTGGACAAATTTGGCAATTTGTCCAAAACTGTCTTTAGGTGGAAGCTTGTAGTCTTGACATTAGATTAGTTCTAATTAATTTAGACAAACATAACTCTGGGCACAGTGTCTGATCCTCACAGTCCTCACCTGTGCTTTAAAAGCAGTAACTTAAACTCCCCAAAAAAAACAAATGAACAACCCCCCCCCCCCAAAAAAAAAAAGAGCCAAACAAAAGAACCCCATAACTGAAACCACCGCATGAGCCACTGCATTTTTCCCTTGTTCTCCTTTCCTGAAACACCAATAACCTGGTTAATAACGAACACTCAGAGATGCCAGAGGTCACTACGTGCTTGCCACACGTGCTTACTCTGCATTTACCCTCACATGGCTCCTATTACAGAAGTTTGCCCACCACATTTATCTCCATTGCCTCTGAACATCCAGACCGTGAGCAGGAATACCCTTCACTTCAAGACACGACCTTGTATCATTAAAGATGTCATGTGGATTTTACTTTTTTAATACACAGATAAGGACTATGAGCACTTGGATTTGAACAGCACTTCTAACAGGTCTGTTGCAACTACAGCTTCAGGGAGTGAGTCCACATGTTGTTCCAGCACTTAGCAAAAGTCCCAGCCCTGGGAGGTGTTTCCGGGGTTTTTATTTGTTTTAAACAGTCAACCCAAACCTTTCCTGCTAGACATAGATCAGCCTGTTACTTATGGTGCTCCCGCAGGGAGTGAACACAAAGAATGGATCACTGTTCTCTAGAGCTGCCTGCCCTACTTTCTGTCTTTTAAGGTGAAGCAAACACAGTCTCTCCCGTTTCTATGAAATTTAATCGGGGTCATTAAACCAGGGCCCCTCCATACCCATGTTCAAAATACAACACCTGTCCCATCTCCCTGTACAGTTTATGGCAGTTACTTTCCAAAGCCTTTAACTTCACCACATCCCAGAACACAGGGTCCTCATAGACAATGGTGCAACCCTCACCTTGTGGCTTTTTTTTCCCTTGTTATTTTTAAAACCTGTCTTGGCTCTGAACATTTGCAGTAACACAAGAACAATATTGCTGTGAGGAGGGGAAATGCACAGGTGGTGACAGTGACTTCCCCACTACACCACAACCCAAGCTGAATTTCTAACAAGTCAGTCTGGAGCAGTTTTAACCTACGTACACCTCCCCCCCGCCCCCCAGCATTGACTGGCCAGCAGAACCCTTATTTTCAGAGAAAAGATGCCAAGAAAATTGTTCACACCAATAAAAACCATATTGTAATAAACTAAAACCTAGCACTGTGTGAAGAAATATCCATCAGACCCTGGGGTTTGGCTCTCTTGAGATTCAAATTGGATATTTAGCCCTTCTAACTGTAGCAAAACCCATGATCTGTTGTTGAAACTGCACTCTAAATGCTGGCGAGACTGTGAATCTGTAACAGGTGCAGCTGCCCTGTGCACCTCTACCCATAAGAACAGCTGAATTTAGAGTCACCACATGAACAGCAGGGCAAAATCTGAGGCCCTCAGAACATTCACAGAGTTTCAAAAAAACTTTAACTATGGGTACAGAACTTTGGGAGGGAAAAAATTTAAGAAAACTCATCTGTTTGTTGCATCATCAGGACCCTCTCCAGGACAGCCAGACTGGGAACCACACAGAGCCCGCCCTGTTCACATTCAGAGCTTTCCAGGCCTTTCTGCTTTTTAGCTGATTGCCAATTGTTTTAATGACTCCCATTAATTCTGCACCTGAGTGTGTGACCATCACAGCTGCTGCTGCTCAAGCACCTTTTCCTCCAACACTTACAATGCTCTTCTCTGCCCCGTGCCCTTCCTAAGCAAACCTGCTCTGGGAGCCTGCCCAGGTACCTTTGTTATTGACTGCTCAGCACCACTGACTGTCTGAGAGTGCCCAGGTGAGCCATCTGCTACAGGGTTATTACTCCAGACACACTTCTTCCCTGACAGGGCTCACAGTCAGCCAGTTCTGCAGTGCCCCAGCACCACACAGCAACAATCAGAACCTACAACACAAGTAGTAAAGATAAGAAAGCCACAAATTATTTCTTGCACTTTTAATATCACAAGAACAAGCTATGAAAACTTCTAATAATAATAAAAAAAAGAATATCAGGTAGGTGTTTTTGGTTGGTTTTCTTTTTTTAGTTTTTTAAAATTAATCTTACAAGAGGTCTTAAACAATTTGAAAAACTTACAAAATATATTCAAGTGTGGAAAGTTATTTTACTGGTAAAACAGCATTTCTTTATAATGTGCTTTTCTCCAGTTAGGGTAAGGACATGTAGGCATATCAGAACCATCAGAACAAACTATTCATACCATCAGAACAAATCCCTCTTCTCCATTCCAAGGAACAGCACAGGTATTTCAAATCAATTTAACTGGTATACCAAAGAACAAAGCAACATAAAAGCAGTGACTGATAAAAACAATACAGGGAATATACACAAAAAAACCCATCAGGTGTTCAGTTGCCACAGTTCTGTATGTGGAAGTGCTTGGCTCTTCAGCTGGCTTTGATTCATTCACCAGTTGTACATGAGTAACTTGATAGCAAACAAAAAAATGGGAGCATAAACTCCAGGGTTTGGAGCATAAACACACTCATTTTATAGCTATCCATTGTAAATTTTGGGTAGCAGAGTCAGCAATGGGGAACACTAAACCAACTGAATGGTTTTATAGCGAATGAGATAAAAGAATTTTTGTGTTCTCTTCTGCTAATTTCAGCACAGAAGCAGCATAGAACTAGTATGAAAGAGATTTTTTTGTTTGTGCCATTAGTTACTCAGTTGTAAAGCCACTGATTGACTGTAATAGCTCCATTATCACCTAGTATATAATAAATAAAAATATTTTGCAAACCAGCATTTTCAGTTATAAAGAACAAGAGCTAATTATGGTAGTACTGAATCACCCCAAGTGATCCTCATTCAAGATGATGGGAATAGGCAGGAGTAACTGGCACTTCTCCCTAGCCTGAAGCAATTGTGTTCCAATAAATTTATCTACAAAACCCCTGGGTATGCATACCAAGTCCCATGCCAGCCCCAGATCTCACTAAGAGTTTAAACTGGGTTTGTCCAGCTAGGCCAGTTAGTTACCTTCTTATGTCATGTTCCAGGTAGTGGTGGTGGTTTTTGTTTTGTTTGGTCAGTTTTTAGTATTAACTGCAGGAGTCAGATTTAAAAGCAGCTTGCATTTGAATAGCATGAAAATGATAATAATTGAGAGTAACATCTGGTTGAAACATTGCCTCATATATTCTACATCTCCCAGTCTGCCTAGAAAAAGCTTAAAAATTACCATACAAATTCAAACTTGGATAAAAATACCCAAAAAGTATTTATTCACAGGACAAGCTTATCAGGTACTGATATAAGTGTGTGTTCTGGTAACGGCCTTCAAATTCCAACAAGCCAATGCTACAGTTGCACCCAGTACTACATTTTAAAAGGCAAAACCTGTTTTGTGTTTGCAAAGCAGATCTGTAACACCACTTACACAATCAACAGCAAATTAAACAGCCAGTAGAGTACACCACATCAGTGCCACAGTTCAACAATGCTGTACCAGTTACAGGCAGGTTGAGGGTTACACTTTCTTCTCAAACTTGTATAGGAAATACAAATATATGAACATCGCATATTCTCTTAAGAACAAACAGTAATTAAATAGAGTGATCCTTTCTTCACTACATACAGAAATAACAATGTATTTACAATATTTACAGTTTTCAAAAATTCTGTTCCTGCACTCTTCTGCAGGAATTCAAATTCTTTAGCCTGAAAAATAGGTACACAATAATTCTGACCATAAACAGCCTCTGAACAGACACAAGTTACTAATTCTAACTTACTGGTGTAAAGACTAGAGGGCCTGAAAAGGAAATAAAGCCCCCATTTCACCTAAACATTCCATTATTTGTGGGATTATATCACAAACTACAGATCTTTAAGTTGTTTACATAAGTGAGATATTGCTCATTTTCACAGTTTTCTCGATTTAAGCCATAGAACCAGTGAGCTGCAGCTGTAATGGCTTTCAGACTGCTGTTGTCATTGAAACATGGGCTATGAGGAGAGTTACAAGCTCCCCTCTTGTATTTTCAGTTACAAGCAAGTGCTCACAGATACAGCTACATTTTGGGGTGGTTTGGTTTGGTTTGATTGGTTTTTTTCCCACTAAGCTTAAAATAGAAATGGGCCAGTTTGAAACAAATCTGCTGATACTCAGATTTACTCAAGTAATTCCCAAGTTAAGAGGGACACTCTTAACCTGCAGTCTTGAAAACTATTTTAAAGCAGCTGAAAGCTTTAAACTGCAAATTTAAAGCAAGACACACAAAATGCCCCAGAATCAATAATTAAAGGCCATGTTTACAAAGAACATGAAAAATACAGTAAAAACCTGCATGAGAGGAAGATCATTTTTGTGGTGTAGAGCTACTGTTCCGAAAATAATCCAAGCACCTGTTCTGAATAACAGTACTGAAGAGAAAAATTGAAGGCTTCACAGTAATACACACTTTCAGTGCCGCTTTTTCACTACAATGTTTCTTGGAAAGACAAAAGAGTTCAAAACTTGCAGACTTAACATGGGAAAAAATAGTCCAAACCTCATAGCAACAGAATGAACAGTTAAAGCAAACAGAAATCATGTTACCAACCTGTTTGTAGGTCACTGTAAGACTTCAAAAGAAAAATAATCAGTTTGAAGTCTTTCACATGCATGTGGCGAGTTGTTGGCACAGGAGCTCCGAATCATTCAGCATGCCCTACATATGAATCCCTGTAAATTAACTGCAACCAAAGTCTGGGAAGCTCAGACCAAAAGGAAGCCTGATGAGATTATTTAGTCCTGTCACATCAGAGAAGGCAACATTACCTTTCCAATGGATTGAGAGATTACACACTCAGGAGCTGTATCTGCTCCTTTCAACAAACAGTAGAAACCATGGCAATGCTTCCCAGCCTCTTACAACCAGGAGTAGGTAGCTTTCGGAATTCCATCTACATGCCACAACATCTTCTTCAAAAAAGAGAAGATGTCTCTGTAAAAACAGGTCTTTTCAAGTTGAAAAAAATTACATTTGGTCAGAATTGTTTATGACTAAAATTTTGTATTTAAATAGCAGAGTTTGAGCATTCAGCAGCGGCAGCACAGCTGCATGTAAGGCATTTTAGGAATGATTCGAATACAGCTCACTGCCTTCAGCGCTTCACTACATTCAACTAACATGAGCAACCTCTCACATCTTAAAATTACTACTGAAGCCGTGGTCACTGGAACCGATCCCAAAAGATCTGCAGCCCTTCCCTAACAACAGATGCAACACAAAGAGCGCGTGTGTCCCCTGCGGGGGAACAGCTGCCTGCACAGTGGGGAGAGGTCACTGCCCGTGCCAGCCCTGCTAGCTGGCCCAGTCCTGGAAGCGGAAGCAATCCCCGGCGATCTTCCACACGGTGTTGGTCGGGGTGGCCTGTGCTGTCAGCAAGAAGTTCTGATTGAAGTAGCGCTGCTTATCCCCATCAAATTTGACAGTCCCACTTGTCACCACGAGGACTGTTGTCTGGCCTTGAGTAGCTTGTTCTTCACAAGGAGGTATAAAATGATGAAGAAAACAACTCAAACAAAGACTAGCAGGTAAAGGAGCAGGAAATGCACAGAGAAGCTTCGTTCAGCTGTGGCTATACCAGCGCCAGGGTAACACCAGCTGGTTGCACAGCGGGGCAGAACAGCTTTGGTGCAGTGTTTCTACACAGACAACAACGGTGGTTCACTCAACACGGCTTTGCAATGGCTTTGCCATTTTCACCTCCTGCTGTTCACTTTAGAGCACTATGACAAACACCTCTGGTTTTGATTAGAATAAGCTCTCATTACTTGAGATATACACACATATAGGTATTTAGCAAGTTGCATGTAGGTTTCCCCCCCCATTATTAGACATTATATCTTTTTCACAGCGGAGCAAAGCAAGTGTGCTTGACCACAGGCTTTTTCCTTACTTATATTCCCAAAACGTCCATTAGAAGCAATTTATTAACTTCTCAATTACGTAAACCTTTCTTTAGAAGTTGTTAATCAGAAATCTAAAGAACTTAACATCTATTCTAGATGTAAAGAAATCAAAGTACATACAGGTTAGTAACGATTTGTTCCACATTATACTGCAGATCAGGACCAGAGGCCACCATAGAGGTCTCTCAAGGACAACATAACCTGATAAGCCAGACTTTTTCCATACATGAAAATACATCACTTCTGAATATGATCTTAACAGAAAAGTCCTTAAAATATTTTCCCAGACACGAGAAAAAGTGTGGAGTTGCTGCATTTTTTGACTTGTGCTTTATTTATGCACAACTTGACATTTCAGCCCTTGGTATTTTCTCTAAGCTTATTCCAAAGGAAATATGAAGGACTTTTATAATTCCGTTTCATTTTCAATAGTTAAAAAACCCCCTGAAAATAGATAAATTATAACACAACCTTACCGTGAACAGGCTGGCAGTCCAACACATTAACCTGGAACTCACTTGATGGCAACATTTCAAAAAACTTATTTAGTTCTTCTTGCCCAGACACTGCATTCCCATTCCAAACTAATGTTGCTTTGTCCAAATACAGTCTGGTTAAAGCCTGAGTGATTACGAAAATACACATTTAGGAAAAATACATCAATATACAATGGATAACATACAAAACCTGCCTTCCCGTACTGACCAAATGCTGCACCTGTGAGACACAGCTGCACCCAAACTGAACTCGGACCATGAAGAAGTCTAAGACATTTCCTAAAAGGCCCTTTTTACTGCAAGGCTGCACAGGAACATAAAATCTTCTGCAGGGCAGCCTGAGCCACAGAGCACTCAGCTTGGCCAATACAACACATGGTAACCCACGTTCAGGGGCTTTCTTTGTAATGCCAGTTAGAAAAGCAAACAAAAAGCGCACAAGACAATTTTAACTATTGTTGAAAATCTACATACCCTTCTTCTCTTATCCATTGTCTCATAATAAATATTGACAAACTCATCTGCAGCTCTACAAGCTTGGTCCACATAGGTTTTGAAATCCTGGAGGGAAGAAATCAGATCAAACTGCTTAAGTTACACAACTCGGTCATGTACACAATTTCTCCTGCAAGTTGCTTTGATTGGCCTTTTCCATCCCCACCAAAAGATGATATCAAATAATGTTGAAATTTATTCTAAACTCCTTTTCCACTTGCAGAAAGTACCAGCTTTTAGCCAGGTGACAGTTTTAGGATTCATTTTGAATGCTGATACATTTATTGTACTTAAACCGAAAATATTTACATGGGAAAACATGCTACAGCTGGCTGCAGGTGGTGTGGACACAAAGTACTCAGGGAAAACAGTTGTTGCTGTGATGGCTGTTCTGAAATAAAGTTAAGGACAAGACTTATTCAATATATTTCCGAGAATTAGCATGAATTCCATTACACGCCCACCACAGTCTCACTTTTTAAAAACACCTTTACATATACAAATATAAAATGTAATAAGAGAGAGAGAACATCAACATGCTGGATGTATCTGTTCCAGTATCAACCAGTGCTATATCCACAGGTAAAAACCAAACACTTCTCCTCACACCTCACCACTTCCATCTCTCTACTTTTATTCATCCCCAGGTAACAGCCTTTGCTGTCCCACCAGTGCACTGGGATCTCACTGGGTGATTTGCTCTGTTTATTCAGCTGTTTGGCCCCTGATCTCTTACAGACCCTGAACTGGAACATCCTGGAAAGCAGAGTCTGAATTTCCTGTCCACACAGCTGTAAGACTGCACTTGGTTCTGGGATGATAGCTTGTTTAAGATGGTATTATTTATCACTATTCTACTTCAGCATTGCGCTCTCACTATCTGCAACTCAATCAGTACTGCACAACTTATGTCTTCTGGAAGCCTTTACTGAATATACAATGAACTACAATGAACTCCTCCAGTATCACCACGGGAAACACTTCAACTCAGAGGAAGCTCTATACTGCAAAATAACCACCAGCCTGTCAAATAATCCCTCTTTGTTCAACCAAGCCAAACTCTCTCATGTTACTATGAACTATTTTTTTCTCTGTTTCTGTAAGAACATGAGCCTGCTCTTCACCTTCACCAGCAACTTCCAAACCCCAATTCCAAACAAATGTGACAAAGCAGTGTTAAAGATTGCTGCACGCCAGAAAATGCCCAGAGAGACTTCTTGGCCCTGGAGACAAGGAGTGTCAAAGCTACCCCTGGGAACAGGGACACAGAGACCGCAGCTGTGCCTGTGGCGCAGTGAGAGCAGCTGGCTGTGCCCCCGAGCCGGGCTGACACTGCTCTGACACTCCCCACCGGCACCAAACATCCCCCTTTAGCTCCGAACAGAACGAGTTGTTGGGGTACCTGCACAGGAATAAAAGGGGAAAGGAGCTCTCTTGGATTTGATACCCCAGACAAGATTTTACAGCCGTAGCCCAGCACTCATTTTTAAATTCTGTGAGTAGTTTAGGCTGGAATAAACTACTGGAGGCCACCTGGTCCTAATGCCTTCCCAAAGCAGAGCTGGCCCCAAAGGCTGATCCCCCTCCAGGCTGTGTCTCCCTGCCCAGTGTCCTGTGTCCTGGGCACTCCTCCGAGGACGGCGATGTCACAGCTTCCTCGGGCTCCTGTGCCCTGCCCAGCCACCTCGCTCTGAGAACTTCCTTCCCAGCATTTGAGAGGAAAGGTATAACTAAAAAGAACCCACCCAACCCAACCCCACCCTCTCGAAGGCCCTGACGATTCCAGGCAGTCTCCCGACCCCCGCTGGCCCTGCCGGTGCGTCCCCGAGCCCCTCTGTGCCCTCAGGGCCCTGTGCAGGGCAGTGCGGGGTGCCCTGCCAGCCCCTCACTGCGGCCCCGCGGCCTGCCCGCGCTCCCACGCCCGCCCCCCGCCCCGCAGGCCCCTGTGTGCCGGGCACCGGGGCTCCCCCCGCCCCCCGCGGCGGTTCCCGGTGGATCCCAGCGGATCCCGGCGGTTCCCGGCCCCCCGGCCCGCACTCACCACGGACGCGGCCATGGGGCGGCGAGGCGGGAGGGCGCCGGAAGTGCCCAGGGCGCGTTCCGGCCGGGAACGGGGCCCGGGCGGGCGGGGGTTCCGGGGCGGGCGGGGAAACCCCGCGAAAGGCAATGAAAGGAATTAAAGGAATTAAACCTTCCGCGCACATAAACTGCCAATGGACCGGGCATTTCCCTGCCGGGGGGAGGAGGAGGAGGAAGGAGTCCTCAGAAGGGGCTGCTGTAGGACTTCAGTGGGTCGGTCCCTGTGCAGGGTAGGAGACACGCACACCCTGTGCTGTGCCACGGCAAACCCCCAGGGCGCTACCTGGCTTAAACTACTTTAAATTAAATTAAAGGGAGCCCTGGGGGGCCTGATCACCCCTGATAAAATGAACAGTTCATGGTTCTGCACACAGGTTTGCTGGGCTTGGATTAACGAGGTTGTAATTTTAAAGGGTTTATAATTTATTCCCCTTTAAGGTTGCACAATTAACACTGGCAGATTCCCAGTAGAAATCCCCCATTAAAAGAACCCAACAGACTGCAGTGCTTTTTAATTTATTTATCCAGAATGCATGTAGCATCACTGGAATCATAACACCCCTGAACTCTGCGGCACCCCTGAACCACTGCAGTGCTGTCCACAGCACTGAGGAGGCAGCAGAAGGCAAATATTCCAGATTTCCATAGCCATTCTATTGAATGGAGACCAAAGCAATATTCCATGGGCTGTATCAGTGATTAAACTGGCAGGTTCACGCTCTTATCATGAGGCTTTTCAGCCCTCATGGACTGCATGGTCAGCATCCCTGTTCCCAGTGGGGTTCCCTGGCTCGGATTCAGCAGGTGTGGTGACATCTGCCAGCAGAATCCCCTCCAGGAGCTGATTGACTCGACACTGCAGCTCTCAGGCTCTAAATCAGCGCCTGTAAAGGCTCTCCTGCAGATATGTGGGTCATGTGGGCTGTTCTCTGTGGCCATGAACCTTTATGAATGGTTCTTGTGAGAGAATAATGCTCTCAGCTCTTGTTAAAGTTACCCAAGAGTGCAGTGATGCTGCCCAGATGTACAGAAGTTTAAGGCACTGTCTCCTAAAATGAGGGAAGTGACATTGGCCAGACCCAGACAGACTCTGATTAAGGGGATGCCTGTGAAACTGGCTCATGACTCAGTGCTCGAGTGTTTTGCCTGAGCAAGGGCTGAATGAGAACTCAGTGACTTGATCTGTTGATTTTAGTGGGAACTGGGAATGAAGTCTCAGGTGCTCAGGATGCAAAAATAATGCTAAAACTGCATTGGGGTTTACTAAACTAGACTGGGCTTAAGAAAGCCTGGCTTGGCCAGTTCCCACCACAAAAGGCACGTTTCTCTGGGTAGACCCAGGCAGAGCCTGTGCCTGTTCCAGTCCCATGGGAACCAGAACTGGAGGAATGTCATGGCTCTTATCCTGACAAATACCTCTCTTGTTTTTGAAAGGAAAACAGGGCTTGCTATATATTGGAGTGGTAACCGTATCCACTGGGATAGGGTGAGATCAAGTACAAATAACTGTGCCATTTCACTCCGCGTCGAAGCAGTCCCAAGTGGGGATATATTTTCAGAACAGGTCAGTTCAAAGTGTCACCACAGTTGCTAGTTAAAGAAATTTTAAAATCCTCTTAATTTCATTAGATAATGAAGCAGTATTTCAGCTCCTGTGAAAATCTGGCCATATGCAAGTAAAACATATGGCCAGGTATGTATTTTTGGAGTTTTTCCTTCAATATCTTTTCCCCTTCAAAAAAGGGACATCTTTTGAGAACAGGCAAATTTAAAGTAAATTTTTAAAAAAGTGGTTTTTTATTAATGTTTTGGGATCAGCTATAGATGGAGCAGTGCCCACTGCACATTATATATTTAATAGAACCACTGTGCAGGGTTCACATGAGGAAGGCCTGAAGGGCTGGAACTATGGTTGATGTGCTCCCTGAAATTGTTAGCTCAGGTCAGCTTGTAGCAAATGCTGAGCTCAGTTTACACTTGGCTCAGACCTGAATGCTGGGCATTGGTAGGGAGCCCACAACAATTAACTGCTTAGTGGGATGACTTAACAACAATCAAATGCTAAGTAATATTTCTCCAGGTCAAACATGCCTGTGACCATTTAAGGAATCATTTTCCAGTAAGGAACCATTTACTTCCAGCTGGAAGTAAAGAGTTTTGACACTTGCTTTTCTTTATAAATGGAAGAGTTAATCCTGTATGATTATTGAGCACATGCTTCCAGATGTGTTATTTTTATTCCTGAATACTGCAAAGTATGTAGCACTGTCTAAGCATGTGGGTCTGTGCTCAGCTGATCTGGCACAGCAGCTCTGCAGCAGGGCAAGCAGTGTGCCTCCCTTTTGGACTTCCCTTGTGTTCGTACAATGGTACCAAACGTTCCCCAAAGTACCAGTAATTCAATATTCAACTCTTAAAAAAGTGGCAAAACTCTCCCTTATTCTAATGGAAGTCAGATCTGCCCTTTGGTTTGTTTGCTTTGCCTAAATAGGGAACAAACAAAGTTTCTTCAAAATGTACCTTTGACCACGACTTCAGTTCCAAAGTCCCAGTGCTCAAGCTCCACTTTCAGCAAATATCTTGGCTAAATGTCAAACAATTCCATCAGCTCTTTGAAGGCAAATATTAGACAGAGACTGCATCTGAAATAATTTCTCCAAACACCATTCAATTAACCTACTTGGCTAAAAGGTGATGCAAAAATCAATATTTTGTAACAGAGGCATGTGTTTCAGATGAAACTAATCAATAGGCATCAGAGCAATTTCAAATTACAGACAAATACAGACAAAGTTAAAATATCAAGCAGTTTAGGTACCAAATGTGTTGCAACTTAAAACGGCTCATTATTTTAGGTAGGATATTCCCCCAGTTGAAATTTCAACATATCATTGCTTTTTTTGGATTATTTTGTCACTTTTCTAAAATAACAATAATGACTGTCATTTTGGGAGAACTCACCAAGGAAGTGTGAGTTCCCCTGTTGGTCCTTCACCAGCTGGTAACTGGAACCATGCACTGGGTTTCCTCTGAGCACACCAGTTGGAATAGACCAAACCAATGGAGTCAGAAACATGACAGATTTCCTAGATGACATTTGGATTTATATTTCAAGATTGTTTTGTAGAGACACTGAGAGATACTCTATCCTTTTGGGCACTAAAACAAGTAATAGGAGGATCCGGGGTACTGACAATAGGCTGCAGAACCTTACACTTTTAAACTCACATCCATCCAACTTATTCGGGGACTTGGGTGACATTTCCTATCAATCCTTGCTCACTTCTCAGAAAGCAATTTCCTCTATAAAGGTTTGGCCATTGCTACACCTGGCACAGTGTCCCAGTCAGGAAAATGATGACACAGATAAGTTATATATGGGTAAAATGCTCTCTCTGCTTCTGTACAATTTCAGTATATTTAAAAGACAAAGTACAGAAAAAGTGAGCATCTCCTGTAACCGTGATTTAAAAAAACAAGGTGAATATTTTCATAGAATTATAATAGGCTATGTCTCTAAATTCTTGTCAAGATTCATTGTACATTCATTGCAAATCTTCTCGCTATTATTTACACATTAATACACCACTCTGCAAGAAATTGTTTCATAAGGATTGAGAGCAGAGCATCCAAGAAACTGGCTTACATGCCATCAAGGCAGCCAGGAATAAACCAACCTGCCAATGCTCCTTTGGTTTATTCCAGACCAATGCACCTGGATCCCCCAGCTGTCATGCAGACTCCATCTGGAGCAACAGCTGTTTGCCCAATAGGTGTCATATTGTCTGACACAAACAATTGCTTGTTAAATTTGTCATCAGGGATTCTCTTTGGCGTTTGAAATACTGGGAAATGTCACATTTTGATCCTGTCTTTACGTTTGGAGCATGTTTTCCTACGTAGTGTGCAGGATTCCCATGCAACTCTGTGCAGCTCCAGTCAGAATTACAGGGCCAGGAGCATCTCCAAAAAGGTCAAGTTCAAGGTGGTTCACTGTGAGCTAAGGATGCCTAAGTAAGGGCAGGTGGAAAGTAATGTTTAGTGGATTAAATTATGCGGCAGAGATGATGGAAGGATCTGGTCAAATCACCAGCTAAGAATATGAGACTAACAAATTCATTTATATAAACTTTGGGGGAGAAGGGAAATTCCAGATCATAGAAATGACGGAAGATGTTACAACAGTCAGGGCTGGGGAGTGACCTGAGAGTCATAGCTGAGAGGAAAGAACAAATATGTTTATTAGAAATGTTATTAGGGAATGTTTTGGATGAAGCAGTGGAATTTGAATACTTAATGAATGAAGCAGCACTTTATTACAGGGTTGAGCAACTGGGAGTGAAGAAAATGTTCAACAGGAAATGAAGCAACATTATGTGATAGGAAAGTGCTTAGAAATGGAGAGGTAGACCTGGAACGCTTCGAGCACAGACAAGCTTTGAAGCTGAGAGCTGATGAAATCACCACACAAATATGTGTAACAAGAAAATGTGGAAATTGAAGACAATCATATAATACGTCTGAAGAACTGAGAGAACAGAAGTGTACCCATCCAAATAGATGTTTTATGAACTGTCGGAGATAAGCACCAGGAGTAAAGGTAATGAAAACAGTAGATCAAATTGCATCTTGAAAAAATTAGTTTGAAAGTATATTCCGGTGGATAATAATAGAGGCAGTAAAGCACATAATGGATGGGAAATCTAGTTAGCAGAGACAGAACCTGCCAAACAATTATCCACCTAATTTCTTCTTTGTAAGTACTGTTTGTGGCACAGGAGAATATGGCATGAATGAAAATACTCAGCATGTGAACTTAAACTGCTCACAACATACAGTAAATCAACAGACAGGAAAACTCTCTTCAAAAACCCTTCCCACTGAGAGCACTTTTAGAAATGTGTGCTTTATGAAACTCTACACAAGCAGGTCCCTGAAAATGACCTGCTTTCCTCTCAGCTCTGTGCATCCAGGGCTTGCTGATGCCTCATAACAGATTTTCTTCTTTTTTTGTACTGAACTGAAGAATAATGAATAACATATAGGCAATTTTTTTAATGATGCTTTTTGGAACAACAGTGTGGACTTATCATAATAAGTCACCCAAAAATGTTATTCCTCCAAAAATGGGATTTGATTAAACATCACTAAGCTCAAGGATTTTTAAAGGGGAATCTGTGGTGTCAAGAAACAGAGTAAAAAATAAATAGTAGATAACCTATGTCTCCATCATTCAACTAAAGAGGGATAAGTCTTTTACTGAACTTACTGATGCTGATCTCTAAATCCATTGAATATAGAAAAGACAGTGACGGAAAGACAGACACATTTTCTATGAGAAGAGGGTGAGAAAGCTGGGGTTGTTCAGCCTGGAGAGAAAAGCCTGGGGAGACCTTCTTGTGGCCTTCCGGTACTTAAAGAAAGACAGGGACAGACTTTTCAGCAGGGCCTGTTGCATTTGGACAAGGGGTTTTAATGGTTTAGATCAGAAATTTGGAACTGTGAGGGTGGGGAGGCCCTGGCACAGGTTGACCAGGAAAGCTGTGGCTGCCCCATGCCTGGAAGTGCTCAAGGCCAGACTGGAGTGGGCTTGGAGCAGCCTGGGCTGGTGGAAGGTGCCCCTGGGTGTGGCAGGGGGTGGGCCGAGGTGTCCTTTAAAGCCTCTTCCATCCCACCCCATCCCATCCCATCCCTCGGTTCCCGTGCTGTCCCTTCCCTGGCCGGCAGGCGGCGCGCCCGTCCCGTCCCGTCCCGTCCCAACGTCTTACCGAGTGAAAACTCTCCCGTTTTGCAAAGTTTGTAAAACCTCTCAGGCTGCACTTGCGACGCGCGTCCCGAAAGGCTGAAAGCTTTATCTCAAGTTGTTCGCACAGACTCCTTTTACCACTGGCAATACCAACTGCATCCCCCTGCAAAATTAGTGACAGTCATTAACAGTAACATAAAGAATTTCATTCTGAGGACAGCACTATAAATAGGAGAGCAAAAGAACCAACGACCTCATGGAGTCCAGCTGGGGCAATCTGGTAGGTCTTTGATGAAATGATGTTGAAAACCTGCCAAAAATCAGATTCCTCTGGAAAGTAGGAAGTGATATTCGTGTCTTTAGTGAAGATTCCTGATTGTTATTCAGGCCATTCTTGAGATAGAGCACAAGGAGAGGAAAGAAGAATTTTTATGTATCTAAGATCTGTCAAATCTGTAGAATGTTTTTTCTTTTTGGAATTAAGAGGATTGCAGGAAATGTTAGATGTGTTCAAGGACATGGTGAGGGAATGTTTTGAATATCAGCATGTTTTCTTAGGTTACCTAAAAGAGGCTACGCATATCCCACACAGTGCTACAGTGCTTTAGTATATTAGGTCTCAGTCTGACATCTTAGCCATGAACACAAAAGAAAATTAGTATTACTGAAGTTTGGAAATCACAATGTAATAAAGGCTCTTCAAACACAGACAGTACCTTTGAGTGTTTCACAAATACCACGGAAGCAAAAGTATAGGAAAATATTGAAAAAGTGAGTTATTTTTATATCCATGGATATTTGGAATAAGATTATGTTGCACATAAGTACAGAAAAAGAATAAGTGCTATCAAATTCTGTTTGAATTTCAAGCAGAAAGACAAGGTAAAATGACAGCGAAGGAACACACCTTAGTACACTCAACTGCTGAAAAAGAACAAAATACACTTAAAGTCACAATGATTAAGAGAATTTAAAATGGGCTCCAGAGGATGCAATAGCCTGAGAGATTAATAGAGAAAGGGAGTTTTGGCATTATTTACACTACATGCCCCAGACACTGAAGATGGTTGAGAACCAAGGGAATTTTGTCATTGATCTGTGAAGGGTTCTGTGCACATTGAGCACCAACTGGGATTTCTGCTCTCACAGGGAGTTCTGCAGAGAGCACAGCACTTCCTTGCAGCTTCAGCTGGGCTACAGTGCCAGTGCTTTGGCAGGAGGAATCACAGGGCCCTGGGGCACCCAGAGCAGCACTCGCTGGTGCCCTGGTGTAGTCAGCAAGGATCTGCATCCAGCCCAGACTGCGAGTATCAGTGTCAGTTGTTCTCTGGTTGGTCTCATTTGAGAAAGGAGACAGAAATATGCACAAGGGACATGTTCTAATTTTTATTTTTAGGCAGATCTTCACAACCTTGAATAACTATCAAGAAAAAGAATCCAATACTGTAAACAAACTCTGGACTAGAAATTCTAAGGCAATTAAAATTCAGACAGTAGGGTCAGGAGACTGCAAAGAGTCTGTGAAGTACAATGCACATACTTCAAAATAAAGAATTTTAGCAAAGTTTTCAACCCATAACCCCAAATCTGTGTCTTAGATTCAAGTCCTGTACATAAGAATAAGCAAGTTGGGGAAAATTCTAGCTGTGAAAAAGTCGTGAAATAACATAACCCCATGAATAATAACAAATTTGTCCTGTTTAGAACTTAAGTCTATCCCTGCATCCTCCAGGTGGCATGACCTCTCTGCAACCTGTGACATATGTTATCACAGGATCCATGGAACGGCACATTTACTTGCCACAACAGTGGCAGCTATCCCACATAAACGGAGACCTGTCTTGTTTGCACTGCTGAATATCCCACCCCTGAAAATTCAGGGAGTGTGGCTGCTTCCTACCAGGGGAGAGGGTGCGAAGTGCCTTGAAAGCAGGCATGTCTACCAGGAGAAAAAATTAATTTGCTTTCCTTAATAAAATATGCCTTTGTATTTATAAGTCCAAACATGGAAGCTTGCATAGACAAAGCAATTTGGACACAGGGAGAGAGAAAACATTCCAAGCAGTTATGTTGTTATAAACCCTGAAATCACAGTAATTACTCACTGAGTTGGGAATCTAGCTCCTGGAGTACAGTCTATTTTTATTTATTCCCTAATGAGGATTAAAGTTAGAAGCCTCTGTACAATGATTAAATTTCATGATGAACTTGGAAGGAAGATGGTAACACTAATGATGAGGACCAACCTGCTTCCAATGTCTGCACCAGTGATTTGCAAAGGAACTTGCCAAGGTATTTGTCTCTCATCTCACAATTGTTTCTACTTACCTTGTGGTATTTCAGTTCTTGAGGCACTTTTGGAATGGAAACATACATTTCTTTCCAGATGAAAGTGATACAAAAAAGGAGATACACCCTTTTCACACTGCTCCAAGAGGGAATCCTCCCAGGAGTCACCCAGCACACCACAGGAACATAAGAGCTTCCCCACCTTGCAAGGACCTCTCAGCAACATAGTACAAAAAAATGGGATGTAATCTGTTTCTGCCTGTTGTTCTTTATTTGTCTGGACAGTTTGTCTGTCAGAACTGTTTTTTATGTATCTTAATTGATTCTTCTCCCTTCTTTAGCTTCAGTGATCTTTTTGTGCCTTGTCCTTCTCAGCCTGCCTTCTCAAAGAAACTTCAGTATTTAACCTCTCCCCTTTTTTCAGCACCTCATCACCCCCCTTCACATATATTTCTCCATTTCATTTACATTTCTTCCTTCTTTTCAACATGTCTTTGCTGGCATCATAGCCGCAGTTCCCCAAAGGTACATCCTAGGAGCCACACGATTTGGTTACATTGTGTTAGAAGACAGACAAGGCCTTTTCAGCTCTAAGCATTCCCAGGAGGTGACGCCTGGCTGCTGGCTTTGATCAGAACAGGCAGCATTGCCACGTTAAAAAGGAACAAGGTTGTTCCAAAGATGCACCATGTCAGATGCGTCCATGTGACAATAAAAGAGGAGAGATCTTCAGGAGGAAGAAAACTAGGAAATGGTTGCTCTCTCCAGCTGGCAAAGGAGAGGATGAGCTTGAACTCTCCATCTCAGGAGTCAAGGACAGAAGCTTGGTAAGGTAATGTTGTAGTGCACCCGTGCCTCACCATTATTCCTGGCTTTGTTGATGACTGCACTATGAGAACTAGGGAAAAAACCCCACCATCCATGGCTGGGCATATGGCTGGCTGGGGATGTGTTTGGAGCTACAGGATTCACTGCTGGAATACATGGAAAGCAAGCAAGTAAGTAGGAATGGGGGGAGGAGCAGCACCAAGCAACACGATCCTGGTGTTGTTGACATCAGCAAGAGGAAGGTCCTACATCAGCCCTTGGCAGTGTTTGCCCGTTCCGAGTGTGGCTGCTGAGATCTCCAGTGTGGGACACAGCTTTGCCACAGAGGCCCAGACTGCAGACAGAGCAGTGAGGGTTTGGGTGCTTCTGAAGGGAAGCAGCAAGCCACTCCTGTGGACAGATCCAGTTGCTCCAAGTCAGGCAGCACCTCATGCCAAATAATGTTTCACACTAATCCCCAGCAGAAAGGGGAAGAAAGCTGCAGCAACGGTTTTGGCACAGGAATTCAATGACTCTGAAAACCAGAGTCAAAGATTTTACTGAGGGAAAAATCATCGGGAGGGGTACAGGACATTGTCAAACTCTGGGGCAGGATGTTCAGAGGGAGGATATTCCATTGCAAAGTGAAATGGTGAGGTAATGGTAACATTATTTTATAAACATATTATTATAAAAATATTATTTTACATCAGTGACAACTTAAAGCTTAATGTGCTGGAATGTCTTAAAATAACAGAAAAAGAATTCATCTGACCAGATAACAGGCACAGAACACTGTTAAGGTCAATGCCAGCAGTAAAAGCAGGAGGAATTCTGTAGGCTTACATTGATCTGGGTTGCAGATCACCATTCCTTATGTGTGTGTCAAAGAGTTACTTATTTTTCTTCCACAAAGAGGTGAGTATAGGAAAATAAAACAATATGGTAGATGAATCTATCATATACTATTATTTACTAGCAATGATGGCTCATGAAAAATGGGCCTGGATTATGCTGTACATTCTCTGAGAAAATACATTGGAAGTTCCTGAACGTACTTATAAAAGGAGTGCAATACAAATCAAAATAGCAACAGTGTCCTGAGCACTCTGCTATTGTGCAGGCAAAGCACCAGTCTTTGTACTTCCCGGGAGCAACGCCCAGAAAATTGGTGTGAGCAGGGAAAACAGAGGTGTGGCCAGAACCACGTCCAGTGTGAAATGATGATGTTGACGATCACATGGTTTGTTATTTTGCCCTTTAATACACTTTTCTGTGTGGTAAGTGAAGGCATATTCCTCAGCATAATATCGAGAAGTTCTGCTAAAAACAACAACTACCATTTAGCAGTTCCTGACAAGTAGTGCTGTTTGGGGTTGTAAAAGATCCCAGCAAGGGTCAGAATTGGCAGACCCCAGCAGCTTTACCAAATGATGAGCACCTCAAGCAAGGCTGGTACTGGAGTTGATTATAATGGTTATTAATATTGTTGCCACTGATTTCTGCAGGAGCCTGTTGGATCTAAAGCCATCCTATAATCTCTCTCTGTTATCTGACCCCAGCACTGCCCCAACTGTTACAAAACTTAACCTTCATTATGTCTTTTATTCACCTTATTCTGTGGCATTGAGCTGCTTATCAGTCTTTGCTCAGCTTTTCTCCTTGCAGATATCCTATCTTACAGGACTTCCATGGCATTTTCTCCCCTCTCTCTCCAGTCTTGACCAAGCCCTTCTACCACCTTCCAGCTGTGCCCAGATGTTCTCAGGAGGCAGCAGCATATCACTTTTTACCACAGCACTGTGTCTCACTATTTTTAACCACTATGACTATTTATTTTGTTTATTATTTTGTTTTTTTCCCAGCTTGCATTATTTCTCTTGGATGTTCCAAGGGTTTGATTTTGTGAAACGCTGAGAACTTTCCATTGCCATTGGCTTCTGTGGAACATTAAGAAGTCTGCACTATGTGGGACAGACCCACTGTGTTTACATGGTTAAACTCAATGACTTTAACTTGTCTTAAACTCATCCTGCACTGTTAAGATGTGCCCTCCTTTAGACATTACAGGTGTACACTTGAACAGCTTCTAGTTAACCACTGACATTTGCAGATAAACATGCTCAAAATTTTTGTCTTATATTTTTATAGATCTAGTGTATCTGAGTAAATCCAACTAAACATTCCACTGACTAAACTTCTAGGTATCATAGAGATAAAAAGAGTGTAAATCAAATCGGTGACATGCCATGATAAGATCAAAATTAAAAAAAAAAAAAGAAAAAGAAAAAGCTGTACATTTGGGGGTTTTATCTTTTTTCTTATTGCTAATCTATCGGCTAATAGTAAAGAAGGCATTTAGTGAGTGGACACAGCAGAAGCAGCACTGTAACACAAAGGGAGCATCATTCCCTGTTGGGGAACTGTGAGCTCAGTGCCATGTATGGACCATACATGAACACAGACAAGGCAGATTCAAACACAGACTCTTCCTCTCCTGCCAAAGGGGACTGGAAGTGAACTGAAGTGCAAAAAGAGACAGAAACCACTGACTTCAGTGGAATGTGAGGCATGCTTTCTCCTTTGTTTTCCAGCATGTTTGACTATTAAAAGAAAACACTGTCTCTAGCGTTGAATCTTTCCAACTATAACACCGGCCACAGCTAAAAGGTGCTGAGCACTTTCTGAGGAGGTGCAGAGCTCTGTGAATTGCCAGTAAGGCAGGGGACACTGAAGGAACAGCCTCCTGACACTGAGACACGTTTGCAGCTTTCAAAATGTAATGTTCTGTGTAATAAAACTGCCCTGCTGGTACTAAATCTAATCAGGACCACGTGCCCCATCTCCCATGTAAGCATGTTTTGGAGAATACTTTCTACAATAGGTCATCTGTGGATTCAACCACAAATGAAATGTCTTGCTTATGTTGCACTCCCTTTCCTGCCTGTCTGCACAGAGCAAAATGAACTGTTTCTTCAGTTACTCAAGCAGCCTGTCTCTCTTCTTCAGTCCCTACATATTCAGCATCCCTCCAGGGTGATTGTATTTCTAAATTCCCTATATGCACATAGATGCACACACATGCAAATATAAGGATATCATGACAGTTTCTTGTTGCCATGCAAATTGGAAACAAATATGGAATGCTTCTGACTAAAGAGCCTCTATGGAGCATTCTGTCACTGAAAAGCTATTGGTTCTAATTATGCATACCTGAATTCACCAGAGTCCTCTGAATTGCTGAGCATTTTAGGTAACAAAAGCAATATCCAGCCAGGCCTTAAATCTTGTAAAAAAAAAAATAAATCAAAATTTCTAAAATTAAAAAAAAACTAGCTGTTTTCTTGCTTATACACTCCCACCATCCATGAAGCCACTTGGCCATTCACCAACACCCAGTTAGAGCTTAACACCATTCCCTAGGAAAAATCTTGGGGAAAAAAAGGACTTTTATCCTTCATCTGTGTTAAAAGCTTGCAGGTTCTCCTTTTATTTATTATCTCACTTTTTATTTATTGGATTCCTGGGAAAAAACAGTTTTTCTGACCCTTCCACACTGGCCTCTCCATATCCTTTCCTGCACTAAAATTCTCTGTGTTCCTTACACTGTATAGAGCAAGGTTCCCTAATTCTTGGTTCCTTGAGAGACAAAAGACTGGATGGTTCCTTGTGGATTTGTGGTGCTATTACCACTGGTCTGCCAGCCCAGCTCTCAATGCCTCCTATTGCTAAAATGAGTCAGCTTTTGATACAAAATGCTATTTCATTTTCCTAACTGAAATTTGAACAGTCTTCTGGTCTGCTTGTCCAGTGTACTCTGAGAAGAGTCACATACCAGTTTGGTTTTAATTCTCAGATGCTCACTAGTCTTTCAAGGTTACTCTACTGTTGTTTACACAGTGTGACTCCTGAATGGTAGAGATGGACCCTCAAACTTGATGCAGGAAATCATTGAAATTCCTGGTATTCTTGAAACAAACTTATGCACATTTCCCACTTTTCCCACTTCTCTCGCACAAAGCTGTAAAAGCCAACAAACTTCTGCTGTGGGATGGACTATTGTATGTGATTGACCAAAAGTGCGTTTTTTAAGTCAGTCATATAGCATATGTGAATTAATGAAAACCAAATGGAATATATTTGTCATTTCCCCAGAATATTGCTGTCCTTAAAAGCTTTCTGAGAAACTACACATATTTCATTAGCAATAATCAGTTAATCATAACCCAATTTTGAGTTATTGTCCCATTTTAAAGTTGAGGAAATAATAGCAAAGAGATCAAACAGCTTCTTTTGAGTCACAACAGAAACAGGAACATTGTTATTCCAGCAACACGCAGAGGCTCCATCTGAGATTTGTGCTTTAGGGGCTGCACAAATGAACAGTTTCCAACCCCACAGAACTGAAATGCTAAGTGAAGGCAAAGAAGAGATTATGATGGGAACAGAGGGACAGAGGGGCAAAGTGACTTTCCTGTGGTCACACAGACAGAAATCCAGACCTCTGATGCCACGCTGAGATAAACACAGCATAAATGTCAAAACTTCTTGCTAGATAAAGTCCAGACATGTCATTTCATGCCAGCGGAACCAAACTATCCTTTTGTTTCCCCCATCAACCTTTTCTCATTCTTCTCCCTTTTTTATATAGTCTTAATCTAATATGTTATTACAAGGGTTATTTGGTACCTAGATATAGTCTTGGATGGGAAACAAAGCCTTAGCTTTCTCAGAGGAGAGATCCACATTCTCCTGTGAAAGAGATACATCATCAGCCAGAACATGACCCTCCCTTTAGCTCTCAGAGCTGCAAATACTTTATAACATATGTTCCATCAATGTTTTGGCAAAACTATTCCAGTAATGATTACAGGGAAGCAATAAATTGGGAAACACCTATTATAAAACTCCACAAGAAGATATATTAAATGTTTGCATTTTTCCTATTCCTTTTATTTCAGTTAGCAACATATACAGTCTGCATTGGTTCCCCTCGAAGAAAACCAACAAGTCAACCAGGCTTTATAAAAAACAAAAGTTAATGGTAAGATGAAATCCAACAGGAAATTGTCAGGACTATTAATATGTTTTGGGGATTTTTTTACAGTTTAATTACCTTCAAGATTTATGTGAAAGATTAATTTGTCTATATAACAAGTTTTGGGTCTGTTCTTTGGCATACTTGATTATCAAGAGTCAAAGACCTGGTGAAAATTATATTGCACAAAGCATGAACTATTGAGGAGTAACCTCTGGTTCAGTGACACCTGGATTAGCTGAGGGACACTCATGGAGGAGCAAGAACTCTCTGCCATATTTCTTCTCATTTCCCAGCTGGACAAGAAGTGCAGAGAAGCACTGCAAGACCCAAGGGGGCCAATCCTTGGTTCTACTCATGACTAGAGCATTCATGAGACTGTGTGGGCCCAAGAAAAATGTCAAATAAATATATTTTTTTTCAAAATTGCAATCTTTGAAAGAGCAAAAGACTTTTGTCTCTTCCATATGTTACCTATGTTGCTCCTAAGAATGGCTCAGAAAGAAGCCTTCTGTTAGCTGTAAAGATCATATCTCATTAGGTTTGACCTAGGGTTTATATTGACTATTTAATAGCTTAATACTTGAATGTCTCTTTATAAGGATTAAAAATAAAAGTTTTTTTTTTTATTTCCCTCCTCCTTCACCTAGAAAAAAATGTTATTTTTTTCCATAAGAGAAGTGTTTCTATACAAGGGCTAAATCTTGTTAAATTGAGTCTAAAGCAATTAACCTATTTCTTACTGTCAGATTTAATTGTACTTTGACCTAATTGAAGACTAAAACCTGTGCTATACCTGTCCAAATTACCTTTTGTATTGAGCCTGAAAAAACATCACAGCTAGAACAGGCTGTGCACACAGGAATGAAACAAACTCAGAGCAGAGACTTCTTTGCTTTTGAATCAGCATTTTGAAGGCTAAGTATTTCCAAGAGAAAAAGAGGCGTTATGCTGCTTTCAGTATGCCTAGAATGGGTCTATTCCAAGTTCTCCCTGGGTAACTGTCAATGAAATTACTCTAGATCTACATAAGTATTAGTTACAAGTGAAAAAATCGCTAATTTAACTTTATGGAATGATCCAAAATCTAAAGAAAAAGCACATAGAGACCCTGTATTTTAATAGCTTCCAAGCCACTGGTTTCTAAGGGTTTCAGGCAATTGCACTAAAATACAGGTCCTGCTCTATAATTTGTTTATCACTCTCTACTATGAAAACATGGAAACCTATTTGGAATGCACCTAGATGATCCTGTGAACATAACTAGTGTGACCAGCAATTCCATGTTACATAGTTCACCCTTTTTTTCAGTCTAGGATAGATGATACAATCAGAAATTCAGTGTGTAATTTGTGTTGTGTTTTGGTTCTAAAAAAAGTATTTTGAAAAATCCTTTAATGACACAGCTTGTTCAACGTTTAAGCTGAATAATTAAGGGGGACACACACATATGTTTATTTGTATATGACACAACGTTGCACCTTTAAACAATGCAAACATCGCCTTTATACTAAACTGTGATGTATTTGAGCTTGTTTGGAGACCACCCAGATGTGTCCCCTTTCTATTTTAGAGTCCTGCCCTAAATTACAGACAACCACAAGTGGGAGGCAGTCTGAGTATTTGCAGAAAAAAAAGTTAAAAATACTTTGCAGCAGCTTGTTAGAGCAGGAAATCACTTGACTGGACCAAGGTCTGTGGCATTTGTCATTCTCCTAGAGCTTGTTTTGACTCCAGTGAAGATTACATGGGGTGATTGAATACTTTGGTTCCTACCTCTTTTGCCTGAAAAATGACCAGCAACCAGGATTATCACCTTCTGACAGATGGAAAACAACTGTTCCATATTCTGTAAGAACTTGGGGTTTTCTTTTTGTTTTGGTGTATGTTCAGTGATGCGGTTCTACCTCTGCTCCTTCATGTTATAACAGGCAGGAGCAGGGGAGAAGAGTGACATTTTGAGGTTTGGCTTGGTTCTTGTATGGCTGACCTACAGCCCAACTGCACAAAGACCTGCACAAAGAGAGCCCATGACCCCATAAATCCTGCAAGCTGCAAAAGGCCATGGCCATGTCAACTGATTCATTTCTCTGTTACTGGAAAACCCACTTCACTACAGTAACATGTTGTACTTTAAAGGTCACAGTGAACAGGGTTCTGATAAATCAGGCTTGACAGCCATGTAGTGGGTCCATAACAAAACAAGAAGCTTTAAAAAAGCAAGGAAAAAAGTAGGTAGAACAGCTAAAACTCCATTTTTGCCTGATTAGGACAGAAGACCCATACGTAAGAAAGCTGCCTAGGGCATTTTTCAGGTGCCCCTCACGGTACTAATTCCAGGAGGGAGGGAATCTCATACAATTATTTATCCCACATACTTACTACTAAACACATGTAGACAAGCTGCTCATTTCTGCAGAGAAAAACATTTAAATTCCAAAAAAAATGTTATGCTTCAAACTTCCTCCCCATAATAGTAACCGCAGTTGTCACCTACTCTAAAACTGAAAATAGAACAAAAAGATCAAATACTTTCAAGTGAAATTTTAAGTACCAGATCATCTGGAATAACAATTACTCTCAAGATACACTAAACTGAGTGCAGTGTTGTTGATCATTGCTTTCTGAGTATTTTCAGCAACACAGACTCACAATTTATATGATCCAGCTATCTGCATGCTCAATGTGCTTGTTTGTCTCAGCAGTCAGAAAGGCACAGACTGCATCCAAAAGGGCTTGCTCAAACATCCAAAAGGGCTTGCTCAAACTTTTATATTTCTTAGCTAAGTTCAAACGTAAGAATTTAATTTAAAAAATATATTGAAAATCCTGCCTTTGTGGAGTATTAACACCCTTAATTAAAATTAATGTAGCAGAAAGAAGTATTCAGCATTAACCAGGGTCTTTGCATCTAGAGAAAAATGTTTATCAAAATCCTAACTACCCATATGATTGAAATACTACAATGTTTTGGTTGAATTTCTGTTTTGTTCTTTATCTTCAGCTTTAGTTTGAAACTTATTTACTGTACCTCAAATTATCACACAGTATAGACCTAAAGAAACAATGTCAGACTCCCTTTCCCCCCCGACTTCTTTGAGCTACTCCAACAATCCCAACAGTGCTATACCCAACTAATTAAATTGGTATTATGTTTGTTTTTCATTATCACAGCAATCACAGTGTGATAGATTAGTCTGCTAGAAAAAAATATGAGGCACTGGAAATGTCTGCTTTTTAAAATAAGGTACAGTGAAGAGATTCATGAGCTGCTGATACCTCAAACTAGTATTTTTATGTGGCATGACACAGTGTCAGTAGAGATACCAGCTTAAGTACAAAACCCTAAAGTAACTATTTATTATTTGGTCTGAATACAAATAATTAGATTTTTAAATTAAAAATAAGACCAAGATGTCAAAATACTCTGTATGCAATGATGACTAAATATCAGATTTTATTACATGAATGGAGCAAAAAACCCAGGATGGCTGCTGCAGGTTTTTTTCCATAAAGAAGTATCTGACCAAGTAGACAGGCCAGAAAGATGTCAACTCATCCACTGTGGAGAAGCTTGTCACAAGCTGTAAATAGTTCAGCTTTGATATCACAAATAAAGCCATTCATACAGATTGGAATGTTTAGTTAATTAGATGTGACTTTTTCATTGATGTGATATGAAAACTCCCATGGCAAGTTCTAAATTTTATCTAAGACTTCCTTTTCCTCATTTAAAGCTGAATGATTTCCTTCTATGGTTTTATCAATGGGCCAGAAAGGCTGATAAGATTGCTTCCTTCCTCTGTTAGATGTGTTTGGACTTCTGCCATCCTGTCTTGAAAAGTAATACATTTGATTTCCTGTCCTGGGTAGAGCAACAAGTGGGAGGCAACTGCCTTCATTCATAAAATGTAACTGGAAGATTAACGGAAGCAATGGAAAGTGAAGCCAAGAGATGGGTCTGCATTTGAGCTGCTCGAATTCCCAGCCGTTGCACCCCAATAATTTTCTGCTTTCAGGACACTGCAAGAGCACCACGAAACAAATCCCACTAGACTGAGGCCTGTGAAATGCAGTGACCTCCCTGCAGGCAGGAGGTGCTAAGGGTCTGAAACTCCCCTCCTGCCTCTCCCTTACGATTCCTCTTTCCCCTCTTCCCCATTACACACTTCTGATACAGAGCTCTGTTCTTATCAATCCTTTGCACACCACAGTGAAGTAGGTGTGAGAGAGATGAAAGCATGACCTCATTTAATCCTCCACTGTACCCCTCCTATGAAAGAGAATTTCTAGGGCTGCAGCCAAAAGTGATTCTGCACTTTTGTGGTATAATAGGAAAGCTCTCGCCTTTCCTACTTCATTCCCACAACAGGAAGAATAATTTTGGACTTAACAGAATCTTCAGTATTTATCACACATGCCTTTGCATCCCCTATTGGACTCCAGCCCAACACATGAGGGAGTGTAGCAGCCACAGGGAGCTCGGTACAGCTCCTGTGTAGAAGTGCTAAGAGGCGTGAATCGTTCAAGTCATCTATTTCCTGAGCACAAGCACAAAGGCAACAGCTGCTTTTACAAGATAAACAATATCACATCCTCCTGGACCTAAAAAAAAGAATCAGTCCTGAACTTCTCTATGTTGCTTTAAATAGAAAAGATCCCCATTGATTAATAAAGTTTCCATAGCTTTTTTTTTTGTCAGTTTGAGACATATTTCATTTTTGAGACAGCCATCTAATAGAATTAGCCTCAGTCTGGTGTAGCATTCTCATTTCTTTGCCAGAAACACCTTCTGCAGCACTCAATGCAATGTGAATTTCATATTCTCAGTCCAGAAAGGGATGTATTTCATTGAGGAGTGATCTCTCCTCACGCAGGCAGGACGCAGTTCTGCCTCATAGCTCATCGGTCTGGAATGCAGGGCTGATACAACCCGGCTTTTTCACTGCCTTTCTCCTTTGGGTATCTCAGCTCCTGTTGCAGAAGCATCAGTGAAGCCACCAGTGGTGCTGGCTGCCCACCCTGAGACACGTGCCCAGTGTTACTATGTTCCTTCCTCAGGCTGAAAGAACCCCAAGGTCCCTGCCCAACTCCTCCTACATTTCTGTTACTACATCCCCCCTTCTCCTCTAAGTTCTTCTAAATTACTGTAGTTATAATTCCAGTCTTCTGTTCCTTTTTTCCTCTCCCTAGATACTTCCCTTTCCTTCATGCCCACCTCTGCCTATCCTCTGAATTCCTTTTTAGCTACACTTGGATCAAGCACAGTGTGTAGAGTGTTTGAGCTGCTCTCCTTATGAGGCTGCACTACAACCACCAGTATATCCTTTGTGGTCACTCACCAGCCCTGCTCCCACAAACACAGAGATTGCAGAGGTCTGGGCATTCCTATGGTTGTCTCAGAAAACCTGTGACATGTTTTCTGCCCATAAAACTGTTGTGGGAAGGGTAGAATAGGCTGCCTATGCCTATGACATATTACACAAAAAATTATTTTCATGCAAGGCTTTTTCTTAGGGGCAGCATCTGCGTGATAATGCAAATAAAATATAAAACTATTAACCAGATTACATTAAAAGAAAAAACACACACATACCTAAGTACTTACAAACATATATATAGATATGTATGTACTTACGCATATATACATAAGCACTTATATTGAAGCAGTTTAATGATTTGATTATTTTTTAAAATTTTTGGGATTTAATTCTGTAAAAGACTAAGCAAACAAATTTTATGCTCCCAAACTTCAAAGACAAAAAATAGTGCCATCCATTCAATTGCTGAGCGTTGCAGTTGAATGAATATGGAACAAATTAAATCCTAAATTATGATATGGTTAAGTTGAATATAGCTCAGAAAAAACTGCACCTCTAGTGAAAACCAACCTCTTGAGGAAATTTAAGAGGTGAAGTCATTATGTGGCTAGAGGAAACTAACTGCCAGAGGAAAACACTATCAACCCATACTGAAATGCTGACTGCTCTGGCAGTAATCTGGATATTTGGGCTATTAGAAGTATTATTCTTCAAGAGATTTTAGTTCTCATTAAAATTTGAGTTTTAACTCTAGAGTCTGAACCCTATATCTTTACCACAGAAAAAAACCCCAATGAAAACAGGATCAGGCAAGCAACACATCAAGAAATCTTGCAAAATAATTAGGTTTAAATTCCCATGACATATAAATATATGTGGTGTAGTCGTCTGGGTGCAGGAGCAGAAGTAAGGATTTTTCTACTTCCAGTCCTGCCTGGTTCAATGAATGGCCTTAAGAAAGCTCTGTGGACCTATCAGTTTCTCAGAGTGGTTTAAGTTCAGTAAGAAGCAATGATATAAATCTAATTAAATTTTTCCTACAAAGAAAGAGATCTATAACTTTCAAATGGGACAGAGACAGTTCCCCAACTGACCTGTTAAAGAATATTAAAAAATGGGTATAAAATAAAATATTTGCTTGGCTTGTGGAGAGCAGCAGAAGTTGCACTTTGCAGAAAAGGACTAAAAAATGTAGCATAGATTAAACCCACAGGTTTACAGAAAACAGAAAAATGTTCTACAGGAACATTACTTGTCTAAAAAGTACTGTGTAATTTTCTACAGAATCACAGCTTTTCTTTGGAAATTTTAGAAGTTTATAGAAGACATATCAAATTCTGTCTATATTGATTATTATGATCATTATTATGATCTGATATCTATAGGTAGCTTGTGATTTTCTATTAGAACTGAAAAGCCATCCTTTAAAGAACAAATCAAACTTCCAGGCCTGCAGCCCTATCCCTCTTGTTGCTTAGATTTTACAGTAAAATTTTACCTAGGAAGTTCTTTGCCTTTGCTTTTATACTTGGCAACTTAAGTATAACATACAGTAAATATATATAGACAAATGAACATGATTGAAACCAAGTCTTGATTTTACAGCATTAGGAGACATTTATTCTTTGTTTTTGTTTTGCTCCTCTGTGTCATAAAGCTGTCACTTCACAGGATGTTATTTTGATATCAATTCTCAAAGTATTCACAACCCCAGCAGTCAGCACTTCTGAGACAGATCTGGGGCAACCTCTGCTCTCTCCAGCTCCATGGAGTCTGCTCACCTGTCACAGGCAGTGGCAAAAGGACCACCTAGATTGCAGCTGGATAAGTGCAAATTTATGCACTTTCAAAAAGAGAGATTTAGAAAGTCATTCTGCTGTATTCATTTAATCAATATTAAACCTTTATGATTGCCTCTGCTTTTATGAAGTCAGCCAGCAGTTTAACATTGTACTGTGCCATATGGAAATGGGATCGGACCCCTGGTAAAACCTATGAAACTGAAGAAAATTAGCTCAAAAGTAAGTTCACTGCATTCTCTGAACCTGGAGTTTTCTTTCCTCAAAAATACATCCTCATTCCTCCTGCTATGTTTTAATGTCACTTATAATATGCTCTGTCTTAAATAGCATCAAAAATGGCAAATGGCCTCCTAAATGTCATTATATCATTTGTCTCTCTTTGCTGGAAACTTCTTGATAACTCAGTTCTTTTCCAAAACTTAACTTTGTATGCTGGGACCTTTGTCCTTACTTCTGGAAAACCTGCACAGAGCAGAGAGCTACAGGAGACCCACCCAGCTCCAAATGAACTGGACATATTGCCATTCCAGCCACATGTTGGCTAGGAATGTATGGCATTCCCAGTCTCAGAAGCATAAATGTCAAAGCTGGAAAATGGAACAACTGTACACATCAGGAATTGCTTATTTAATGATTTCTGTCTGTATGCAGCTTGAAAACTTGAGGAGGCTGTGATTTTTCTTATTTAAATAATTGAAAATTATGCATGAAAATCTACAAATTTTCAGCACAATAATTCTTAGTCCATTGTTGGAATAAATCTTTAAAGCCTTTGCCATTCCAAATGTTTATTTTGAAAAGTGTTCCCAGAAACTTAGGTCAGCGGTCAGGGTTTTTTTTCCTTTTTGACAAATGACAGATAGGTGACTAGAGAATGTAAGTATGGAAAATTGATTTTACAAGTGCTTTATAAGGATTATTTTTAAGTATTCTTCCAATTTCTGTTGGTACTTTGCATTTACCCACCTACATTTTCATCAGGTATTTCTGTCCTTTCAGAATAACCTCTAAAATTTAAAAAAGTCATCCAAAGTAAGACAATCACCCTCCCTCTTTAAATTAGTCTCTCCTCTTTTCTGTTACAATGCAAACACTTCCAAGCAATGATGGATAGAGAGGTTAGGCTAAGACATTGCCTTGGGTGGATGCCTGATTGACTTGCTCTCATCCTGGAGGTACCCTGACTGGGAACAGGAGGGGGGTTAGTTTCTTTGAATATCTTACAGTAGTTTTCATTTCCAAGTGTTAGTGAGACAATATTATTGTAAGTTAGAGTCTTCGGTAACAAAGGAAGAAAAAAGAGATTTGCTTTTAAACTTGAGTTACAACATTTTTGTAATTTGACATGGTAATTGGCAACTATGAAGCTCTGAATGTCCTAAGAGAAATTAAGGATGTTGTATTTAATGCCTCAGTTTAGACTGTAATTTTTAAAACTAGGTGGCAGAGAGAAAAAACCCATTCCTTTATTTGTAAACTGGGCATACTTAGAGTTTTTAACTCTATGTTTCTCCTAATCCTTCAAGAACCTTTACAGACACAGTCTGACTTTAGATTTAAAAGTGTATTAATCCCTGGAACAAATCTACTGACAAATATCCTCTATATGAAAGAAACATTCAAATCCCTAAACTTCAAAAGAAGATGTGCCAGGTCTAAATAAGTTAATACATTTAGCAAGACCATAGCCCTAGTGATCTCACTTCTAAAAACTTATTGTTTGATAAACCTAAACCACAGCAGATGGAATCATTATTCTGTGTGTCTATGTATGTCTGCTGGTCACTGCATTCTTCACACAGAAGAAATCCTGCTTGCGACTGAGTGAAAGCAGAGTGGCTGCCAAACATCTGTGAGAAATTGAACACTATTCGTTTATAATCTGAAACCTGAGTGGACAACTAGTTGTTGGCCTCTTCTGTCTAGACTGATGTTGTTCCCCACCCCCATTTCCATGTGTAAGGGTCAGCCAGGAACCTGCAGGACACAAAGAAAATGGTCCAAAATGACTAACACTTTCATTCAAGTAATCATAGCTCACTCATTTCTTCCACCTCCATCAAAATATAAGTAAGAGGAAAGCATGATTTTAGAGTTGACACCTATGAAAATAAAATGCCTGGCAGAGGTTCTAAGAAAAGGCATGCCCTGGTTTTAATTTGTGTCACGTAGAGGGCCTCTAAAAGGGAGAAAGCATGTGGTGTGCTTGAGGCTTCTTGCAGCTAAGAGACTAGAATGAGAGCAAGTTCATTTATGCCCTCACTTTATTTACAGTCCTTTCCACATGAAGGTGCTTTTTTAATCACTCAGTTTCATCCTTAACTCTGACCTTTTACCACTAATAAAAACCTGTCTTACAAAGAATACTGTGGCATGTTAGTTAAGCTTCCCAAGTCATGCTTAGGTTGAAAAAAGTCAAGGATTATAGTCCTTCCTTCAACAGACTGGAAAAGTGAGTTATGCCGATGTATTTTTAAGAAAAAAAATGGTGAGGAAGATGTCTAAATTTACATGCCAACATTTTGAAGGATGAGCAACTATAGGTAGTTAGAGTCTGAATTCTGAAAGGTTGATAATTCAGAAACTAAGTTTAATAACTAATTTATAACACAAATTGTACATGTATAAGACTGCCACCTCCACTGTATCAGTGTGTCCATAATGGGTTGAATAAACAGAGTCATATGGGCAAGGTGGAAAGATTTGAACCCAGTTAATATGAGCATGAAGCCAGCACAGTTCATAGTTCAACAGAGATGACTCCCAATGAAACCAGGAGTCATGCCACAAGAGATTACAGTACCAATGGCAGGGAACTGGAGAAACACAATGCTGAGATCTCATATATTTAATTAATTTTGAAAATTTATCCTTTTTTTTCCCAGTAAAAGCTGTGCTTCTACACTTCAATTTCCTTTTCATCTGTGAGATGGGAGAGTATCAGCTTGCAAGATGACCCTATTGTTATTTAAACAAAGCTTTTAGCATTTAATCATTATAATTCAGTTTCGTACTGAGTAGATTAGATGCAAGAATTTTTATAGCAACATCTGTGATTAACAAGACAAAATGCCTCTATTTTAGTTCCCATGGCATTATCTCTACAGAAAGCTGGATTTTCTTTCTTTCAAAAATACTAAGTCAATCTATGAATTTTGTACTTTTATCCACTTTAATAGTGTAAATATTCTGATTTATGGGAAGTGCTTTTTGCTAATAATGACACAGTATCTAATAGTTTGTGCTAAATGTTTAATCAATTTCCTCCTGTTTTGCTTTTGCTCTTGAGTATAAAAGCAAAAATGGTCACAGAACTCCAAACTTGGAGAAAGATCAAAGTGACAGTTAGAAAAATAAAGCAAGAACACACAACTGCAATGAAGTTTGCTGATAAGCACATCCCAGTGGGTGCAGTACTCACACAATACAGTTAGGACCACTCTCAAAGTTTGAGTTGAAACTTGGAATTTGACTGAACAGAGACACAAAGCTTGTAAATATATCATAGCTTATTTCCAGTAAAATCAGTTTTTATTACCATACAGTCTAGACCAAACTGAGATTGGAATTCAAATCTTCATAGGTACCATGCAGCTAATATATTAGACAATATACCTCTCCAAGAAAACATGCCATCTAATAAGGATAGAAGGAAATCTTGAAGAAAGGTGGTAATTTTTTCCAATTTACAGGTTGGAAACTAAAACACTGCAAAAGGAGGGCAAGATGTCATAAAAATGTGTGTGATTTCAAGGAGAGTTCCCTGCTGGGTGTGGCTGCAGAATCAGACCTGATGAAGTGCTCCTTTTGCTCCAACTCCATTTTCCAGAACTCCCTGGGTAGTTTTGGTCCCAGGTATATGTGTGTGAGCTATACAGACATTCCCTCATCAGGGGGTGTATTCATGGAAGACTGAGAGAAATTCTCATTCCAGTGATTTAAGAAGACTGCAATTACTGAACTGAATCTGTAACACTGCCAAATGAAACTGTATTAAACTAAAGAATTGTAGGGTTTCTGTACATTCCATTCTTGACTAAGTCTGTCAGCTCACATTTTTTTGTACACACAATGGATTAATGCCTATTACATTTAGTTTTGTACTTTATTGCTTTATTTTAATCACTACTTTGAAAAAAATATGATTATATATAATTTATATTCTCATTCAATCCACACTACTTTTCACAATGTATTCTTTAAATCTTAACATTTAAATGATTCTGTATTAATATTGATTTTCCATTGTGCTTCCGCATACAAAATCACAGCATTGTTGCCATAAGATTTCTGATGAGTGTGGAACAAAGCACTTGCAAAAGATGTTCATGCTCTGGGTTTTCAGTGGGGCACATTAGCCCAGCACTTTAGAGCTACAGAATGTAGAGACCGTTACAATCTCAGATTAATACAGTGTCTTTGCTTGGGATTTTAACCAGCAATATCTAACCACAGGTCCCTTGAAAAATCAAAGTTCAACCTGTTTACCACATACCTTACAAAACAGTCTTTAATGCTGTAGGTTCTGCAGACTTCATGTGGCCTGTTAAAAACTGCATAACAGGTCAAAAACAACAAAGTGCAACACTTTTACTATTTCATTGTTTCGTGTTTGTTTCCTTATTGCACTTCTGTCCTTGAATTTAAACAACAAATTTTGCAATCCTGCAGCCTTTGACAGCTCTGCAGTTGCTCTGCAGCTTTTTTCTTTTAAAAATGTCTATCATCATCTTCTTCCTTTAGTAATTTTTTAAGTTTCCAACACTGCTAATAATCTGCCTTTATGACATAAAGTACAGATATGAGTAAATATTTAGGACTCAGATCAGGATGCAACAATTATGATAATATTTAAAATTATTATTATATTTTGATATTCTTTCTATCTCTGACAATGTTCCTCATACTAAGATGATGTGTTGATCCTCAGAAAACATCTTCAGTAGAGAATGTACCATATCCATACAACAATGCAATGACATAATGACATACAGAGAGTATTTGCAATTGCAGCATGAAAAATGTGATAACATTGCTTAAAGCTTACCAGCTTCTTTTCATCATTTGTACTGCCTCATTTAAGAAAGCATCAAAGAATTGAATAATGCAAAGGTATTTTTTAAACTGAAACATATAGCTGACGACCTAGTGTTTGCCACTAATGTGAACAAACACTACTATATGATGCTTAGCTTAGTCAGTGAAAAACTCCTGTGAATTTCCATAAGCTCTATGTCAGACATTCAACAAAAATCTGCAAAAATTGTTTCCAACAATTATGAGGCCATCAATTCTTCCTTAAAATGACATACCAACCTGCCTCATTCTTTTCAGATTAGGCTTTTCTTCTCTTCTGTCTGGGCCCTGAAGGTTATATTATTCATAAATGTGTATAAATCACATTTATTTCCATATTACACAAATACTCATTCTATTTCCTCGGAAAGTCTACTCCACCTCTCCAGTACTTTTATTTTACATTGACTTTTAACATAGATTTATTCAACTCCAGATTTTAAGCCACCTGCTTGCCTTACACAATTTATTCTATGTCTTTCCTAATTTATTTTAGACACAGACACCACATGAACACACACTCAAGCCTTCAACACTGTCCCCTGCCACAGCTGCCACCTTCCCCTCCCCTGTGTGGAGCTGGTCTTGCAGCACCACTGACTGCAGAGGATGATGAGGGCCCCTCAGCGGGTTTGTAAGTCACAAACACTTCCCAGCATGGGCAGGGGAAGCAGGGGAAGCTTCACCTCCTGCCATGCAGCCGGTGGAGCTCTGACAGCTCAGGATCCCACTGCAGTGGTACGGAGGGTTTTACAGAGAGAGGCATTGTCTCTGGCTCCCCTGCACGAGGGGAGCACTGGGGCCACATCTCACTGCCCACCCTGTGGGAAAAGTCTACATGCTGCACATGCAGTCCTGCTTTATACTACAAAGTACAGCCACAGATTTGAGGACTGCAGATAAAAGCAAGCCCATGAAAAGTTTTAGATGTTAGGAGCTTGGACAAAGATCAGATGACTCCGCTCTGCCTGACAATTTGTTTTATGTCATCTGTCTGTAGTAAGCACTTTTTTTAAGTGGGTTGAAGTACCTCCTTTCCTACTAGTACTCAAGTTCAAACCTCCTCATGTAAATCCTAGTCTGCCTTCAGTTTGTTCTTGTTAATCAGGAATTCTTGGAACAATACAAACACGTTTGTATTTTTAGCACACATTATGTCTTTTCCATCTGCAAGACACTTATTTAAGCTACTTCCCTTTCCTAGTGGCTAAGCTATTTTACTATTCTGTATTGACTATATGGATTTATTGTCATATTCCTATTAGAGCATGAGATGATATTAGTATTTCTGACTTCATAAAACAAGCCCAAGACACAGGGTAACAGAAATAAAATTAAAACTTAAATCAGTATCCTTTTGCACTTTTAGCACTCATTCTCACTGGAACAAAACATGCGACTTCTGAACTTATCAGCCTCCTCATGGAGGAAGGCCAGTGCACACAATAGCTGCTGAATGCAACATTGTGACCTCTGCACTGGCCACCTCCGAGGACAGTCTAAGAGAAGACATGAGTAGAAAGGAGAAGAGAAAGGGAAAAGCCAAGGTGCAATGTACCCTGGGGAGTTAGCTGGTCATAACAACTTGCTAATCAACAGCCTAACCCACCTCCTGCTAAGCTGACACTGCTTCAGTTGATAATGCAACTTCTCAGCACGGTGTTTCAGAACAAGTTGTACTTGGCAGGCTGCCATGGTGCTGAGTGATCCTTCTCCTGAGGGATTCCAGAGCTTCCACAAACACAACAGGTCACTTTCCGCTAATGTGACATAAAAGAAAGAGATTGAAAATGTCAGTGTTGACATTGGTTGCCTGATGAAATCAGTATGCAGAACCAAGCTCTGTTTACAAGGCCAGAGTTAAAGGGAACTCATGTAACTCCCTGTGCCCCCCACCCTGCGACTTCACCTCTCCCACGCACAGACTCAACGCCACACTGAACAGCTGGCTGGAGTCTGACCCGATGGCCACAAAGTAATGAATCTGAACCATTTTTAATGAGCACACATCTAGATTTAGGGTCAGAATGACTGAATGCCAAATGCTGTATTGTCCCGCTGCATGAGCCAAACCAGTACTTGCTGTCTGAATATTAAATACAAATGAGCAGAATGATGTACAAATAAACTGATGACCTGCAAAAATTATCTAGGATTTAATGTTAGAAAATGCGATCAGAAAACTATGAAATGGAAGATGAAAATTGTTAAAATGCTGTGGAAAGTCATCCATCAGAGTTACTATTTATATGTCTCATATTACACTTCAGAAGAGGATATGTGAAAATAAACAGGGGATTATTGATTCCTCTCTAGCTGGTTTACAGCTATATGGATTTATCTCCCAGAGATGCGCTGTGTTCATATCAAGGACAGTAAATTCTTTAAAGAAATCAGGAGAATTAGATCAATTCTCACAATAGCAGCTAAAACCCACAGTATTCAGGAAATAAAAAGACACTGGAAACAGCACAAGCCTCAGTAGGCCATTCAGTAAAGAATACCACTCTACGAATGCCAATAATATTTTAGCTATGACCCATCCTCTATATTCCATTATTTTTACAATAATGAAATATTTGTGAAAAGATGCTGCTATATATTTATTATCCTATTTTGCTCAGTTGCAAGGCATGTAGTTTAATAAAATCATAGTGGTGTCAAAAGCACAGCATATCTCTGACCTGCAGGCTGAAATGCCTCACAGAAATACTCAAACCTGTCTTATAGGGTTAGTTCATGTGCCAAAAGCACTCCCTGGGGTATGAGGGAATTCAGCTGGGAAATTTACTCTACAAAATAGAATCCCACCCTTTTTTTAAGATTCACCCACTATAACAATAACTCAGGAATGCTGGGCAGTTCACAATGAAACTACTGTGGGGTTTTATCTAATAACAACATATTAATACTTCATTAAGGTTTTCTGAAACCAAGTATTTGCCCTCAACATAGGGCACCACAGAAATACCTGTGCTATACATGAACTGGATGTTGTAGGGAATGTTTACCCAGCACAGTGTTGGGCAAAGCATATGCACAGCTATATTGCAAAGACTGTTGCCCTGGTAAGTCTGAGCAGAGAGCTCTGTTAATGTAGCATTTCTCTTCAGGAAATGAGCCAGCTCTGCACTGCCCAGCACCATGCCAGCAACCCTGAGACCTCATTTACTCACACATCAGGCATGGGGAGCATAACCACCATGTGAGCTTCTCACACCACCTTTCTCATGTACTCTCAGGTCCAGCAGAGGAAATAGTTCTGCAGGCAAGAGTGCAGGCCAAGGCTTTGAATGACACAGTACTAGGCTTCTGCACTGAGACCACAACTGCATTTTTAAGAAAGTCAAGCTGTTATGTGTACCAGCTGTGTGGCAGCCTAATGTTACAACTAAACTTACTGTTAGCTTGTGCCAAAAAATGTCAGTGCCCTTGCCTGTCAGCTCTTGCCCCCACATTCCCAATCTCTTCTGTGCCATGGAATAGATTAAAGATTTTGACATCCTATCTCTGAATTCCTGCCATAGAAATTAAACTGTTTGCTTATGTCTCACAACTCCAATACTTACAAAGCAGAAGGTCTTGCTCAATCTCTGCTGCTATACCAACAGAGAACCTTCTGGCCATCGAGTCTGTGACACTGAAGGCAAACCTTGCTTCACAAATATGTATTTATTTTTTTGACCAGATATCACAGCAGCTTCTTTTGTGAAGAAAAAAAAAAAAAAAGGAAAAAAACTTCTTCTAATGGCCCTTTCTCAGTCTCTCTTCCCAATTCCTTTCCCATTAACACGTATTTTTTTCAAAGGTTAATAGCACACCATGATTAAATGCAGGGAATTGCAAAGGGAAAGGTTGAGAGTATAAACAGGAGACAAAGTAGATATTCAACAAAACAGTATTTTAAAATAAACTTTGCTTCTTCATTTTTAAAGTGATCTTGTGCTTTTTGGGGTTTTTTTTGTTAACAGCAGTTTGTTATTTGTAGATTTTCTTACTGGGTGGAATCATCAGTAATAACTCTAAGCAAAAATTTCTTTCAAAGCTGGGAAATATAAATGAAAGGAGCATTACACCTTGCCAAAGGCCTGCAGGATCAACATTAACAAAAAGTACACCATGAACTGAGATTATGGACGTGGTGGTGGTCAAATCTAGACACAGAAGTGAATACAAGGTATATTTTTCCCATAAAACACATTTCTAGATTAAAAGTGAAAGCAATCACAGACCCACTGTCTCATCTAGCCCCTGGAGCACACTGAATTTTCGTCTTGCAGCAATTAGTGATGAGGCACTGAGCAACCTGATTGCTACGTTAGCTGTTGTACGATATTAACAGACAAACAAAAGGTTCCTAATGATTCTGTCCCTTAAAGCCCACCTGCACTTGTAAGATGGTGGTGTTTATTTCTTTCTTTCAAGCTTAACTCATATATCATCTGTTATCCTTGATTCAGTAGTATGTCTTTACTGAAAGCAAACGGTGTTTCTGTCAGCAAAGAATCGAAATCAGACCTGCACTTAAATTTTTGTCAACTTTCATTTGCATATTCCATTCAACAAGAATTCCTACAGAGCTCTGTCTTAAGTGAAATTAAGAAGATCTTCTGTTGAGTCTTACAGCCTGCTTTCAGTAACAAATAAAAATACAGTGAATTCCTCCAGGGAAGTATTGACATGAATCATCCCATTTAAGAAAAAGTATATTAGAAGAGAATGAATCACTGTTTGCTCTATGAGTACTTCAGAACATTGTAGGTACAAGTATTATTCATCCAGATGTGTAGTAACTCCACTAAAATACTCAATTATTTTAGCCATAGACACATTGTCCTCCTGGAATTTGTAACTTCCTTACTCTGAGAACAGACAGTCCATTCTGTACATACTGACAGAAACAAAACCACTGTAAGCAAAATAGTCCGTCTAGTACTACCAGGTGCCTGTAACTTTTTTCCCTGGTAGTCTGCCCACCCAGGCTGAAAATGCTCAGTCACATTTGATCCAGGAAGCAAAACATCCCTAGCCCAGGTTAACATTTAGATGGGAGATCATATAGTACAGAATCACAGCTGATGTAGAATAAAGAATTGTGACTGACTAGTCGAGAAATGTTTGGCCTCATATATCAAAAGACTGACTTTATTGAGTCCTACTGTTGCTGTGAAATTGACATGGAAGTAAAAGAAAACAAGAATTATGAATTCCTATACTTTAGAAATGCAGTAATTTCACAGATAGATATTATTTTCCATTTCTAGAAAAGACAGCCAAGAAAATAAAAATGATCAGATAATTTTTTCTTCTTTCCATGTCAATTCATGTTGGATAAATCTATAAACTGTTTTAGCTTTCAAAACTGAAAATATAGTGCTAACAGTTTAGTTTCAAGCAAAGATATATCTTTAGCAAAGAAAAAAGGAAAACATATTTCTAGAAATACATGTAACATTTTCTTAACCTAAACCACTATTTACAAGTAAGTACAAAAAGCAGTCCATTAAAATACAACTAAAACCATATGCAAGTGTTTGTAGCCTAAAGATTTTAATTGTAGACAGTTCGCCTTTGTAATAGGATGATTGATATCCTTAAAGTTACTAACTTGTATGAAAATGGAAATGATCACCACTTTCCAACAGGATGAAAGAGAGACAAAGTATGTTATTGTAATTAGGGACTTGTATCTTCTTTCTGCAAAAACAAAAGTTCAGTTTTCCCCTAGGACTAGATACAGATGTTTTCTATTTTATCAACAATAAATATATCAGTATATAACATTTTTCATTCTAGCGATTTAATGAAAGATAAAAACAGCATTTGAAATACCAGTCTTTTCTATCAACTGACAATAAATTACTTGTGCAGTCCACTATTAGCCAAGTAGTGCTTTGATACAGCTGACAGACTGTTGGAAAAGTAATCAGTAATAAAATACCTTTAAATATTTTGGAGGGACTGGTTCTATCAGAGTGTCTGAGCTGAGCACAGCAGCTTTGTGAATTAAGTTCACTTTATAAAGTGTCAGTGCTAGGTTCTCCTGACACCCACAGTAGACGAGATGGGATCTCCCTAACAGGATCCTCTCAAAATTAGATTTTTCCATATTTGCATAGAATCTAAAAGGAAATTAAAAATCAAGGATCTTTATCTGTTGAGTTTAATTATTTATATTGACCTTAGTTTAGTTTACAGTTTAGTTTATATTAATTTTAGCTGATCTTTTAACTATTAATATTTATTGTCTAACAGAAGATTAGAAAATCATTCGGTTGCAGTTTTTGCCTGAACAAAAACTGTCCCAGAAAGCTTACAAGGGCATTCTTACGTATTGCTAGCATATTTTCACAATTAAGAACTTTTTTCCAATCTTCTATACAATTATTTATGTCTAGAGTGGGTTCTATCTGCCTGTTACTGGGACGTTTCTCCTGACTACTGCTGTTACACAGACCCTGGACCAGGCCACCTGTAGAGATAGACATATTGTTGCTCCAGAGCTGCTTTGATGTAAATGTGATGTCCAGGTTTTAGCAAGTAAAAGAGACTTTTTTTTCAGTTTTAAAGAATTTGTGCTTTTAGATTCAGTTTCTCTTGCAAATTCTGAAATCTTTTACAAAGTTCCAGAAAGCAGCCGACCTCTGGAGCGCACTGCTGATGTCCCGTGCCTGCAGCCGGCTGCATTCCAGCCCAAGCCACTGACTCACGAACTCAGTGCCCTCGCTTATTCTTACAAACCCTTGTACTTGGTGTGAGACACAAGTTTAGGGTTCTCTTAAACAATACATTTCTAGATTCTCCTTCTTGGTTGTCAGCTCATCACCTGAGAGCTCCCTGCAAATATTTGAAAAACAAGCCAGGACAGTTGTGTTGACTCAGCAGTGTCAGCACCTTTCAGTCAGGTAATGCTCACAAGAGGAGTCTCTCCCATTAAAGACATGGCCAAAAGGCCAAATTATTGCCCTTTCTGACAAGCCAGATGAATAACCCCGTTAGTGCTTTAAAATTCAGAGAAATGTATAAATATTTGGCACTCTTGCTTACTTCTGCTTGCATAGGCAGGCTGTAGCACCCTTTATCTCTTTCAAATGAAATCCTAAACACCTGGAATCACAGACAAATTAAGGCCATTTGCCCAAAACCCTTCTATTTCCTTTTAATAATTCTAAATATTTAAGTCTAATATCTAAATGTTATTTTCACAGATTTCATCTTAATATTTTCTTGCATCAGTTGTTACAATATGAACAAACCTTCCAATTTGTATAGACAGATCATAACCAATTATTTCAGCATTCTATAGATTCAACAGCAAATGCAAAAACGTACCAACAGCCATGGAAAAGTGCACCAATTTTTGCATGAGAATTTAGGCAAGCAAATTCAGACTTCATATAAACATCCATGGGTGTAAAAACTTTTAAAAGATGCCTATGAAAAACACGGTTCTTATTAGAGATTCAACAGGGAATTTGGAATCAAATAGTTATAGTCTTTGTCAACTGCTCCTTTTTTTGAGTTTTGAGTAAATTTATATCTGAGTTTTAGCAAAGCAGCTTTAGAAACCACCAGCTTTCAATGCTTTGATATCCTAACCAGTTGGAGCTTGTCAAACATTAAGAAATATTTCCTGTAACATTAATCAAGAAATCATTTCACAAATATGATCCTAGAAAAAGTACACAGTATCATATTTGCGTGAAAGCACCAAAGTTCAGAGATAAGGCAGGTGACAAACTGACATAAACACCCAGTTTCAAGACACAAAACTTTTAATGTAGCATAAATTGCAAAACCTTTCCTGTCTCTATTAAGTGATCTTATTTTCCGTCAAGCTGCTCTAGATTCATTACGCAGCTAAGAACAGAATCAGTTTCATAGGAAGTGGAATGAAGTTATTCATACTATAAGTAACTTTTTCACAATGAAAGCACAACTTTGCCTCCCTTTTTGCTCTTAAAACTGTAAGACAGAGTTCTCTTTCCAGAGCTTGCAGCAGGAAAACTAACATGCAGAAGCACACGACTCCACCCTAGCCTCCCAATTTAGGCTGCACCCACTCCCAAAATAGCAGTGTTTGTGCCACGCAGCAATTCACCAGCAGCTCTAGTGGAGGACTGTAGACACAAGAAGGAGAGCACTTCAATAACTGTGTGAAGAGTAACAATATAATTTTATATTTACAATTGAATAAAAAACCTCAAGCATGTTTACCTAAGAAATGTAATAGTTGTTTACAAGATTTTTGAGAATGAATACAATTACACATGCAAATGTGAGCAGTTGTCTTTGTTTTCTGTACTCGTTCATTAGCCCAACACATGATTATTTTAAAAATATCAGAATGACACGATGTTGTTGCAGAATATTATCTGGTATTCATTTGAAAACTGATCTCTGTCAGGTCTCCCATGAAATAATTTTTTTTCTACGAATAGACCCCACCCAGACAAATAACACTTCTTCTATATAACAAGTGCTTTCACTCCAAAAATTTCGAAACACACCAAAACCTCTCTAAAAATACCTTGGGTTTTTTCCTGCACAAGAGGCAAAGATAATTTAAGTGTGAATATAATCAAACATCCCACTATCAACATTATATTACAAGATCTTTCCAGAGAGCTGTCGGGAAATGATCCCTAATTTTAGATGTATTTGTAATACTATTCCCAAGACATATTACGAAACATGGTTCTGTTTTTTTAAATCTTCAGATTTATGATCAATAATAATGTTAACTTCATTGGTGACATTTAAATCTTATTTACAGGCAAACTAGTCTGCAGACTTTTAAGTACCCATTACAGTTTCTTTTGGCTCCTGACCTAAACAGAAATGCAATTTCCAGAGAGAGTGGCTTTGCTGGATCACAGACATTGTGAGTCTTGTATAATTAAAAGATGAAATTCCTCCAAGGTCAGTCTTTTTCAGACCTAGAAACACCGGGATGGCAGAACGTCTCTTGCACCCCAAAATAAGGCATTTGCTCTGGCAATGACTGAAAAAGTCTTTTCAAGATAGAGAAATGTGACAGAACGGTGGAGGATGTGTTTCTCAACTGAGTACAAACATGAGATTTCTGGATGAAGATAAAAGGGTTTTGACTTAATCAATAACAGCAAAATAAGCAGAAATAGAGGAAAATATTTTAGACTGAAATTTCCATGCAATTTGTATTTTTCCAAGTTTCAGACATTTCTTTCCCTTTTGTCTTCAGCAATCTGAATGTTATGTGAAGATATTTATGTCTCAAATTAATCTCTGGATTTTATTTTGGTGAAAGATTAGCTTGATAGTTACATCAAAGACAGAGTGAACCATCAAAAGAAATTAAACCTTTACTTAATTCTTTCAATTTTTATCAATTTTCCCCATAATTTTCTTACAAGTAAAATATCTGTGAGCAACAAAGAAATCAGTCATGAAACTGTTAATGATGACCATATTCTCCTACTGACTTGTGCTGAAAAAAAATTATAAGGCATCAAGCAACAAAAAATAACTAAAATAAATTTATATTATTTTAATACTACATCCCATTGTCAAACTTTGCACATTTTCTATTGTTGTTATGGGAATAATTTAAGACAAAAAGCTTTTCTAAATGTAATGCCACAGACCGTGGATCCAAATTTAAGCAAAAGCACTGACTGAATCTGGGATCCAATTCCAAGAGGAAAATGTTTCCTTACCACCAGGGCAGGCGTGACTGCAGGACTGACTCAGCGACAACGATCAGACCTATCCAGCCATGGACATCCTTTCTTGGAATATGATGAATTTTTCTTACACATCGTCCTTTCAAGTACAGACGAGGCCCAACTCTGCTTAGTTTCTGAGATATTACATGATCCTTCCTCAAGCACAAAACCATTTAAACTAACATCCTTTCTTAAAGCAATTAACATGTTACCTCTTGCTAATTTTGTGACTCAAGGAAGAAGATATTCAGCATTGCTCATTTCTCGGATTTTGTTAGTTTTACTTACTTTTTCTACTGTTGCAGCAATTGCAACCTGTACGAAATGAGACACTAAATGAGACACCATTTCTACAAAAATCTTTTTCAATACCTATATATATACATATATTAATTACAGAGATGTAGTAGTATATGTGTAAGAAACAAAATTATTACCTCAAACCCTGATTATCTATACCACTGATTATCTGATGACTAATTTATTAATTCAGATATCCCCAATTCATGTTTATAAATTCTCTATTAAGGTTCTTTTCTGTTCTGAATTCTTGCTCCCCAGTCAAGGTGCCTTGTGTATGGATATTGGGCATTGCTGAACAGACAGGCTGGCAGACCTGACCTCATGTTACGCTGAGCTAAACCAGCTTTGGAAAAACTACTGCCCAGGATAATCAGCGTTGCTGAACACTTGGGCTGCTCAGTGTGGGCACACACCACGCTCACAGCCTGGACATTTTGGGATAACACTGAGGGTTTCTTAGCTCTGTGACAGCACAGAATTAACACTTCTGAGTCGGAGCCAGGCTGCGGCTATCTTGGACCACAGGTATCAAAACTTGGGTCTGCCTGTACAGACATACTCAGGCATTCTAGGACTGATTTCAAAATGGTTATAATATATTTTATAATCTTGAAATAAAAATATAGGGCCAAAACCCACTCTTACACAAGAGCAAATCAGGAGTAACTCATTATTTCCATACTTAATTTGCAGATTGTTAACTTCAGCTCTGCTTCTCCAAATCCCACTGGTGTCACTGCAATAAATATCTGCTCCTGTAACCTGGAGGTGGCAGAAGCAACCACTTATCCATTTCAGAAGAGATCCTGGCTCAACTTGTACTAATATTTACCCTTAAGATAGCAGCATAGAGGATGATAAATTTTTAACACAAAGAGAATTGCTGAATAATGTAGGATTAATGTTACTGATTAGTTTAGTTATTTATTTGATCCTAGAATGTAAAGGACTAATTAAGGGTGGCTAGAATATGTTAAGAACAGCAAACTATTAAAGATCTCCCTTACCTCTCCACTAGACATCCTAATCCCACCAATTCCAGTTTTATTCTTTCAATTCCAATCTTTCTACAAGAAAAATAATTGCTCCCACACTCTCTCTGTGGTATTCTTAATGGGTAAGAAAATGTTTTTGCCCTCCTTCTTTCATTCTTTCTTTCCTCATTTTCCCCTATCAAACTGCACTTTGATAGTCTTCTAAAGATTTTAAACTACCCTGCATATCAGTGAGGCTTTGCTATTAAATAGGGTTAACAAGGTCACAGTGACAGGACCAGAAGTAATGTTTGTTTTGAAACCTGGTGCTCTGTTTAAATCTGTTTATTTCTGCACTAAGTCGAGGCACTTTGAGCTGTCAGGATGACTCAGAGCAAAGTTGCAAAGCCTCAGTTCTACAAAGAGATTAGTCACTTTGTTTTTTTGCACTGAGCTGCTTTGAGTCAGCTACAAATCGTTGCACATAAACTACCTGGGTACATCTTCAAATGGTGCAGGTAACTTCAGTGCAAACTTCTGAAAGAAAAGGAGTCTCTGTATATCTGAGCAAATAATTGACTAGGCCTTTCTCCAATACAGAATTGGGTTTAAGAATGAAAGAAATAGGAACTGTGTGAATATTAATTTACATTTTTTCCTAGTCATAGAGAGAGCCGAGATCAGGTTTATCAGTTTTACCTTCTATACCATAGAGGTGTATCTTTCCAAATTACTGTTGCCTTGCTAAAAAACACTGTCATATCATAATTTTTTATAATTATGATAACTCATTCATCAGTCTATTCCTAATTTTTTAGTAAAAGTAATGGAAAGTAAAGTTTGGCAAGCATAAAAGATTACCAAGAGTATCAGAACAACTGAGCAACAGGAGATGGAGCAAACACTCAGCAAAAATCTCCTGTCATTTCAGTTTATTGCAACATGATTTTCCCCCTGGCTTTACTATAAATCAGTTTCTTTTGTAAAACATTTCAGTTGTTCTGAAAACTGCTTGTGAATCTGTGAAAGCTCTTTCTGGAAAACAAATATAGGTGTAAGGATCATACCGAATGGAACTTCAAGGTATATACTTAACATTAGATTGCACAATCTATATCTGTTGGTGAGCAGCTCCTTACCCAAGCTGTCCTACAGGCTAAACTGAGCAAATTGATATTTCCTCCTGCATTGATGGGAGCACAATTTGTTCCTTAACTAAATGGTTCAGGTAAAATTTTTATGATAAAAGTACAGATGTCTAACACTGAAACAACATATTTCAACATACACTCTTATCTACTATATATTCTCCTTCTTAAAAAAAGCAGTAAAGAAAATAAATACACTGCCAGGCTTCACATAGAATTACTGTTGCTGGATTCCTAGTTGGCTACCAGAATCACTAACCCGTTTAGACATCAAGAACAATGAACCTTTGCATTGCTAGCTGATCTAATGCTAACAAATTACTACTTTAATCTCAATTTTATTTACAGGTAAATCACAATTTATCTGCAAAATCTGCTGCCTGAATCTTTTCAAAGTCATTGTAGAGATTAGTTACCTGATTGACAGAGGGAAAGTTTATTTTTATTGGTTTGCATGCGAGTGCAACTCATTTGCTTAAAAAAAATTTGTAAGAACTCAGACTTGTTTAATCATACTCTACTTGGTGATTATTGCAAAGTCTGTCTGGAATCAAATTTGGATGGTCCTTTGCAAGCCATGTCTGTGTTGCTATCTTCTCTCAGTGTGACAGATTTGCTTCCTATAGGACGAAAAATGAGTGCCCAAGGGAAAAATATTACTTTCAGAGCCGACAAGTGAGCACAGTGTCCCACCTACCTACACATGAGATGAGAAACACGTAACAATCTAGGCATCTGACAGTCACAGTGTTCTGTATGGAAGGAGTAAGGCATTCCTGCATTCTACTGTGTCATCACACCGCCCTTCCTGAAAGCTGTACTGGGGCACTAAATTAATGAGCAAACCTCCAAGAGACATTTCTTTCCATGAGCAAGTGGAGAAATTGGGGGAATTTGGGTCGGAAGTAAACGTGATCGTCATTCTGCTCCCTTCTGTGTCGGCGCAGGGAGCTGGCTGGACATGAGGGAGGGAACGTGCTGAGTCTGGCAGGGGCTGATGGCACACTCCCCGCTTGTGCAATGCTACAACTCAGGGGAAATGTGATTCAGAGGCTGCCTCTGAGTCACCACTTCCCTGAGCTCCTCCGAACGGGCACGGCAGCGTTCTGTCCCATCCGGGACACAGCACGGATCCTGCTCACCCTGAGCTCTGAGGCGCGTCAGCAAGCACTGGCTTTGTGAGGGGCACCGAAGCACTGGGCACTGCTTCCCCTTGCAATAATTAAACCAGACTAATATATATTAACGAAAAGGCCACCACTCTCTGCTCGTGACTTTAAACAGTAAAGCAGCGCATTTAGTATCTGTGTTGTCCATGATGTCTGTATTGTCCTGCTACACATTTAAGATAATTCCTTACAGATGGATAAGATATATCCAGCGCACGTTTGGAATTCCCACAGCTCAGGGCAGTCCCTGGAGCTCACGGCATTCCCACAGCTCGGGGCAGTCCCTGGAGCTCACTCCGGGAGCGCCGTGCGGGACACGCCGTGTATCCGTCCGTCCGTCCGTCCCGTCGCGGGCCGGGGGGCGTTCCGGGCTCCCAGCGGGACCGGCACAAAGCCACGTCCGTGCCGGCGAGTGCCGAGGACTGCGGACAGCGCTGCCGTAGCCACACGCCGCCGCCCAGGTGCCAGAGCCTGCCCCCGCGGGAGCAGCGGAGCGAGCGGTGGCCGAGGGGATGATCGCTCACACTGGTGACAGCGCTGCGAGAGGAGCGAGAAAGGTTAAGGGGCATCAAAGAGTTCCACAAAGAGACTGGTGGAACCAAGCTCTGCCCTCCCTGAGACGGGAGCAGGAACGACCACCGGAGAAAACCCACCATCAGATTTTTTCCCCCTTCTTATATACATCGTCCCAGAGGCGCTACCACCGTGTCGGCTGGCATTGGCAATGCAGGACAGGACCCACCCCTGGAGCCCCCTGCGCACCCCCAGTTACCCAAACCTTGCCTCGCAAACCAAATACATTCCACTCCTCGCCTCTGGGAATCTAGGAATTATCATTAAAATACATATTCATCAGAAACTTCATTTAACACCAACAGAAAGAATTCCTCTCTCCAAAATCCAAAAAACACTATCACAACGCCAACAAAAGTGGGCAATTTACACAAAAACCTCCCCTCATCCCTTCACCACAATTACAACCACCAAAATGCTCCACAATAATTCCTCTCTTCCTTCTCTAGCGTTGTTAATCCGTGTTTTGCCCATTTCTTTTCTCTCTATCCTTATCCCAAATTCCCCAAGTCCCTGTTTGGGCGTCAAAAAGGACTTGTTTTCGTGGGCTACGGGCAATTAATCCCTCTGCCCTGTGTTGCTACAGAGTGCTGCAGTCTATAAACCCTGCTGACAGTGTATCAGCCCAGTCTTCTGGGGCAGCGACCAGCACAGCGCCTTCCCAGGCAGCCACACCTCCAGAAGTGCCTCAGTTGTGCCAGTCAGAGCCGCGACACTGACCTTTGCCAGTGGGACCTGTAGTGGCACTGCCTGGAAATCTGACTCCAACACCAAAGAGCACGGGGAGTGGGCAACCAGCCCACCGTTGGAGACAGATGCCAGCTCTTTTGCACATCCGGATTTACTTATCCCAGAGGCGCCACCATCACTGCTGATGGGATTGGTCTTGGCCAGCAGCAGGGCTGTCTTGGAGCTGGCTAGCGTTGGCTCCACTGGACATGAGGGAAGCTCCTACAAACTTCTCACAGATATGCCCCCTGTGGCCCTCCAGCTACCAAGACCTTGCCACACAAAACCAATACATTTGCAATCATAGATTATGATGAGCTCTATATTTTGACTATTCCTAATGGTTCTTTTCTCATTATGTCACAGATAGAACTTGGTGAAGAACACAGGCATTTTGAATTGCCTTTCTCCACATGGCCTTGTGCACAGGACAATGTCAGGTTCTTTGAAGATCTTGTCGTTGTCTAGATTACTGTAGGTAACTTTCAGCACTGCTAATTCTCTTGGGTACTGGATGCTTTCATGGTTGTCCACTTTCCCGGGGAGTTCACAAGATCTTCCTTGAATGGATCTCTTGCTGTCACACTTGAGAGGAGCTGCCTCCAGAGACTGCAAATCACCACCTCTTTTCCAATTCCTCTCTCAATTCCCTGTTTCTGGCAAGGGATCCCAGCTGTTGGACTTCCTCACCTTACATGCTGATTGTCATCCCATTATGTCAGCACCGGAGAAGCCAGGCAGCAATCTGCTCACATGGCTGGCAGCTGTAGTCTTTCCACATGTCTCAAGTTCTGAAAAAGTCAGGGATCAGATGGTTTCTGCTTTCTGTCTGATTCCTCTCACTCTTTACTCCCATTCCTTTGCCAAAAGACTGGCTTCTTGATCAAATGCTTCCTCTTTTTCCTTCTCCCGTCACTGACTTTGGTGTCTGCATAGCTTTTTCACACACATAATCCTTGGAATTCACCAGTAACCAGAAATATTAACAAAAGCTTCTACATTTTTCTACATTAGATGACCTCAGAAAAAAAACATTGACAATGCTGGTTCTTGAGATACTCAACCCACATAACAGTTCATGGGTCAGTAAAGATAATCCAGTTGACAAACTGAATGCTTTTGCTACTCTGATTAGGAACATTTCAGAGCAAAGGTTTCAGCTTGTCCCCAGGAAGCCTTTTTAAAAAGGGTCAAAGAAAAGGCACAACAAAAATTTGATTTGTCTTGTTTACTCCTTGTTTATTCTTTTGAGGCTGCCAGCCTGAAATGTTCCCCCACTAGTTCTTTTCCTCCTCAAGCAGTGTGAAACACAAGATAGAGTGCTGAGAACACTAAGTCCATACTACATAGATTCCCAGGGTTTCACTTTATACTAACTTCAATTTGGTCCCATGGATTGATTGTTTATTAGCAGCTGGAATTTCCCTCTCTTAATGACCTGGACATAAGGCCAAAAACTCTCTATTGCAAAAGGGCACATTTATGTTTCTTTCACTGGCACGGTTGCATAATATTTCACATAATCCCAAAGCTATATATCCAAAACAGCAACTCTCCATTAATAGGAAAACAAACAGGCAGAATAATCTTACTATTCATTCATGATCCAGTGAGGAAATGTTGTGCAAATGTGAGCGTGTGCCTTTGAAAAACAGCATTCTGTGGTTCTTTTCACTGCGTGGTGACACCATCCCCAACGACACAAAACAGCAAAGAAACCAAGTGTCTGAGTATTTTCTGTAGACAATTATGTGATAGGATGAGATAGATGGTGAAAGGAGTATAATGGAACAAGTAAACAGCCACATCCTCATTATCAGAGAGGTGCTAAGCACCTACAGCTCCCTCTAAATTAAACTGGGGACTCTTTAATATGTCTGCCTTTAATCTTTGTGCCTGAAAATCTTAAATTCAAATCTGTACATTTTCATAAGTGAGCATCATCATAATTGCTGTGAAGGTTCTGGCATCTTATTTAAACACACCAAGGAAGGCCTGGATGAGAGAAATAAGAGTCCATGTAGCTTCTGCCTGGAAATGCATGTGTAGGGGACTCTTGGCACACAGTGGATTCTATGCAGCTGTAGGGGGGATGAAGGAAGAAGCCCTCAGGGTGGCTTTACAGTGATTTTTATATAACCCTTGATAGCAAAATGCATGAGGTTCTTAGTCATTATCAGATTTTCTCTCTATAAACACTCTTCTGAGAAACGGAGGAATTACTATTTTCATTTAATGAAATGAGATAGAAGGAGAGATTTGCCCAAGGATGTAGGGCAAACCTGCTGCAAACTGAAATGACAGCTTAAAATTCCTGACTGTGCCTTAAACAGAGGATATTATTGTTCTCTGGATCTTGGCTAAGAAATGTCATAATAACTTCATTTTCTTATTCCACTGACATACAATGGATTGGGAAGTTTCCCGTTTGCAGAATAACCTGTGATAACTGGTTAATTTAAAACCACTATTCTATTTGACTTCATGAGCTAACTTTGTCTCTTAAAAACCACATATGACCATACTGTGAGAGCAAAATTGTGAAAAAGTTAATGAGAGCAGGCTACTTTGGAGATGTAAAGATAAAACTAGACTTCTAGGAGAAGAGTTTGGGCCATATATATACAGTAAGAAGAATTACATTAATTTATTTTGCATAAATGTTTACAAATACCTGATTAGTGAAAATGTAATGCATACAATTAAAAACTATAAGCCTTACCTTGCACTCAACATTCTTTGGTTGCTAAATACTTCTGGGATATTTTTATTCTGAATTTCTACAGAGTTAACTTCTCCAGGTAATCTGGGCTTCCTTTTATTTTATGAACATGTCACAAGTAAGTCTGAGTTAGGATTGTGTTTTACTACTCACCAAAACTGGTTTCTTTTCTCTCTTTTGCATCTGTAGATGCAATTGAGGATGAGCATAACACAGGCTGTTGTGATTAAAATAAATGAGCAATAAATCATGTGATATAACATCCAAAACCATTTACCTCATATCTTAATTAATAATATCACTCTTTTTGGAATTTCACAGACACCTACAGGAACCCATTCCTGTCCCTCAGTCCTTCAGCAGCAGATGACATATTTGGCCCAACAATACAACTACCAATCATTTAATTGCTTTATATTACAGGCAGTATAGCCACTTGACAAAACTCTAATGAAAGAAATGGTTTCAAATTTCTGGTTTCTCTTACAGTGCCAACATTGCAGCCAACGTGCAGACACTTGGTAGCGTAGAAAGAGCAAATACATGAAACACAAAGCAAACATACCTCCAGCTCTAAGAACTACAGGTTCTTCAGGTCTGGTGAAGATCAAGAGACAAAAAGAGGGGCTTGATTTCCCTTTACAGTTGCTGAAAGACAATGCATCAACAGTTAAAGAAGCATTTCATACTCGGGCTATGTTGGTTTCTATAAGTGAAACTGAAGAACATAAAGCTGAATCTATGTATCAGTGGGGGGGCACTGACTTTATAGTTTGAACTATGGCTATGTGCCAGACCAGGGGCCAGAGAAACGGTGAGATAGAAACTTACAAAAGTTTCTGAAAGTTATAATCATTTGTGACAAAAAAGATAGTAAAATTAGATGCTATCATGTACCTAGACAATTATTTCAGTAATGAAAGGCTATCATATGCTAACAGGTATTCTTACCTACTTCATATGAGTTACAAAAATAAAAAATCATAACTTGAGAAGATCAGTAACTTTGACTCAATAACTTCACCAAAGACTCTAAACAATACTTATTCGAAGAGAGAAAACAAATTAGGTATTCTTCCTACTAATGGAAATTGAGAAAGAGTATGCAAATTATACATCAGCTTGCAGTTTCGGGAAGTATTTTTTAATAGTCACACCGAAAAACATGACCAATGTAAGTTTTCAGGAAGCCTAAGCACTCCTTTTAAGCCAGGGAGCGCCCGTCAGAAAAATCTGTTTCTATTAGCCCTGTTTTTGCAGCTCCCTGTGGGTCTGATCATGCACATCCACCACTCCAAAATTCTACATGACTGAATTATGCACATGTTGCTTTCTCAACTCCCTAGCAAAAACACTGCAAGTGCAATGGAAGAGCAAAGGACTTTAAGAGACCAGAAAACAGTGATACATTTCCTCCTACAGAGACAGCTTATTCATAGGTACTGTCAAGCAAGCCCAGAGGCTGATGACTAAAAAAAAACATAAACAAAAAAGAGAACCCAAGCCCTTTCTTTCAAATGGTTTCCTTTCTTCCTCCCACATGTATCCTTCAGCAACCAGCTGGAATGAGCATGCAATGAACACAGCTCACCTTGCTTTATACATTTGAAACCACTTTAAATTATTTTCATGTAAAAGGATTAAAAAAAACCCCAAACAATATATGGAAATGCACATGCAATTTCAGCCTCACCCAACTGATGGACTGGGTAGAAAAGAATGAAAAATAAAAGGAACACATTTTTAAAAACCATCTTAATTCTACCAGGGGCTATCAACAATATAATGCAATATAATTGTATAGTTAATGCATGACACCACTGCATGGTAGAATCAATGTTAATGGGGAGTTTAGTTGTGTACTTTTGTACCAACGTGTCTGAATTTCTTTAAAAACTAAATTCAATCTCAGTTTCCTAGTGTTTATAAACGTTTTTAGGGAAATAATTAAGTTTCTGTAGTTGCAACTAATTCACTGTATTGCCATAACACATAGGAGCTCTAATCATGGGCAGGAACATACTGTGTTGGATGCTGTAAAAACAGAAACCAAAGAGTGCAGTTTAAACACATGGTGAGCAGGCAGTGAACAGATAGAGAATAGAGAAACACGCAAAAATAACGAGGCATTAACCATCAATACAGCAAGTACAAGACTCGGCATGCCAGCGTCCAAATTGGGTTACTGGAGACTCCAAAATATATCTTTTCCCATAACTGAGAGGAAGAATTAAAGAAAACATAGCGCTATTTATCCAAAAACAAAACAAGTGGGTGGTGTAAGTCGGTGTCAGGAATTGTTGAGAGTTGTCATGTCATAATGAATCATGGGTGAGGTAGCCAAAGAATGACCTTGAAAGCAAATCACAAAAGTAAAGAGACATGTGGTCAAAATTACTGGCTAGGGAAATGATCTTTGCAGTTGTATTACGGGAAAAGGATTATTTTTACACTTGACTGGCACACAGAAACTCCTAACTCAAATGAACTTTACCTTTGGCAGGGTTACTAGGAGTGAGAAGCCCAGGGCAGCATCGTGGCCGACACCCTGCCCTGCCCTGCGGATTAAGTGCCCCGCTCCGGCCCTCACCGCCCTGCCGTGTGCTCTGAGGGCTTCGGGGAGCCGGCAAAGGCAGGTAATTACCACAGGAACAGGGGGGTAATTACCAGAGGAACAAAGCGCTGGGCAGGCGGGCCGAGGGCTGGAGCGGCTCCTGCCCCTGAAAGGGTGGGCCAGCCGTGCATGTGGCAACGCCTGCTACATTAACAACTAATCGAAACGGAGCAGAGACACAGCACACAACTGCACACTGACTGGGAAACAGAGAGATTTTGCGCCTTGCTCGTATTTTGGTCTAAACGCCAGGTTATGTCAGTGGCCTGCTCGGATCCCAGAGGTGGAGGAGCACACAGCAGCCACGGGAGTAACGCAGGTTGCTCGCCGTGCCAAGCCCGACCGCGACCGGTACCGGGCAAAACTCCGAACCCGTGACACACCGCAGTGACACAGCAGCGTATCAAAAATAAACAACCCGCTGCACGTCAACATCGCCGCGCCGGCGCGGACGGGGGGGGCGGGCGGGGGGCG